>CAFUXE010000073.1:112864-132639 GCA_903364295.1 Serranus cabrilla | reverse complement strand
TTGCTGCTCACATGAGGCAGCAGCCCGAGTGTGCAGGCCTGCCTGGGATGAGCGTGGAAGGAGAGGTCGGTGGGTGAGGGAGGGAGGGCCAGCGTTGAGTCCAGAGGGGTGAGGAGGGTGAGGAGAGCTGCTGTTAAAGCTGAAGCTGAGGTCAAAGAGGCATCCAAGGGCGGCTGGAGGAGAGCCAAGGGAGCGAGCCAAGGTCAAGGGCTCCCACATGAGCACTTCTACATTATGCATACTGCTGCATATTTTATGCATATTTGTTGGATTGCAGAGTAGTGTTTTGATAGAACTCGCCTATCCATGTCTCATTCGTCATGTGTGTTTTCAGGATGTTCAGGAATGCTGTCTTGTTCATGCACAAACAAAGTCCACAAACACTCGTACAAAACTGATATTCCTCATAAATGTGCTAGCATGCATTTTGTCAGCATTTTCCAAGAATACATTCATCTCTGTTGGGATGGGTTTTCACCATCAGTCTGACAGTATCAGGAGGTGGGCCAGTTTAGACCTAACCCCAAATCTTAAATTACGATAATTCAGATGATTACAAATTTACAAACTACAACCATTCCCAAAAACTTGGGATGCTGTCCAAAACAGAAATGCTTGAATCCCTTTAGACAAATATTAATTATAAAACTGTACAAATATAATATATCTAATGTTAAAACTAAAAGTCATTGTTGCAAGCCTGCAACACGTTCGAAAAAAGTTGGGACAGTGGCCTGTTTAATTGTAAAAAAAAATTTTAAAGCAAAATTCTTTCCCTTACTTCCTTGGTTTAAGAATTCCGATGGTCAAAAGTTATGCGCTTGATGATGAGCATATTGTGTCACTTTGTGTTTTTGTGTACTTGTAGAGTCTGCTAGCTGCTCTCGCTAAATACAGTTAACTCTGTTAAAGTTACACATTATACTGGATGATTTCCCTACACTAGTAGTTTTGCTAAAGCACTAACATCTCTCTCCTTCTTGTAGCGACTTTATCACTAATCGCATCTGGTTATACGTTATTCTGTTCCGTTAGCTACCTAGCTTAGCAGCTAGCGAAAGCTTCTCTCTCTCCTGCTCGTTGTGTCAATATGTTTAGCTACTTCTCTGCCACCTTTATTGATAATGGTAAATGTAATAAGTGTAGTGTATTAGTTGTGTTGTAGGGTGTGTTACCCTCAACACTGCTGAGGATACTACTGTGTTTCCTTGCTCTAAGGTCCTCCAGATGCCTCCTTGCTCCTCCGAAGATTCTCCACAATCGCAGACAGGGAGTGATTATCGGGTCACAGAAGGAGAGAGGACGCAACGATAAGTTAGCATAATGAGAAGCACCCATGGTCTCTGGGAGGTGAAGGTGGGCTCTGAGTATGTGTGACCAGCATACATGTGTGAAGTCACATTCATTGACATCATCATCCAGCATTCATTTGGTCTGATGCTCCTGACCCGAGGTTGATAGTGAAATGCTTACAGTTCAGTGAAATAAAATAGAGCAGTTTCTATTCTGCTTCTGTTTACAGTTCTGTGCTTCTATTAGCTGTAATTGGGTGGTAAATGGCCTGCATTTCTATAGCACTTTTCTAGTCAAATCACTATTATACTACAAGTCAGCATTCACCAATTCACACACACATTTATACACTGGTGGCCACCATGCAAGGTGCCATCTGCTCAATTTAAACACACCCACACACCAATGACACGCCGATGGCACAGCTTTCAGGAGCAATTTGGGGTTCAGTATTTCTGTGGCTCAGTTCAGAGCCCGCTGCTGTCAGTTTTGTCTCCGACAGCCCACGTCAGGCCAACCTTACTGCAGAGGGAGTCAACAGTGAGACATCAAGAGTAGAAACTCTATTCTACACTATGTCATGTGACTCTGATCCAGTGCTCCATCTGATCCTACACAATTATCTATATTAAACTGACTTTACAGCACTAAACTTGAATAATGAATCTAACACTCCATGAAACATAACTACACTTCCATGCATTTGCCTCCCACCCCAGCAGCAGCGGCAGGAGATAATGTGCTCTTTAAGTGGGAATAAAGCTTCTGTGTGATAGCACTCCTCTCCGAGCTCGCCTCATGACTCATTTGCCCAAAGTGAACATCTCTCCGGCACATTAGAATAACTGATGCACCCAACAAAGTTGTCAACCGATATTAATTGCTTAATTAAAAGGAATGTATTGTCGCTTTGAGTTTACAGGCAGCTCTGTCTCTCTTCAGAGCATTTAAAATAGATGAGAGATCAAGGTGTGTGGATGTGCGTGAGATGGAGAGGTGGGGTAAGATGAAAGGATGGGAGGAACCGGAGAGATGCTTCATTGCTCAGACATGTGTAAACGTGCTCGTAAGATGCTCATACATGCGTGCAAGTATGAATGTAAACATGTTAACCATAGTAAGTAAGTGGAAATCATGTCTATGTGGTACAATCATGTCTGCATTCAGAACAATAACCTAACGGAGCGGCTTCCCTTGTTATCAGTGATGTAATGTGGTTTTATTTATATTCATTATATAGATAAACTGTTATTATCTCTGCCAAGGAGGTCATGTTTTCGCCAGCATTTGTTTGTCTGATTGTCTATTTGTCTGTGTACAAAATAACTCAAAAATTACTGCACAGATTTGGATGGAATTTTCGGACAATGTGTGTATTGGGACAAGGAACAGATGACTGGATTTTGGAGGTGATCGGTGATCCAGAACACCATCTAGAATTTATATTATTGCATCAGTGACCAAATTGCCTTCACTAACTGCTGCCATCTAGTGGATGAAATATTTCAGTGCCAGTGAACTCCAAAAATACATGCTTTCAATATAATCCTTCAAATGTGCAATTTGGCATTGTGTAACAGACCCTACTGCCTTGGTGGAGGTCTGCCTCTCCGAGTGCCTTTCTAGTTATTTATCTTGATATTTATTTATCGTTGCTGGTGTGTGTACTCCATTCCAAGAGAATGTCTGTTTATAGGCAGAAATGTGTAACTTTTTTTTATTTTATAGCACCTGCATCTTATTTTAAAATTGTTAATATTGTAGATGCAGGGACTGACGGATGACCAAACAGAAAGACACTTAAGGAGTGAATGAGTAGGTCAGGAAGGTCAGAGGCGCCCCAACACTCAATTTAACAACACACACACACAGAATGTATATACACCATCTCTGAGATTAGAGGATTAGCAACCCATCTTCTTGGCACAGGCATTTGCTTTTAGGCACCTTTCCCTTCCTAATCCACCCACCCAATCTAACACGATTGCAAGCATACATGGAAGCATAAATGTATATAGGACACTTTATTTCCAGGTAAACCTAGCCAAATCCAAGCAGTCTAATACAGCAGCCCTGTAACACATCCTGCCGTCATCAAGCTTTTCATGTTCACTTTTAGCTGAGACTGTAACTGTAAGGTGTCGATGCTAGTGCTAGTGTTGTTTTCTGAAATGTTTTGAATATTGTGTCCAGTGGCCACAGTATGAGGAACATTTCTCAGTACAATGAATTATACCACCCAAGTGGCCAATCATGCCCTGTTGAATGTCCTGCTCAAACACTGAACATTGTGTTCTGCAAGCTTCAGCAAAAAAAAGTCTTAATATTAGTTGGAACAGGTGCCTGTATTTCATTTCCATAGCAAATGATAGATTAGGAGAATTAACAATGCTGCCATGATGGATCTGCTGTGCTTCAGCTGCTGATGGTGCAGCAGATAAGGCTGTGAATCTAAGATAGCACTACATAGATCACTGTTGGGGGTTAATAACTCAGAACCTCATCAAAACAGAGAATGATAGTGATTTGTCAGTGAGAAGCTCCTCTTGAATGAGGAAATGTTTTGTGGTAACGGTTAACCCGTAGAGGTGGAGTAGAACTAAATGAAGTAGACTTTGCTGGAATCTGTCAAGAGTTCATGTTACGCTTACTACTATTACTCTGCGAGGCTCCTAACTACGGTAGCCGTAATGCTTCGGCAATCCGTCAAGCGGTGCAACTTCGTAGTCTTTTCCAAAGTCATACTAAAACATTTTGACAGATGTTTGAGCGCCGTGTACCACATAAAATCGGTTCCAGGTCAGTAAGCACAATCAGAATTGATACATAAGGCGCACTGGATTATAAGGCGCACTGTCGATTTTTGAGAAAATTAAAGGATTTTAAGTGCGCCTTATAGTCCGAAAAATACAGTAACCTTTTTTTTGCCAAATATAAGGCACAGATGTTGGGCAGATTAATTAGTCACAGGTGTGTTTTTTGCGCAATATAAATTAAACACAATACATTATACTCAGGTGGGTAAAAACTATGAATACTTGGGTGTTCATAGTCATTTCATAAAGCCCACATAAGATGTTCTTATTTTCCTCTTGTTGCTGTGTGTAAGACAGTATAAGAGAAAATTATGTAACCTTCATGCAAGATGCCCACTGATGTGTGATAATGGCTGTTTCAGTGCAATTGTTTGATCTAAAAACTTATAAAATTTACTTGGATGCATCACAACTTATTGTACTGAGGTAAGGTTTGATAATTGACTTTTTTTTTTTTTGTTCCACACATCAGCCAACCATAGTGCCAAAACAGCCAACACCATCTGTTGGTCAATGCTGAGGGACAAAGAAAAGAGATGAACAGATGCTCTTATTTCTGTCTATTCAGAAAAACACAACTCAAAGCTCTTCCTCTCTTCATAAACATCCTAGTTTCTTTACTAAGTTACTCACTCAAAATAGTAACTAATAATTAAGAATGAATAAAGTACATTCAAAGTTACCTTTTGAAACATTTTCTGAATATGCTGTTTGGTGTCTAGCCTAGCTTAGCAGCTAGCGATAGCTACTCTCTCTCCCTCTCCTGCTCGTGTGTCAAATGTTTAGCTTTGTCATACCCAGTGTTGTAATGTGTTACCATGATTTACTGTAGATTATCATTGTAGGTGTCAATCAACTATTAAGTATCAAAATAGTAACAATAATTCACAAAAATATCATGTTAAATTGATACATTGGGATAACAGTGATAATAAAGCCTCCATATTTGGCCATACTTCAAAAATTATTGCCAAAGCATGCAAAAAGTTTCTCAGCTGCAAAAACAAGACTAAACTTAATTTGTTCCTTACATTTTTGCTGACTCCAGACATGTGCGAGTTTTCCTCTCCATCTAACATTCACAGTCTTTGCCATTAAGCTGTAGCTCCCTCCCATAAGGGCTGTTCACACTACTATCCAAATCTGCCTGTAAACACTTTGATTTATAAAAAATAAAATAAAAAAAGCACGGAGAGGGTGTAGCTGCACAGAGTGGGTAATTTAGCTGTCACTTATTTGATTGAACTGGAACACCATGCTGTTTAAGTGTGCTCTCTGTTTACTCAAATGCCTGTCAAAGCTAATGTGGGTTTGTGAGTCATTCACGCCGTCTCCACCACATACAACGAGACATGATTAAATGGAATAGTCTTCGGGAAAGGTTAGACTGCAGTTATTAGGCGTTTCTGGGGGAAGTCAGAGAGTATTCTAAATCCCTGTCTAATTTTAACCTTTTTCATTTCAGGGCGTAGCTTAGAAACCTGCCACGCACTGCCTCTGACCTTCAACTGAACCTAGAGATTGCTTAAATAATCTTGTACTTTTGTTGTGTGTTTGCACAAGTGTGTGTAGTAGAAGAAAAAAAAAATCATATGCATATTTCTCACTTTTACTGCTTTTTCTCGCGCCCTCTCTCTGCTGGCTGACAGACCCTGTATTGCCTCTGCTCCATTTCTCTGTGTAGAGAGTTGTTAATAACAACCTTGCGTCTGACAGTATGGCACGCACACACACTCACACCAACGCTCGTAGGCACACGCGGAACATTCACACACGTACACACAGGGTCACCACTGCTGCCAATTGCCATTTTACGCACCATAAACATTTGATTATTTCATTTATCGTCAGGGCCAGAGAGTACACACACACACGCAGTCGTGCAGAACACACATACTCACACAAACACAAGGGTACTGACATCCACAAAATGAAAACACACACATAAACAGGAGACATGCACATCTGTGTTAATACATACTGTGACACAACCTTGCACACACACTGTTTCTCTCACACACACTCATAGTCAGGCGTTGCGCAAGTGTAAGAGTACTTCTTAGTCAGCTGTCATCCCACGGTGCTCTAGATGAGAAAATCAAAAACCTAAAGCTGACAGCAGAATCAACCTACGTGTTGCTATAATATCACTTTAACACAGCAGATACAAACAGTGTGTTTCTGCTCTCACAAGGAGGCAGAAACAAGATGGAAAGACACAGCACATAAACACAAAAAGTATCAGGATCAGTGGTGTGTTAAATCATTATTATTTAGTATCTTTTATTTTTATTTTATTGGCCATCATGTTTATCAGTAAAATAAAACCTTCAAAGAGCAATAAGTTGTAACATTCGGACATTGGACTTTGAATGTTAAAAATATATTAACATTGTTAATCCTCCGGTGTCCCAGTGGATCACTAAGACACTAAGACTAAGTCAATGTTGCAGCGGATCCGGGTTCGAATCCAGCCCAAGGTCAGTGATAGAAAAAATATTTAGATCCCTAACTTCAGTATAAGTACTGAAACCACACTATGAAGTTACTCCACTATAAGTAAAAGCCCTGCATTCTAAACTTATTCTAAAAGTGCAAAAGTGCCTTCATCCAAATGTAGTTTAAGTATCAAACGTAGAAGTACTCGTTATGAAAAATGGCCCCACTCAGATTATTTAATATATTCTAAACATATTTTTAGATTATTATTATTATTATTATTATTTATATACTAATGTAAGCAGCATTTTAATTTTGAGATAGGGATAATTTTAACTAATTAATATATTGTTATGAGGTTTCATTTAAAAAAGAGAAAAATCGAATCACTTTAAATCGATCATGTTATGTTGAATAAAGAAAAAAATGAAACCATACAACCAAATTAAGATTCAGAGATCCACTTCCTGCTTCAACTTTGACCTTCTGTATTATCATATTTGTGTGCACAGTCTTCTTGTGCAATGGGGGTTATTAGCCACATTTCAGGTGCATTCACTTTCAGTTTACTACAAAAATAACACACCCATCAACACATTTATATATAAATTACTATAGTTATAATACAAATAATACTCATCACATACAAAGGCTCAGATTTTGGCAGTCATTCTCTTTCAAACATACACACACGCACACATATATACACACAGCTATACAAACTGCTGCACATTAACACACTTCAGACTGTAGAAAGCAGTGTTCTAAGATAAGAGCAGGTCCCTAGAATGCCATCCAGAACAGGAAGTATCCTACTGTCTGCCATATGGGGAGTGTGATCACACACACACACACACACACACAAACATACAGGCGTTCTCTGCGTCCTTCACCTCGTCTTTGCCTCTGATCTGCTCAGTCACACTCTCACTTGGATCTACCTCCACACTCCATTGACCTCCTCAAATAATGACATTTCCATTTAATTGAATGTTCCTTTTGTCACGATCACTGACTGCCTGAATAACACTGCAGACAGTATGTCCAGATTTACATCTGCTGTTGTGGAAGATTTGGACAAAACCCCTCTGATCAACCTGTTTAATGGAAAGCTAAAACCTGTTTAAATTAGTCAATTAGTTAACCAACAGAAAATAATACAACAAATTCCTTTTTCACTTCAGATCTTTATCAATTGAAGATACTGATATTTTGGGTTAGGGTTAGTATTGTTTTGGGCGGCGGTGTCTGTCTGTCTGTCTGTGTTTCCGCTGCTCTGGCCAACAGAGGGCGCTGTGGGTTGAAGTCTGCCATCTCTGATTGCCTTGTTGTGAAATGTTTTGCTGTCATCTAATTCAGAATAAGTAAATATTTACAAAATCAATAAAGTTCATAAAGTAAAACATGCATAAAGAATAGAGAATATACGTATATATGATCAAATGTAAAGATACTGCATTCTGGTTTATTCTATTTATTTATTATATTCACAGCCTATGAGCTTCAAGTGCCCTGTCCTTGTCCGGACACTTCGCTGAGAGCATACAAAGCAGAGGGTTGTGGGTGAGATTTTTCTGTGTTCATTAATGGCATGATTACTGATTAGCATTTAGATACAGTATGGGACATTTCCCCTGAGCTCCCTTAGGTGCAGCTCTGGCAGATTGAGGGGCCGCAAGCTAATGCGTCCTGATTGGACAACAGGGGGCTGCAGCTCTTACACACAACAGCATTTCAGTGGAGTGACACGGCAAAGCTTCGGCCACACGGACGGCAGCAGGAGCCAGGTAACTCCATGTTAAGGCTGTGAGAGTGTACACAAAACAATACAAACTCCTAACTTTATTTTAATAGAATATACATATTTTATTGATTTATTTAGAATAAACGTGTATGGAATGGGAAACAAACAGATGCCTCCTGTGTTAAAGTGTGATGTTTTGCACATCCTGACCTCCTTCCTCTGTGGACTTTGTCACTCTTTACAGAAATTACATCAACTGATTTCCTCCTTCCCTCCGAGCATAATTACTTTGGCTCTTGCTTCTAACGGTGGTATAAAGTTCATTTCCTCCTGTTTTACTTTCAGATGATTTTCTGGATTCATGCTTTCAGCTGAAAAGGAGTCGCATTAAGTTACTGCTGAGGAAAACCAAACAATTCCTGATTTTGTTGCTTCATAATAAAAGCTTTTATGTAACAAAATAATGTGGGACTTTAATGCTAAGAGAGTATCGGAAATGAAATATTTTTTATTTTTCGAAAAAATAGCAGAGCTTTGTTAGCGGCTATTGATCAATAAAAACTACAAATCCTGCAGAAATGAAGAATCGGCCTCCAAGCACAATGAGATGCTAGCTGAGGAGCTGCAGACAACAGGAGACTTTTATAAGAGACACATAACTTCACTGTTAAACTTTTTTTCAAAACAAGAAACCTTGACATGTTTCTTTCCAGGGTTCATATTTGTTTATTTTTTAACCAACATTTTATTGGTTTTTGGCTTTCAGACATCAGAGCACCTCAAAGTGCTCACAGCTGCATCACAACACTTGCAAATCACTTGCAGTACTACTGAAAACTTATAATTCATAAAAATGATAACTTAGTATTTGACAAAGTAATCCACAAGAATTAAGAAAAATTGTGCTTGAAATGGTGTTGAAAGCGTACAGATCTTTCCTTTTTTATTATTATGAAAAGCGACTGACTATATTTTGAGTCATTAAGACACTATGCAGTTTCATATCAGCTTAATAATAGAAATGTGACATAAAAGAAGTTCCGCCCAAATACGCCACAAATGTCCTTTTCCCCATTCAGATCCATCTTGTTCTTTATCACTTAAAAAAAAATAGACCACCTTGCCAACACAAGCGGAAATGCACTAATGTTACTGTCAAGTCCTGACTATGCTTTATAGAACATATATTTACTGTAAATGTATAGTTTATATTACTACTATGATTCTTCTCTCCTACGTTCTGTGTTGTGACTGTTTTGCACCACAATTCCGAGCCAAATTCCTAGAAATTCCTGGCAATAAACCTGCTTCATATACTGATGTATATGTGTCATTTTTACTATATGTTTCACAGTGGTTTTACTTATGGTCATATTTACACAATGAAACGATAATAAAAATAAAATATGCACATGTAAAAAATAAAAAAATAAATACCAGACAATAAAGCAAACCCAGGATAAAGCTAACCTATATAATCTCACCTCTAAGAAGCCACGAGCCTGCACCCGAGAGCCATAACCCGACACCAACAAACACACATGCAGAGAAAGAGAAGATTGAACTGGAGAGCAAGCTTGAAATGGTTAAATTGAATGGACTTTTTATAGCACTGATATTACTCCATTCCATCTCACACACTACTCTCTCCTCCCCCCTCCTAGCATCATCTCTGCTCTCTTTTTCTATATAAGAGGGGTCAGCTGTCCTTTCCCATAGCTGTCAACTCTCGGGCCCTTTACAGCAATCTGACGACCCCCTGTACTCCTTCCTCTAGCCTCTGACTTTAACACACTCTCCCTCTCTCTCACTCTGTCTTTCGCTTGGTTGATTGGAGGTGAGCCAGTGGATGGATGGACACAAAGACTAGAGGAGGAGAATGAGGTGGAGATGGGGAAGAGAAAGCAAGAGGCAGAACAGAGGACGGTACCAGATCAGCCTTTATGAACGGCAAGTTACTGCTAATACCCTCACTTCATTAGAATAAAAAAAGAAATAGAGGAGTTATATCATGGGGGATAGAGGAATAAGTAAGACATGGAGGAATCACAGAAAGAAAACATAAATTATTTTGCTCGCAGTCTTTTTTTTTCAATGCCTTGTAAAATGATTCAGTGACCTTTTTCTGCCTCTGAGGATTTAAGGTCAGCCCTTTATGTCAGAAAGGAAATGTCCTTGTTCCATCTGGTCTCTGTAGGACACTATCGACTGGACCAAGGGGGTGAAATTGGCAGACACGAATGCCAATCATTAAGCATTACAAGAGCACTGAAATATCCCCCTGACACGGCCTGTGGAGGCTGCAGAAAGCCGTGGATCAGCAGTGACACATGAAGTTAGTTCTTCACATGTCAGGATCCTCCTTGTGAGAAGCGTCACATAAGCACAACTTAGGCAGACTTTCATGCTGTTTCCTACTAATATCAGGAAACACCACTTTCCCAGCAAAGCTAATCTGCTTGCCATCAGATGTGAAGCATATCATGATGTCTTAAACAACCATCAAGGACAACTAATACCTCAACGTTCCTCAACAATTCATCCAAGAGTCAAAACTACAACAGATAGTAAGAATTGAGGACAACTTTACTGCTTTCTGGGGTTTTCCTCAATCCCTGGCCAAACTGAACTCACATTGGTGAAGACAGCCACTGACATGCAGGTGGTCAGCAAGTTGGGGAGTACCAGGGTTCCCTGTCCAGAAAGTTTCTAGACAGTTTCACTTCACTTTAATCCCTAAGTTTTGCACACAGCCACAATGGACAAAATGGTCGAAAGTCCCTCATGGGCAACTACCTAAAACTGCACCCTGTATCCCGGCCTCGAGCAGCAAATGGCCCTTGGACGTCATACTTCCTGCACCCTTCTCGCCCCTTCAGTAGAGATGGCCTCATCTAATGCAAAAAAACATCAGCATCTAAAGTATGTACTGGCGCACCTAAATCAACAACCTTGACGCACCAGTGCAACCAATGTAAAAATTAAGTCTGGAGCCCTTTTTCTGACCTGTACTTTCTATGTCTTCTATCTTCCATCAGGTACAGTGATCAGCCATGGGGCTGTGTGTCACTTAGTGGCTCATTTGTGTGACTTCATATTGTTAACTTTAACCCTCCCAGAGCGTTTTTTTATTGTCTCAACATGTCCAACCACACTTGAAGGTAGCTTCATTTCTTTCACTACAGCTAGAAAAGCAAAGACAGAGGGACTGTCCATGGTGCTGGAGTTTGTTGCAGGATATTCCCGGCAGAATTGCTCCAGTGCGCACTGATGTAGTCAGCTGTTCCACAAACTCATGAGCAGGTGAGAGCAGTGCTGGAATGTAACTATGTACTTTTACTTACAATGTTGAAGTTCTTGTGCTTTACTTGATAATTTCCATATATGTAACTTATTGACTTTATACTTCTGCTCCACTATATTTAGGCAAATACTCCACTAAACTTAGCCGACAGCTTTAGCTACTTCTCAGCAGAAAAAAATATCAATTTAAAAAGATAATGATGATGCATTTTTATAAATTAAACCATATGAAAGTATATTAAGTAATTAAAAATACCTATACCTTGACAACAGTCTGTTAAGTAAAATGCTGCTGACATAAATGCATCAATAATAATAAGCCAATAAGAATTCTAAGAAATTAGAATATAAATACCAATTTCATGATACTTTAGGTATATTTTGATACTTTTGTTTTTTTCTTATATAGGGTTAAGAAGGTGTTGAATGCAGTATTTTCACAGTGCAGTATAAGTACTTTTACTGAAGTAAAGGATCTGAATACTTCAGCCTCTGGTTGGTGGTAAGTGCTTGTGTTGATAATTAATTTAATAATCTTTTTTTTTTATTGTCTTGTGCTCCAGTTGTCATTCTGCCCCTGTCCCACCACAGTGATACAGGCAGGGATTTGTATTGTACTCACTCACAAATTTGCGAGTTATGTGATTGGCCACTGTGTGATGTCCAGCTGTGTTTCTCCAAAAGTTATGTTTGAACTTTTCCGCCTCTGGCTGCTGGGATTTTTCCAACATCCCCTATGGCACCAAGCACCACGGCCCAAACACACTACACCAACTCAAATGAAAAGGATTACTGTTCGCCACATTGCCGGATCTGGTGTGAATACAGCCTAAAACACAGCTTTTGATCTCTTTGTGTGAATGAAACCATGTAAAAACTCTACAGACCATCCTTAAAAAAGTAGCTGAAAACAAGCCTGTGTATCATGGCGAAAGTTTCTGAATAGTTGACATTTTGGAGATACAAGCTTTTCACTCACCATCTCTGCTCCGACTCATTCTCTCTCTCTCTCTCTCTCTCTGTGGGGTAGTGTCAGTGTGCCTGGCTCACCCTAAGCCCCATGCCTGGCTCTCTCTCCTACAGCCCAGATCCCAACCACCCCCTCTCCTTGTCTCCTTGTCACCGCCTGGTGCCAACCCTTTTTCACCAGCTAATACCACTTCACCCTTTTTTACCCTCCTCCTCTTCCCAACCCGGGGACTTGCATTCAATCGCGCTATCTTCCAGCAGCAGGCCTGTCAAATACCCCACCATCGAGCGAGGCAAATCGGCCTGGAGAGGGTAGGGGGGTTTGAGGGTGACCACGGTGAGAAAGAAAGAGACAGCGATGGAAGGAAAAAGAGGGTTGGAGAGGATGTGATGGTGGAGGAAGAGGACAGAAAAGGGAATGGTGAGAGTCCGGAAATAGGAATAGAGGGAGGATGTAGGCAACAGAAGGACAAGGTGGAGAATTTAAGGGAAGAAGGGATGAGACTAAAGGCTTGACGAATGAGTGGAGAGATAGAGAGGTCGAGGGTGAATCAATAGAGTGAGAGTTGGAGCCAGGAGGGGACGCCAAGGAGAGAGGAAGAGGTGACAAATGATGAGAATTCATATATCATTCATCCAAGGAGGATCAGTTTCTCACCTCCACCTTCATCCCCCCTTTCCCTCCTTCCCCTCGACTTGTCATCCTGCCTGGTTTGGGTGATTATAAGTAAGCACTCTATTGTGTTTCTGAGTCTCTGCATGAACCACCAATACAGTTTCTTTCAGTGCAAACAATATGTGACCTGCCATGGGTGAAACAAATTTGTGAGAATTACATGCACACACACACGCACAGGCACACACACGCGCACAGGCACACACACATATATACATACATAATGTCAGAGTAAAATTGGTTGCCAAAATCATGCACTCAGTTCAGTATAACTCTGCAGCTCAGGGAAATAGAAAACTCCTGCACTGCATCTGTAACCATCTACCAATAAAAGGATTCTTCTTCCATCGTGAAAAACTAACGTCTTGAGAAAAAAAGTTCCCCTAGCCGATCGATAGAGGGAAGACAGGTTGACAACACTTCAAAGAGACTGGTAGTCCCATTGAGTTAAGATGCTGTTAAATTAACTCACTTCTCCGATTGTCGCACCACAGTGTGACTTTTTTTGTGATCACAAAAACAAATTGTAGGGTTTCTCCAGGATAGAGGATTCCAAGGCGACTGTCTTCGTCAAAGTCTGTTCTGTACACGAAAACACTATTTTCCAACAGGCTTTGCACTTGGTGGATTTCTGTCATTTGTAAATGGCAACAGTTGTGGTGGCCTTGCATTGTAATCAGCCAAAGAAACTGGATGAAACACATCTGTGTTTCTCTGATGCTGAGCTGCAGCTTCATCTTGTGTTTTATTTTTTGTTTTCCTTTTTAATTTTTCAGAATTCCATGTTTTACAATTCAAGCACATTTTGTCATCATAAAAATAGTCTAATCATATAGTGGATGAATACAATAGTCTTGGTCTTATTTGATTGGCCCAGGCACCCCATCCCTCGCTCCAGCTCTGTTCAGGCCTGGCATTAATTGTGATCCAATCACAAGTGGACAGTTGCTAATCCAAATGCATTGCTACCTGCTGCTGCATTTCTCATGTCACAGAAACCACCGAGAGTGAGTCTTGTGTTTTGGATGTTATTATTTTCAAAGTGTAGTTAATATGTCAGTGTCTTTTGGAGTTCCACAGGGATGACTGGTGGAAAATACCCCAAGTCATATTTAAATAGGAAACTACAAAAGGCATCTTTGTAATATTAGCCATGTGTTAACTATGCATTATGTAAGCGCATGGATACTGCACAAGTCAATTACTTGGAATAAGGAAATAATATAAATAACAGTATTACAAACAAAAGTGATACTAGGCTATTTCTAATAAATATGTGTGGAACAAATAGAAGCAGTGTTCTTATAATGACTAAAGCGTAGTGGCAACACTGATAATAGCAGGGAAACCCCGAAATTGCATCCAATTTTTTGACAAAGTCCATAAAATTCTACGATTGATTCCATTTTTGGATGACAACAATGATCTTAAAAGTGTACCAAATATCAAAAATATGGCTTAAAACTTAATTTAAAAAACTATTTGAGACAACTTTTGGCAGACAACAATAATACTGAGACCTGCACAGAGGAGTTATGACGTAATTGGAAAGTTACAGATTTTTTTCTGGATTTATGCATTGTTGGAAACACTTGGGATATTGTAAGTACACAGATCAACAAAATATAGATTTGGTCATTTTTGTACATTTTGATATGGAAATGTTGCTTTTAAGTATTTTGTTGTTGATTTCTGGTGTACTTCACCACACATCTACACAACACTCACAGCAGATTAGTATCCAAATGCAACTGGGGCAGTGCTTTATATACTTAAGTCAGCAGCGGAAAAACAGCAAAGTGAGCATCACAGCTAAAGGATTTATAGTAAAAATGAATAGTAATAGGGTTGTCAGTCATGTCCCATATCAAGCTTTGATATGGTCTTGATATGTCCTTAGACTTTGCTTAATTTTTGAACTGATGCATATTCACTTTCCTCCATGTAAGCACCGATGGAAGACAGACTACTGCATGCTTGTCAGTCTACATGTCTACACAAACACTGTTTCATAATCAGTGTTTCACTGAGTTTCTGTCCTTTATAGCTGAAAGCTGGTAGGGCCTAACCATTACACCAATCATGTTTTCTGTGCATAACAACCACTAATAAATTACTTCAAACATCGTATTTCATGCAATACATTTTCGGTATCCATCACCCCAAAGAACCTTCATGCTGCAGAATCTTAAATTTTCCGTAACAATTGAAAGTGATGAATAAAAGCGTTGCATCTCCTTTCTGCTGTATTTTCTCTGTCTTTACTTCGTGGTGTCAGAAAGCACATTCACAACATGCCAACAGTTAAATGAATCTCAGGCAAGAACGTGTGTGCCACTGTTTTCCACATCTATGTGTGTTTCTGACTCTTCTCCATTTTGCAACAGTACAGCGAGCATGAGTCGGGTCGGCAAGATTTACAGCAGCACCCAGTGACAGTTTTTAACTCCAGCGAGCCTGACTCACTGACTGCTGCACAGCTACAGACGGAAAGAGATGAAGATAGCTGAAGATGGTACAGAGAGAGAGAGAGAGAGAGAGAGAGAGTCCAGCTGACATTTTTCTAAAGGGTTTTAAAGTTGCTCGAGGCAAGAATTTAGTATTTTTGCATCAGCCTAAATCACAGAGTGAGACTTCAACAGAGAGGAGTGTTTCATCATTCGTAATTGAGACACAGTAGACTGTGTCTACATTCCCAGAGAAATCCTGAAGAGTGGATCCACTGGGAAATTGTGTCCACTAAGGAATTTTTACAATCTTAAAAAGCATTGAGTGATGACTCCTTTTAGGGTAAAGGGTAAATTACTTTGCTTAGCATCTGGTAGGAAAGTTCATGTTGTCTGCAAGTCAGTGATGTTAGTGTGGAATTTTCACAGTCAAAAATCAAAAGGAGCTCAAACAAAAACAGTGGCTCTTTCTAGAAATAGATAATCCACCAACCTTATTGTGAGCAGCTTCACATAAGAAGTGTATTTTTCTTAGTAGAGCCTGACCAGTTGGGTTTTGTAATACTATACCAATTTTGGAGGGATTTTGCACCACTTAGAATACAAATGTACTCAGAAGTACAGTCATTTATTGAACAGCCAATGTAAGAAATGAAAATAGAGGAAATAGAGATTAATTCATTCATTCATTCATTTTCTGTAACCGCTTATCCGGGTTAACCCGGGTCACGGGGGGTTGGAACCGATCCCAGCTGCATTGGGCGAGAGGCGGGTACACCCTGGACAGGACGCCAGTCTATCACAGGGCTGACACATATAGACAGACAACCATCCACACACTCACTCACACCTACGGGCAATTTAGAGTCACCGATTAAACCTGAGCTGCATGTTTTTGGACTGTGGGAGGAAGCCGGAGTACCCGGAGAGAACCTACGGGATCGAACCAGCAACCCTCTTGCTGTGAGGCAAGAGTGCTAACCACTACACCACCGTGTGAAACAAAGATTAATCAAAATAAATGTAATAGCTAAACAAACATCGGCATTGTATGTACAGTATGTCAATTGTTGACCACTTAAATAGACAATATGTCAAACTACCACAAGATCTCCAACCTATATGAAAGAATAGGTTGTGATGAGCATTTGTCAAAATCACCCATAAGAGAAATCCTGGTAAGAAAAAAGTAAAACACTGTATCTTAATGCCAGAAGTGGAGAAGTTACGAGAACGTGACTACTGGAAGTGACATAGTTACGTATAATGTGAGGCATTTTGTGTTCAGTGATGTTTAAATCACATTGTTTACTTTTGATTTCACATGGCACAGTATCCCAATCGACTGATTCAGAGTACAACAGGAAAGAGAAAATGGGATGAACGGTCCCTTTGAACAGAGTTTTTTTCTGACTCCAGTAACTAACAAAGATAACAGCCAGCGATAAATCCAGTTACAGGATTCAAACCTCACATCACATATTTTGCTCTACAGTTCCTGCTCTACACAGCACCTTTATATGTCTGTAAAATGTAATAAACTATGTGTATTGCTTCACTCTAAAAATGTTCCACGCTGATTCTCCATTCTTATTCATACAGTCCCATTCTAATCAAAAGGTATATACAGCACAGTCCACTGATTTACTTCTTTTTTTTTTAGGCGTACACTCTCTGCCTGCATTATTAGAGTCAGCTGCTCTCTATACAACCCGCCATCCCTTTCTCCTCAGCTTACTGCATGGTGTTTTTCCTCGAAAATGTTTCTTTCCGCTTGCTCAACTTTTTCTCCTCCTTTCAGTCCACATGATTGATTTTCAATCTCTCAAAACCCTCCCCCTCCTCCTTTCCATCCTTCTCCTCAGGAGTCTCTGTTTGAGAAGAACCTTTAAACATACAAAGGTGAAGTATTTAGAGGGTACGAGTCATAAAGCCCTGCAGTTGTGGCCTCGGGCTAACAGCTACAGAGAGAGAGAAGGTGTTGGCTATGTGTGTAGGGGTGATATGCATGAGTGAATGAGGGCAGCAGTTTGAATAGGTGGGCCAGAGGAAGTCAGGAGGTGCATAGTACTGCAGGGAGTTTCTGATATTAAAGATACAGCAGATAAAGGTTTGAAATACAGTGATACATTTAAACAGATGGGGAAGGGAATGGAAGCAAATATGGGTGTCAGAGATGTTGAAGACGTGTGTGTGTGCGTGTGTGTGTGTGTGTGGTCTGCGGCAGGACCAGATTTATAGGTGTGTGTCCAGGCTCCAGTGTGCAGACATAAATAAGGCTGAGGGGAGAAAGCTCTCCATTGAACATAATCAAGTGGATCCTTTAGAGTACCATTCATCTAACACGCACACACACACACGAGAGGAGAGGTCAGCATCTCTAATGTCAGTCTACAATGTTTTTACTTTACTTTGGCTGCATATGTGCACTAACAGTATACACAGCATTTAAATATGGAGCAAAATGTGAGGCAGCCTAATGAGGATGTCTGTGGCTATGAGCCAAATATCTCTTACCAGCACGTCAGACTCTCTCTCTCTCACACACACACACACATGATTCATTCAATGAATTTTCCTTTCATCTTCACACATATTTATACTCACTGAAACCAAGACGACTGAACCGCAGTTGAGAAATCACACTCTGTGGTTGATAAATCTGGTGTCCATTTCTCATTGGCTAAGCAAACCGAAATTCCCACCCCCCAGGTTGATTGACAAGCAAGTGTCATCCTGAAAAAGTATGCCATGAAATAAATAAAAGTTGGGAAAATATTCTTTAATTACACATTTGATATTTATTAAAACACATTGAATAGAGTTTTTTTTAAAAAATAGAGATTCATATATCATTTGTCACATTTATGCAGGGAAATTAGGTTCATTGGTCACTTTAAATTGCCCTTAGGTGTGAATGTGCATGAATGGTTGTCTGTCTCTATGTGTCAGCCCTGTGATAGACTGGTGACCTGTGTAGGACGTACCCCACCTCTCACCTAGTACATGCATTTATGATGACTTATTAATGTATTTTATTGCCTTTTACTACTTTAGTTGATGGAGAGGTATTTATATTTATCGGTTATTTTATATTTTATCTTAAAATGCTTTTATCAATACATTGTCAAAATATTATTTTAATTAATTAGGCTAAGTTACACGTTTAATTATCTGTTTTATTTATCTCATCAAGTCTTTTATTGTTATCCACTGGTCATTTTCTAAGCCAAGACTAAACACATTATTACTAATGACTAATTACTAATAACTATATATTAGAACAAATTATCTTATTTTTTCTTATCTTATGATAATCATATTATCATATTTTGCCAGAAATAATGCAGAAGAAGCTGTTTCGTAAACGTCACTCCATCCTAGCAGGACAGAGTGAAGCGTGATTGGACTGTATTTGGTGAAGATCGCTAAAGACTAGCTTTCACTCGGCCTGTCACAATAATTACGATATTGACTTATCAAGCTCAGCAAAAGTTATTGAGGTGACGTGCAAATATTGCCATTTTGGGGATTATTACTTTTTAAATCCTTTCACAATAAGAGCGTCAATAAGCTGCAGTGAGATAAAAATAAATAAATAAAGAGGCATCACAACCTTCCACAACTCCTTAGAATCAATAAAGTATAATCATTTAAACTATATATATCAGACATGAATTCAAATCAGGAATGTGAGTAACATGGCCAAAGGGGATGTAGACAGACTTCATCAAAAACCAGCAATTGTGCTTATTATTTATTGCACTGCATGGCTTTCGGCAACACCGGAATTAATATCTTAGTATTATTCTTATTATTATTATAGAAATACTTTGCTCCAAAAAGTATGGATTTCCAGTGCATCACAGGTAAAATTTTGATTGGATGATTATCAAAGAGGTATTACAGTAAATGATCAAAGGCCTCAGATGACCTTTAGGAGTTTGCTGCATGAACATGGAGGACAATCCTGAGAAATCAAAACCTTGGAATACGACTGCAGGAAAGCATCTCAAAATGACGTAAATTGGTTGTTAATTCAAGCACATCTATATGTCGACCTGCAGTGAACTAATATGAAATAAAAA
>CAFUXE010000073.1:77050-93747 GCA_903364295.1 Serranus cabrilla | reverse complement strand
ACATGGTAATAACCAAAAACGAGTTCAAACTGACATCTGGCACATTTTATGAACCTTGAATTGCAAGGTTATTGTCCACTGGTAGACTTTTAGCCATCCTCTAGCCATTTTATTATGGTGGAAAGACTATTATATGTATAAAAGCTCATAGGTTTCTGTAATCTATGAGCACATTTTTAAGCCAATAAAACACAATAAAATACCCCCATTGCACTGTGCAGTCCAGTAAGCTAACATAAACTGAAACTGAAGACGAACATTTAACTATAATATGTTAGACCATTGGCATTCATTGTTCACAGGTGATCCAGGTCATATTGACATTTAACTGTGTTTGTGACACAGAGCCATCTGAGAAGCCGTCATTGTAAACTGTTTGGAAAAGGGCAGGCACTTTTCAAAATGACTTGGCAGGTGATTGGATGAACCATCTGTCTATCACCGTCACACAAAGTCTGTGGTGAAACCACTCGGGAGAAGAGCAAAAGCCTTCAGTGCCATTCTCTGTTCTTTTAATAAAGAAATACTCTCCAGTTCTGATATAACTAATGCTATTACAGCATTTATGCTAACCTCTTCAGAACCGCCATGTCTGTTTTGAGCCAGCAGCACCCATCAGTGTCATTACAAAAAATGTAGCTGCAGTAGCTCGTCACAGGACACTGATTGATCAAAATTTGCACTTCTGTGACTCAAACTTGGCAAAATGGATTTGGGGTCTTTTGATCCAGTGTAAATATACATATCCAGGTTAATATAAGTTGTCAAGACCACAGACCAACCAGAGTTGACTCGCTTGGTTTGAATTGAAAAAAAGAAGGGTTAAACAAGGTTTGAATAACCCAGGTCCAACGCTGGTCATTGGTGTGAAAGGGATATTAAAGAAAATTTATGCTTAATAATGTCTCCTAAATACTACCATTTGTTTCAAAGACTTTATTTACATGAACATAAAATTTAACCACTTTTTACACTTTTTTAAGATTGATAAAAAATGGTCAAAAATCCCTCCAACACTCACAAATAAATTCCACACTGTGATTTGGTTTTAGAGATTTCTGCAAGAATCACATTTTCTGACAAATGGATCTAACATCAGACATGAAAAACATTGAGCTCATTGAATCCACAAGAGTCTCAGCTTTCCAGTCATGACCAATTTATGCAATTCAAACACTGTTTAGAGACCCCAGAATGCAGGGATATTCAACTAGAATTGGTGAAAAAAACACATTTGTACTGCATGAGTAAAACTGAACGGGATGAGTATGAAGTGGGTTTGTTTGTAAAGGGGAGACTGGGTACCCAAGGACCCATTTTCATCTTGACATTTTGAGATCAAAGGTCAAGGGACCCCTTTGAAAATAGCCATGCCTGGTTTTCTCTCCTTTAGCTTATCCCCCTCCCCAACAAGATATCATGATATGGCTGTTCACCAATTGATGCCTTAGGTAATCTAGTTTCATATGACACGAACAGATCAGTAATGCTGGCCACTTGGGGTAGCCAAGCAGATTACAGGCCACCCCAGGCTCCGTAGCTTTCTAAGCATATCTTTTCTAAACTGGAAAACTGTATCCCTTCTTTCATCTTTCAGGTCATCCATCAGACATTTTTTGTGATGGCATTTTTTTTTTGCAAAATGCTGGAAAATATGTGTTAAAAAAGTCTACAGTATAAAAAGAATGTAGCTGCCCACCCATCTCTCCATGAAACACAGTGAACAGTGTCTGTGCTGTCTGATTGACTGACACACTGTGTTTACTGAGTCTGGAACTTGTTAAGGTTTTTTCACACTTGAAACTAATCTGCCTCTTTGTACTATCTGTTCTGCGCCTAACAGGTAACACTTCATTCCAATAACTTTGACATATTTTTACTATCTGATAATAATTAAGTGAACCAAAATAACTGCAGGCACAGATTGCTGTGAGCTTTGGGCTCATCTCTTGGAGTTTAAGAGTCTTTTAATGAAAGAAGTTGGTTTAGGATGTAGGGGAAATTAGTTCAATTTTGGAGAAAGACTTACAAAAGCCTGTTACCTCAGATAATCCATTTCCACCAAGGCAGTTTAAGGGCCAGTTTGGAACCGGTGCCTAATCTTTATTTCGACAGCCAAAGAACCAGCTGGGGGCGGGACTTTTGTGACCAACAAGACCAACTAAAACGTGTACCATTAATGAGCAGCACAAATGTGTTGTACCAGTCATGTTTGGATGCCATTGTAGGCTCACAAAGCCAGGTACAACATTTGTAAAGAGACGATGTAGTCTGCCATTGCTGTTATTATGCTTGCTGAGAGCAGACGTATACAGTGATGTAATGACGTGGCTCTCTAGCCTGTGGAAAAGCAAACAGGTTCTGAGACAGTTTGCAAGATGAACCAACTGCAAACCAGCACCAGCCCAGGAAAAGAACTTGGGTGACGTTGGTCGAAAAGGGGCATCAGTAGGGTGTTATGGCAGCTCAGCATTAAGCTCAACTTCCTCATAGCAAGATAGCCTTGGGCTTCAAACCAGGAAAAGAAGATAAGGCAAGAAGCTTAGTGCAACATGGCAAATCAAACTACTTGTACATAGTACAATGGGCATGATCTTTGCAAAAAATTGCCGTTTGAGTGTGTGATGAGGGAGGTGGTGGAGGGCTTTTGTGGAGCCCCAGTTAGCACAAACTTGTAGTATGGTCATTGTTGGTACTGTGAAGGTCTGTTGGTCCAGGGATGAGAGGGGCATGATGGGCTGTTAAACTACTGCCTAGTGTGTGTGTGTGTTTTACTCAGTGTTTGTTTGTGTGTGTGTGTGGTCATCACTGCTCATTTCAGAAAGTCTATATGATTAATAGCACCTTTCACTCCTTGGCCTGACACGCTGCTTCCCCCCTGTTTTTTTCCTTCCTCTGCCTAGCGTTTTAAGGATTACAGAAGTGACAGCAGTGGCAAGAGATAAACACACACAAGCACACCAGACAGATGCACACATGCACAAACACAGATATACTAATACCAAACTGTGGAAATACATTTAAAGATTACTGAGCAGACATGTACAAGCAAACACTAAAGCCTTGCACACACAGGAAAACAGTCAGACACACAGACTTAAGGCAATCATCTACAGATTCAATGTAAACTGGAGCAAGCCAGGACTCGTCAAGGTCTTGTATTTCTCACATGCTGTGTCCTTGGATAAAACAGTACAAGTCAACAGGAGGACAGGCAGGCATGCTGGTTGGACTGAGGTAAAAACACATAGTCACTGGTTCAACTAATGACAGCAATGCCTCCAACTTCGCCAGGCTCTGTAATAGATACAACCGGCGTTTGTGTAAACAACATGTGCTGCTACATAAAAGAGACACACGGAAACAAGTTGAGTTATGAGACTAACTTTGAAATTAATTGCAAGAAGACTCGGTTTTAATGTGAGCATTAAATCACCAGTTAGAAATCAGCAAGAGATGTGACATTCACTGAATGCCAAGGATGTATTCATAAAATATTTTAGGGGTAAAGGGGGATTTATACTGAGCTATTCGGGTGTAGCAATGTAGCTTACTTATGAACTGTAGCTTTACAGCAGCATCTCCTCAGCTGACATATAACTTCTCAGGAACATTTAATAGTTATGGCAGCTACAGGGAAATCCATCTGCATTTTCAACAACCATTTGTGAAACACATACTATTTAGGGCCAGCTCTCAGTTAACTTTGTTATTTTGGCTGTTACTTTGGCTATTATGCAGCAATCTTATCCTCTTGTCTAGTGAGACCACAACAGTCTTTCTGCTACTACTTTATAATACAAAGTGAATGACAGAATGCACAGATAATGAGCATGGGTGCCAGACCTTGTACAATTCAATCCTCCAGTTTGGTGATGGGGCTATCAACAGGTGTATTCTGACACTGAATTATACAAATTATAATCTATTGTGTCAATATGAATACTCTTAAAATGCCTCTTTGTTTAAGGCATTTTAGCTGAAAAAGACTTAGAAAAAAAGAATTATGAAAATTTGAATCCACAGGGATACAATGGTTTGATAAAATTATGGCTGATGCTACACACACACATTCATTTCAGGTGATACTCTTACCTATTGTAAATCATACATTATTTCAGAAACCTGCAATAACTCATGAAACGAGCTGCCTACGGTCTTTTCTGCATGCCATGGGGCTTCATTTTCTCTCTGTGAACTATTTTTGTATTTTCCTGGTGGAAAATAACAGGAGCTTGGGCTAAAAAGTTTCCCCTCAAAGAAATATTGCTAGATTTAGCGATTTTCTGCCCAACTGGGCAGTGTAAAGATGTAAAAAAAAAATTACCTTGGTTGCATTGACAAACTCTGCACTATCAAAAGATAAAGATGGGTGGCGATCCAGTGGCTCATCGGTAGAGCGTTTATGTATAACTTACAGAGGCAAGCCAGCCAGACACCCATAATTTGATATCAGAACTTCTCAAAACAACCGTAAATAACAATATTGTCAACAAATGGTGGATAAACCATTCACACACCTTTGTGTGTTTTTCAGTGTATAGGGTAACCATTACATGCTGCAATCCCACCACAGGTGTCTATTTATTAGGTATTTCAGCTTCAGCTGGCCCTATTTGGTTAATGGATATACTTTAACTAGAATGCATTGTCAAACTTGAACTTGACAACAACCTATAAATCTGCAACCAGCCATGCATGCATATTCATAAAGAAAAACATAAGCTCCAAAGAACAACTTGATGTCAATATGCCCCGATGAAAACTTCCTCTCATCAACAATCTTCAATAAACTCTGAGAAGAGCAATTAGAAATCCCTCCACTGATGATTATTCATCACGGCCCATGCAAACGTTGATGGTGTGGAAGTGCTGGTGTAATTGAAGATGAAGGGTCGGGCATAAATCCTGCCGCTGAGATAATGAGTGAATCCGGAGCAGATCCATTCATCTCAATGATCTCCATCTCCAACCATGATGGATCACTGCTGGATCCCTCACAGGCCAATCATAAATCACTGCACAAGCCTCGGCCAACCACAGCTTCTCTGTGAGGTTCATTAGGTGAGTTAGTTAACTTGCTCAACATTAGGAAACTCCGGAGTTCTTAACTTGAGGACTACTAACTGAGCTCTGTCTGCTTTGTGTTTGCACGTTTTCAGCTGTGAGCGGGTTGGCTGGAAGTTTGCAGGAGGTGAGGTAAAGTGGTTTTGAACAGACTGGACTTCCAGGCTTTGCCATCAATCAGGGAAACAGAGAGAGAAAAAATAGAGGGAGCCAAACATGGCGAAATGAAAGCGAGGCAGAGAAAGAGATCTATGGAAGGCACAAACATTAACAGCTCTGTATTAATCTCACTTTCCTCCCCAAAACGCCAACAACCCCTTCAAGGTCATCCTCCAATCACATCTCAGACAGCTTGAGCGTTCCCATTGGAACGCGCCTCAGCAAACTGACGAGACTTTGCAGGGTGACACAAATCTCTGTCTCCCAAAGCCCTCCCACCCGCCCACCCTGAAAATGCTCCAGTGTCCATTACAGGGACGGAGTGGACGGTAACAAGCGCAGAGTGTCTGACCTCTGTGATCTAATGAGCTGTGTGTCACCATTGAATGTGTCCCGTGTGCCCTGCTCAGGGCTGACACTCCCCTGAAGGAGGGGTCCTGACTAATGTGATTCATGGAGTGTCCGAGGCTGACTGCTGGTCAATATCAACAGCAGAGTACCTGCACCAATGTTGGAGAAGCTCTATAAAACCCAATAATAAACACATCATTTTGTGTCATACTGTGTGACAACCAATTTCTAATTGTTACAAATAACTGACTCTGTATCTGAAGTAGTTTATGTCCAGTCATATGTATTAGAACCCAACATTTAAGGGATTTCTGTGACCGAAACCAATACAGATTTTAGAGAGGAAATATTCACAGATTACAGATATATATAACTTGAACATGCATGTGTACACAAATCTCTAAATGTGCACAGGATTTGTCCATATGTACGACAGCCTGATAAATGGTCAGTCATTTACTGATACTGAACACACAGAACTGATGTTTATCAAGTGATTTATTTTATTTATGTATTATTTTCTCAGTGTTTACTTCTATCACAGGCATATTCACACAAAACACTTCCAGAATTCAACCGAACCTGCATGTCTTTGGACTTTGGGAGGAAGCTGGATGAAAAAAAATAACCCCACACTGACACAGGAAGAACATGCAAACCGCACACAAGAAGGGCCCCAAGCCAGACTTGAACCTTTGACCCTCTTGATCTTGCTGTGAGGTGAAAAAGCTAACCATTACACCACTTTATTTTATCGTCATATTGGTGCAAAATCAATGCACAATTCATACAGGAAATGGCTGTATCTGTTGTCATATCAATATTGGTCAGATCTAATATGTAAAAGAGAAGAGAGTTCAAGATGGGATTATAGGTCTGTCAGACTGACTGAATGGGTTTCTACCATATCTGCAGTGCACAGAGCAATAATGCATAGCAGATTACAGGACAGGTAGATTCTGGCTTCCTTTCACCTCATCATGATAGAGCTCCGTTCTCCACTGACTGGGGAAAACCAGGTCCCTGCTGGACAGCTGCTGCTTCATATTGAGTCGTACATCATGTAACTGTTTCATTTTCTCTGATTATAAGATCAGGAGCTTATTCATAAACCTGTCACTTCAGGTCATCAACACTCACTTGATATATGATTGCTTTCCTCTGCTTATTATGACAGAGTATTAATATCTTGACTTTTTCCCAGTGAAATTACAACATTATTCTTGTTATATTGTGTATTTTTTTCTTAAAATATTACTATACTAAATTATTTATAATAAGAAAATTCGACATTAGCAGACATACAAATGAAAATAATGCCTACAAAAATGTTGACTCAGCAGAAATTAATAAATGTTTATGGGAAGAAATATGTGTCAACAGGAGCTGAATGTGAATAAGTTAAATTTAAATTGAGTTGCCCAACTTTGATAACTGCATTAAAAATAAATAAATCTGAATCCAATAATTTGAAATTCAATTGATCAATTTGCGACCAAATTCCGATAACCTTAATGTTATTTCAAGTTTAACATTAACATTTTTTAACACACATTTTAGCTGTCACAATTTAAATTCAGTATGGAAGTCAAGCCTTTTTGGATTCATGCACCACTGAACACTTTCATAGGAATGAACAGGGGCCCACCTCCAACATTGCATCCAGTTCTCTTTGTCACAACCTAATTTGTAGAGCCTGTTCTATCTGCTCTGCACATGTGCCACTCGCCACCCGATCCATAGGCCTGTTATGCATGTGTAACCCTCAACAGATAATGTGTTACACCACCAGAAAGAGTCAGAAGGGAACAACATCAGGCATCAACGCCAGGCTAACCTGATATCTACGAAAGCCCTGAACAGACAAGATCTCAAGCTAAAAATGTCATTATCTTGAGAAAACAGATTTGTTTACCCCAAGATAACAACATAATATGGAAATAACACTATTCACAAGAAGCATAAAACAAATGACTTGTGCCTCTTGTGAACGTATCACCCTTTTCGAAAATGAAGCATGTTGCTTATATCAAATGTAAGATTTAAAGTCCTAAATTTTTATGGTCTGACTTGCTAGCTGGAGATAACAGCAGATATTTAGTGTTTAGCCATGACCTTTCAGGGCTTCTTTCGATATCAACACTCATGGCAAACATTGAAATCACCCAGCAGCTCAAAAAAGACAGAACACTTTCAATAATATGAACAGAACATTGTAAAAAACAGTCATTAAAAAATAGGACATTCTGAATGCCTTTAAAGCTGTGAGATAGATAGATAGATAGATAGATAGATAGATAGATAGATAGATTTCTGTGTTCCTCCACTCCACCGCCAGCAGGATCCTTGCCTACCCCCCACTACCCTCAGCCCCATCTTTACCATTGGAACCTAGAGCACTGAGTCAGAAAATTAAGTCTGTGCTCGAATATGACCCTTTTCACAACGCTAGATTGACATTCTAGCAGTGCTCATGGTTCACAGTGACAAAAACCTCGTCTCAATGGTATCTGATGCACAAATTAGACACAACAATTCATCTCCCTTCATTCAGAACTAATCACAGATTGTGCTAATGCTGATTAATAAAACGGCAAAACAATTGAGAGGAAAAATGGCACACATACAAACAGAGCCCCGTAGTTCCATTGTTTTATATGTCAGCTGTGCAGCAACTTCTTATACACTAGCTTGCTCCTTGAAGAATGGGTGCTTTGAAAAATATAAATAAATAAAAAAAGCAAAGGAGAAGCTAGAACAGGACAGTGTCTATGTGAGCTGTCATCAAGAAAAATTATGTTGCCACCAGAAGGTTCCGCCTGGACTTACTACAATTCACAATGGCCGGCTGCACAATAAGTGTTTATCAATAACCCAGGAGCCGGCTGGATAAGAGAGGACTCCCACTTCACAAAATGACCTCTGTGTGTGTGTGACAGACTGACAGACTTTACAGAAAAAGGTAGGGATTGGTTAGAGGGTGAGTGAAGACAAATACACACCTGTTTAACACAACAAAAAAGTGGAAAGAATAAGCCTAAGGTGCTGTTTTCAGAACAAACAATAAATTAAAACCCAATTCTGACAAGCTGAGCTCATGCCAAATCTGCATAACTAACAAGAGGGCTGAAGTAACACACAGACACAAACCTATTGTACTCTTCATATACACACCAAATCAAGCACTGCATTCCTGAGAGGGAAAGCAATGGAAAGCTCTTTTACATTGAAGTTTTATCAGCATAAATGTTACACTGATACTCATCTGATTCCATGACAAGATGGTTAAATGTGAACAGCTTTGATACTGTGGGTATGGTGTGGGCACACAATAGGCCCCACAATACTTTGTAGGATCTTCTGTACGGACTTGCCAAAACAGTATGTCCACAGCATACCCACAGTAAGCCCACAGTTTGCCCAGTATGCCCATAGTAAGCCAGAAGTCTGCCCACTAAAACATGTTTCCTGTGTCATTTAAATAATTTGTACAAAACAGAAAAGTTCATCCATTATCCTCAACTGCTTATCCAAACTCACTCGACTCAGCTGACACTGAACAAGGGTACACCCTGGATAGGTCACCAGACTATCGCAGGGCAGCTAGGGCAGAAGCATAGGGACGGACAACCATAACACTCTCATTTACACCTACGGACAATTCAGAGTCATCAATTAAACCTAAGCTGCATGTTTTTGGACTGTGGGAGGAAGCCGGAGTACCTGGAGAGAACCCACACTGACACAGGGAGAGAAGATGCAAACTCCACAGAGAAGGGCCGCAGGCCGGAGTCGAACCAGCAACCCTCTTGCTGTGAAGAGGTGGCAAACACTATGATGATACCAAAACTGATGATCACACTGTGCCAAGACCCTAAACTTTCACTAACCCTAACCACAAACTGTCATATGTTTGATGGGCAGACTAGTTGTTTCCCTTGCTAACATGTCAAGCTAGGCTAACCTGACTAACTGGCTAACCCTGTACTTGACACATAAATTCAATATTCAACTTGTCATCTTGCTTTAGAAGAGACAGCAAATTAATATTTTCCTAAACATTTCACTATTTTAGACTAGATTTCTTTTAACCATTGCTGCTTTACAGCACTATCAATCAGGACATACATTATATATTTTAATAGTAGTGTTTTCTTTCCCCGTACTGGACTTTTAATTTCTTTAATCTACTTATTCTAGTGTGAAAAACACGTGAATGTAAGAAAAAGATATGTTTGGCAAGCTTACTGTGTACAACTGTCTGTATTGCTTCAACTGTTTACACTGACACTCAGTTACATTACCATACACATGTATTATTCTCATGCTAAGGTATCATTTATGTCAAAGTGAAATCTTGATATGCTTTTTGCTGCAGCATTCAACAACAGATGTCACATAGAAACCGAAGCAGATACATTTTATACTATCAACAAAACTCCAAAAAGTTGAGAAAATGTAATGGGAACAAAGTGTGCTGTACTGTCGCACTCAGCTGATGAGATGTTCACAGGCACACACACACACAATCAAAGACACACAAACTAGCAGGCTTGAGCTGGCCGACCCCTCTCCACAGACCAAACTTTATCATAAGTCGCCTTTAATGGGAAAACCAATGACAAGCTCAAGGAGAAGCTGTGGCCCCAACGAAAAACAATTTACGGTCCCAAAGAACAAAAGAGAGAGGGGGGAATAAAAGACAACACAGAAGAAAGACGAAAAGTTGTTCAAGTGTTGGCAGGGACCAGATATCATTTGAAATAGTTACTGAGTGTTGTATTTCTGTCAGACAGGACTCGGGACAACCTTGAGCAGGAGGGCTAAGGCTAGGTGGAGTTCTGAAGAATGGGACTGGCAGGTTTAGAATAAGAATACGCTCTCTGATTTTGTCAGGCGAATGCTGTGTTTGGAAGCCCTTGTGGTTGACATTGATAGAAGTGTGTGATGGCTTAGGAAGTTCGTAAACTTCAGTCAGAAACTGAAATTACAGTTAGTTTGTCAGGGCACAACAGTAAGATCATAGACTTTAAAAACATTTGAAAAGAAAACATAAAATATAATGCTTTATATTAAGGCCCTTATAAAAAAGGGTCATAAGGCCTTGGAATGTGCAGACCAGGGTAAGTACCTCAAACAACCTCACTTTAAAAACTCAGAACTATCCCTTTAACAATGTTGTGTTTGTTGATGTTTTTTGATTATATATATATATATAAGTTGTTAAAAATAGCATCATAAATATATCTGTAAATATTCATTCTATAGTGGAGAAACGTCAGGCTACAAGAGAGTACTCAGTGAAAGAGTCTAATTAAATAAGCTCGTAGCTCAAAGAGGCCAGCAACTGCAGAGAGAGACAGCCGGGAAAAACAGAGTCAGCTTATTTTCACATCTCACTTGGCTAATTGATGATTTATTTCAACTGAATCAGAGTTAATTCGGGGGGAAAGACTAACTATTCAAGAATGGTGTGGTGAGTTTTACTTTCTTTCTGTCAAGTTTGAATGAAGTGTGTTTTATGATGTGTTAAAGAGGCAATTAAGTTAGTCTTAATTCAGTAAAAGTGAGAAACTTGAATTCAACAGGTGTGTGGTTGTATTTTCCTGTTATTTGGAAAAGATGTGTAAGAGAAAAAAGTATTCTATTATCAGTAGACTACAAGTCAGGCACACCACTTATTAATACTAAACCACAAAAAAAAATGTCACAGCATCCACTGGGAAGGGGTCAAAGGTCATTCTCAGTTGGAAACAGATTAATGAGGACATTCAGGGGTTACTCTGCTCCAGACAGATTGCCATACACATTTGCAGAAGTCTGAAGTAAAAGTTACATGCAGGGCCTAAATAATTCAAGCAAGGTGATGCCTTAAGGCACCAATTATTTCTGTTTATATTGCGGTTTAGTCAGTATAAAAAAGAGGAGTGTATATTAAAACACCTGGCCTTCTCTCGCTGAAGTCCCTCCAAATTGATGTTTTCTGCTTTCCTGTTTTCTACCAGCTTTCTTGAACTCCACTCTAATTTTCAGTCTATTCTATGTTCAATAAAACTTTAAATCTGGGTTGATATTAAGCCAAACAGTGCCGGACCAGAATGCTGAATTTTACCAGTAGGTTTCGCATTTGACTGGCAGAGAGGTAGCAACCTTTTTGTTCCAGAACTTTGACACTTTCACAGTTATCCTTTGCTTACCAAGCTAGCTAGCACCTGCATTAGCTGATGACGTTTCGTCTTCCAGCTCCCAATCTATGCTTGCACTGGTTGCAAAAAACAGCCATAAACAACGTTGGCGTCTGCCAAAAAGCCGAACTCTTCAGAACCAATGGCTGACAATGCCAGGGTGACTATATTTTTATGCAGTCTATGTGACAAAGCCAATCAATGAGAGTGTAGGGATTCCAGTCAACTTGGAGCTGGTGATGCATCTCCGAGATATGACTGAAGCCATGATGTTTTGCAGCACAATTCATACATTGCTTCCTCTTTGTAGCTTACCTCCTTTGTAGGCTTCAAATCCCAACAAGATCTCCAACCTAAACGACAGAATAGACCATTTTTCAATACCACGCATAACAACACATATGAGCGTAGCCAAAAGAGGCTTATGGTACAACAGAGCGTTCTAAAAACTAGCAAACTTACTGGCGGTACCACCCATAACCATGACAGGGGGGAAGATCCAGGATAGAGTGTCAGCGGAGTGGGGCAGGCAGTGGAGCAGAGCAGGCTGAGGAGGATGAAGCTTGAGGCTGGACTGCAGTGGGCACAGACAGCAGCAGGCAGGGCCGGCCCGTGCATATCTGCCGCTCGAGGCAAAAACAATTATGCCGCCCCTAAGCCTACATTTGCAACGTACTGGTCCATACCAGCAACAACACACAAACTGCAATGTGTCATAAACAAAGCAAAAACCAACAACAACACACGCCAATACGTTATTCACGCAAAAAGTCTAGTGCAACGCTAGTGTGTTTGAAGTGTCAACAATAAAATATGTATGACACAATATGCGGGCATTTTGCGGATCCATATACAAATAATGCACCAAACCACAGGTCTGCCTAATAACTCCAATAATCTGGTTCCAAAACATTTACAGCAATTCACTAAATAATAACAGTGCAAATCTCTCCAACACACCACGTTCTCATATGCATCAAACACAGACACGTAGCAACCACATATAATCACCAACTTAAAAGGCTAAAGAGTAGCTAAATAAAGCTTACCTTTCAGAAGTGTAGGTGGCGGGCCTTCATCGCAGCAAAGTTCTTAATTGCATCCAGGATCATTCGAAATATCCTGACCTTCTCGGTGGCTCGGCGGTCGATTTGAAGCCAGGCTGCGGGCTGCTGCCGTCTGCTGTTGTGGCGATGATGCTTACATTTGCACCGGTGAGAGTTGTGCTAACGTTAGCGGTCGGTGATGCACGTGGAGGCTCGTTGTCATCCTTACTAGAACTCCCGGGATCAATGTATTTAAAAAAAAGAATCTCTCTGTTTTTGGAGAGCTTGCTCCTTCAATATCCTCATCTTTTTGTATTCCGAACCAGATACTTTGGTCGTTCCGACATCAATACCGTCCCTCCTCACACTGCAGTTTTTTCAGAAATACCGGTAGAATCAAAATTGTGTGCGGCAGCTACGATTGGCTCGTAAGAGCTGGGGGCGGGATTTGTGTGAGTGAGGCGGCCACAGGTCTAGCATGATTGACACATGTCTCAGCAAATCATACAGAACGCGTAGTGCAGTGAGCTTGCAGTTAGTTGTTTTTGCTCATGAGTTGGCCCCGGTTGGCCCACATTTCGCTGCTCTCGCCAAAGTGCCGCTCTAGGCAATCGCCTAGTTCGCCTATATGCACAAGCCGGCCCTGGCAGCAGGCGAGGCAGGTCAGCAGCTGAAGTTCTGGAGATGCGATCAGACGAAGGTTGACAAACCAACTGGCGAAGACTGCAGAGAAGAGCCTCAAATACTCCAGGTGATTGCTGAATGACTGCAGGTGTGGAGATGATTGCTGCAGCCTGCCCCACCTGCACACACAGAAAGGAGGGGGGAAGGGAAGAGGGTAAAGGTAAAGGAATAACCAGGTGCAATCCTAACACGTTGTCCTGGGTGAATGTCTGCAGTTTGTTCGACCCATCCCCCTCCTCTCCCTCCCACTTCAAGTGTGGCATCAGCCATTTAATCACGACTACTACATCAGCAAAAACATAAAAACTTAAATATGAGTCGTATTTTGCTGCTTGTACAAATTACGTATATTGACGTTTTTGAGGGGAGACCTGTCTGTCAAAATCAAAATGAATGCTATATCTGCAAGATTTTAGACTCCAAATACCCCATAATGCACATTAACTTTCTAGTACACAATCAGAACTTGCACCAATGCATCCTCCTCTCTCTACTAAAATATGATCTCCTTCATGTTGCCAACCTCAGTTTAGCAGTAACTTACGAACGGCCTGTCAGACAGTACTGGCTCGAGTACACAATATGATGTTAATCACAGTCGTATTGCTTTTTACTGATGCAATATGAGTTGTATTTAGTGCTCTGAAGCAATAAACATAGGTTGCTGATGTAAGCTACTTTTCAATTTACCAGAATACACAATGTGCTGGTTCAGCAGGTCCAGATCAGCAAAATCGAAAATTATCCCGACTCTGGGAATTTGAAGTTTTATTCCATTGTTGAACCCGTCACAACAAAATGACATATAAATACAGAGACTCACTCCAGACAGACACACACACTGACAGCACAAATAATTCTGTGACATATTCACAAGAAAATAGCATAAAAACACACAGAAACAACAAAGAACACTCACAAGAACACAACAAGGACACATACACATTGTATGGAACATAAACAGTGAAATATATATTTGTGTCTTATTTAGACATTTACTTATATGCATTCGCTCTGTTACTGCTTTGAAATACATCCAAATATCTACATGTTAGCATATACATGCACACATAGCATTAGATTCCCATTCTATCTGAACCCTCCCAGCAGCACTAATGATCCTGCTGCCTGCAGGGAAGATCAAATTCTCATCAGCTCTCTGGAGCATCATTAGTCACACTTTCCATAAATTACAAAGCACCATTGGACCCAAAATAAATATTTCTAGCCCCATTTTCATCAGTCCATGATCCTGATCAATCAACACTCAGACTTGTGTTATTAATTTTCCATTTCAGCCATCTGTGTTTATGAATTGAAGCTCTTAGTATGGCTGTATATCACAGGCCATGGAACTGTCAGTCAAACATGAAAATATGTGCTGAGATGGAGGTCTTTTCCCTAGGCCAGGTCCTAAGAGAGAGATCAAGGTGTCAATAATTACATGTGAGCATGCCATGAGTCTCCCACCAAGAGGTGAACCTGATTTTATGAGTTACGTCAGTGGTGAATACTGATCATTGTACCTAAACCTTCTGTCCTCCCCATTACAATTCTTTGTTTTGATTAAGCGCTTCACAACACATCCACAAAAAATCACCAATTATGACAAGCTGAGTCATACATTCTTTGAATGAGGCACATTGCACACTATCCACAAGAACAAAAAAAATTAAATTCATACCGGATAAATAGCACCAACATCTTGTGGCAACAGAGCAAGTAGTCCTTTATGTAGTGAAGCAGAGGTTCAGGATGCTGGCCAGGAGAGTAGCACATCTGAGCCCCTGTAGTTTATGCCATGATTGTTCCATTTATATAAGATGCAACACTGTAACATGAGCATAGTGTATTTTCAATAACCAAGATCTTTTCTTGACCTTTGTACATATTGGTTGTAAGTTGTAAGGAAGGAAACCTTTGTATGCCAGGGAGTCGGGGCAGTCATTCTAAAAACGAAGTCACCGGACAGTTATGAGTTTATTAAAATAACTACAGCCTCATTTATGATGGTCCATTGGTGCTGGAGTACTTAATACAAATACATACTACTGAACCTAATCCCTTTTTCTGGACTCTTAAATCTACATGTACATTACCATAACTGCTTTATGTTCTAGTCGTTACGTTTTTCCTCTGGATCTGCTGGATAAAGATAATCTTATCTCCGAGGTATACAACCCAGTATTTTTGTCACATCCATTTTTGTGCTGGGACCCTGGATCTGCTTGATAATCTATACACCTTCTGTTGCTTAAGGGCTTTGATTTGATTATCGATAGACTGTTGCGGCAAACTGTACATGTAATTGCTAATGGATATTGAAGTATTTTACTTGCTGATGATGGCCAAGCCCCAAGGAAGAGCACTGTCAATGATTACGATTTGACGCCATTGGGCCCAGAAAGACTTTTTTAAAGAAACGTCTGTAAATCAGCTGATTGTTTTTTAAATGTCACAACCTCCATTAAAGACAAATATCACTTCCAGACTATCACTATCAACTATCACCATTTGGAAAGTCTACAAAACCTGCAAGATTTAGTCATTTTATTCACATTAAAGTTAGTAGAGCACTAAACAGGAAGTAGTCAGCTTGGTTGGCACAAGTCTTTAGTGCACATGTCCTAAAGGGCCCAATAGATGGAGAAGAGCAGTTGAAGATTCTGGTGTTTTTTATGCACGGAAGTCGAACTTTTTTAGCATCATAAGCCACTGAGCAACTTTGACAGGAAATAAGCAGAGCCTAGCCTTTAACAGTGTATTCAGTGCTCTTTATATATCCATTATGATAATACTCTCTCTCTCTCTCTCTCTCTCTCTCACACACACACACACACCTTTCCATTTCCCCAGACCTCTCTTTCCCCTCCCCAACTCTTCAGATCAGCATGGATGTAAAGCCAAGTGCTGGGAGGGGAAGCTGAAACGGTGCTTTGGAGCACCACACTTGACAGACCCCTGCCTCGGGCTATGAACGAGTTGGCAGCCTGCTTGCTCCCCCTCCACCCTCCCTCCCTTAAATTCTAATCTCTATACCTCTTTACCTTCCATCCCTATGTCAAAGCCTGCCCTCTTTCTTCAATGCAGAAGAAGGAGGCCTGCTGTCTGTTTGAACAACAACCTTCTGGAAGGATCCCTGAACACAAAATGAAAAGGTAGTCTGATGATGTAATGCATGGGGGAAATCAAATCAATGAAGGCC
>CAFUXE010000073.1:56481-69524 GCA_903364295.1 Serranus cabrilla | reverse complement strand
TGCACCGGTGAGAGTTGTGCTAACGTTAGCGGTCGGTGATGCACGTGGAGGCTCGTTGTCATCCTTACTAGAACTTCCGGGATCAATGTATTTAAAAAAAGGAATCTCTCTGTTTTTGGAGAGCTTGCTCCTTCAATATCCTCTTCTTTTTGTATTCCGAACCAGATAATTTTGGTCGTTTCGACATCATTACCGTCCCTCCTCACACTGCAGTTTTTTCAGAAATACCTGTAGAATCAAAATTGTTGGCGGCAGCTACGATTGGCTCGTAAGAGCTGGGGGCGGGATTTGTGTGAGTGAGGCAGCCCAGGCAGCCACAGGTCTAGCATGATTGACACATGTCTCAGCAAATCATACAGAACGCGTAGTGCAGTGAGCTTGCAGTTAGTTGATTTTGCTCATGAGTTGGCCCCGGTTCGCCCACATTTGCCGCCCTCGCCAAAGTGCTGCTCTAGGCAATCGCCTAGTTCGCCTATATGCACGAACCGGCCCTGACTGGATTTACCCAAAGGCGCAACTTGTTTGTGAAAGCTTTGCAGCACATTCACAAACATCAATACTGCATTAAGTACTAAATTATTCCAACATTGGAGCCTACAAAAACATATCTTAACAGTACATCTGGATTATAAACACTGTCTGCATAAAAAGAAAAAAAGGATGCAGTTGTTGACTGATTCAAACCAAATTATACCAACAAAAATTATATATATTGCATATTATATTAAACAGTTCAACAGTAGAAAATAACAAAACAGTAACTATAACCAACCGTCTAGGTAGCAACGAAGCTCTCATGTGTAGTTGATGTACAGGCTCACTATGTGTAGCTATGTGTCAGCATCAATGACTACAGTTAGGAAACGCAACAAGCCATACTGTAGCAGATTGCTTATACAGTATGTTCTGGAGATAACAGACAGAGTTTCATCCAACAATTTAATATTTTGGACTTTTTTAATGGATACATGAATCAGTGCTCCATCCACTCTTTAATGAAGCCACTTTTGCGCCACCAGACAGAATGCATACAAGTAATCAAAGTAGTAACCTGAGCAACAGTGCAGACACAGTTAAATATGAGTCAGTGTATTAGAGATACACTGTAAGGTGCCATACCATTGTTGTTGGGTCCCATTGGTCTGACTGCCCAATAGCACAAAGAACTGATCCTTCAGGTGGTTTTTGTGCCCATATCTGATCATTCCTTAACCACAGTATAGCCACATTCTAAAACATAATGAATTCTTCAGATCACCTCTGTAGTCACTGGACTCCAGTGTGTCTTTTTTTATTTTTAGGCTGTTAATCCCATATATTCATGTGTCGGAAAATCCCCCCCAATGCAAAACCATTCCCAACAAAAGAAATTTTCCTTTACAGGCAAGTCCCCATAATATTGGCAAGAATAAGGAGTGATGGGTCAGACAAAAAAAGCACCACCTTTCGTGGACTTAACAATAAACAAAAGATAAAAAATTCAGTTTGTTCAGTTCAGTTCAGTTCTTCCCCCACGAGTAAATCCTCTTCCCAAACAAATCAATAAAGGATCTCTATTCAGTTTGTTCAGTTCAGTTCTTCCCTCAGGGGTAAATCCTCTTCCCAAACAAATCAATAAAGGATCTCTCAAAAAGAGAATAACCCCAACATCTTCAACACTGTCAGAGTTAGGCTACCTCTGCTACCAGGCAGGTTGACCAACTTTGTGCAAAGTTCTCAGTTTTGCTGAGGTCGGGGGTTGTTGTGAGGCTTGCATGATGAAGTTGACATAGCTTTGGGTATTTCCTCATGCAGACCGTGGATTGTGCACAGGCCCACGAATCTGCCAAGGACTACTAGATGGACTCCGCCTCTTCTTCTTCTTCTGAAAAGGAACAGGGTTGGATTACTCTGGTGGAGTTCAGGATCCCATTGGCAGAACAGGGGAGCTGTGACTAGTTGGGAATTGAAACTTTTATATTGAGAGAAAAACGCAGGAAAATGTTTTGTAATGTTGCCAAAGTGAAGCATTCAAGACAATCAAAGGCAAAGATGATTATAAAAATGTAAATCTAGACCTAGGGTGACTGCTCAAGTGGGCATAGTTGTGGGCAAGTTTTTGACCAACAGAGTAAAGGCCTGTTTGTGGGTTAGGACTTGGTTTCCAGGTTAATTACCACAAGTATTAGGTTAGGGTTAGGGTTAGGTGAATGGTTGGGGTTAAGTGTTTAGTTGTAATGGTTAGGGTTAGGGGCTAGAGAATGCATAATGTTAATAAAGGGTCCTCACAAAGTAAGAAGACAAGTGACAAGTAGAAGTAGAAGTGTGTGCGCAGAAGACGGGAGAGAGACAGAGAGACAGTCTTGTCGGGATGTCTAGGCTTGTAGCCAGTCCCTTAGAATCATATGGCGCCATCTACACTCACAAAAATGCACACACAACTCCACTTTCTCAGTAATGGGCTGAAATGCCAGAGGCTGAAGTGCAGAGTAAATGAGCAAAGTGGTTTCCAGGACAACGCTGCTTACCCCTGGCACTTGCTGACCATGTCGGGGGCACTGAGGTCACATGACAATGCACAAGATCTCATTTAAAGAAACAAGTGTGCTGGTAGACAAAGCAATATACACAAATGAGAATAAAATGTCTGCAAAACAAATTAAAGTTCATTAAAACTGGTTTGTATGAGAAATGTGAGAATTTAAATTTGTTTATACACTGTAATCTCAGTGTGTGTGTGTGTGTGTGCTACATTACCTCTTTATGTGTGTGTGAGAGAGAGAGAGAGCTGGAGTGGATGTAGATGAGTTTTCTCAGTGCTGTGGGGGAATGGGCTGCGGTTGGCTGGCCTGACTGCAGACCGCTCTGTGGAAAAGAATGACTTTTTAAATTACCCATACATCACTGTCACCGCAGCACAGACTAGGGCGACAGTGCATGCACGTACACACACACTCACACACATACACACACCTCTCTCTCCCCTCCTCACTCAACAAACTCAATCCCATGTTTACAGACATGCAAACACACAGCTTTGCAATACTATCCTGAACTCTTGTATGTACGTGCAGAAGGCATATGGAATGAATACATGCACATTTATACTGTAGCAACCACTGTAAAAATGCATAAAATAGATTATTAGCTAAATATGCTAAATATTAAGCACATGCACTGTAAGAGTGTAACTGCAGAACCATTAGCAGCTGGCGAGTCTTTCTCCACACCCTTCTCTTTTTCTTTCTGCTTGGCATTCTCCTCCTCCTCCTCCTCCTCCTCCTCCTCCTCATCTAACGAGTTGGATCTTAATTGCAGGTAATTAAACTGCTCATGGCTTACAAAGTAGGAGAAGTGTAGAACCATATGTGTCGGCAGTAAAACACTGAGATATTACACCGCTAAAGGCTAGCAGGGGTTACAGATGGTCAACACTCCGATGGATGTCGCTTCGTTATCTCTCTGGTTCTTCCTCTCAACTCAACTTGTAATTAGAACCTCGGGAGATGCAGAACGTACGTCGACCGCCCACCCCGCGAACATGCAAATACACACACCCACATGAACTGCACATGCTGCCATGAGCAGATTTTCTACAAGTGTTTGAGTGATTGCCACAGTTGATATGCTGCAGAGGGCAAGGACTGGGAAAAGATGAAGGAGAAAAGCAGTGTTGCTTCACAGACACTGGCTGTGATGCTGGAGGGCTGGTTGATGCCTTACAAATACAGCTTAAATAAAGTACAGGAAACACAATTTTTTTTTTTTTTTACATAAGATCAATTCTTCTACCTGATTTACACATGTAGATAGTTATAACCACTAGCGAGGTTGCAGGTGTGTCTTTTGACCTAAGATTGCTTTCACATATAAAGTCTAGTGCAACATTATGTCATTTTTCATTTGGTTTGGTTTGCTTCCACACTGTGCTTTATGAAGCACATCAAGCATTGTAAACAAATGTCCTTTGTCCATTGTACAGAATATATGAGGGAAGAGCTCCTACTTTTAAGAAGCAAGTCGCAGGCTTTAATGTATTGTTGGCTGAGTTTTTTCCGTGGTGCGATTGAATCCATTAACCACTGTCACTAAATAATTTGAAGACATTTTGCTGTTTTTGTTTGTAGCTAAAAGCAACTCTGTTATGTGATCGTCCAACCATATTTCAATAGGTGCTTTTACTTCATCAGTGAACCGCATCTGTCCACGAGACATTTTTCAAGCCTGCTATTACCTTTTCCACCCAAATATATATATAACCCAGAACGTTTTGGTTCACCTCCTTCTCTTGGTTTGGACTGCATTCTCACCTGCAGAAAACCAAACTCTGGTGGAACCGAGACCCCCGTTTTTAGTGGACCAGAGTTTGGTTCTTTGGTCCGTACCAGAGTTCCTTTGAGAATTCCAACAGCAAAAACCAAACAGACTATCTGACAAAATTGGTTATAACAACAGCCGAGTTGTGAAAGCCCCCTAACAGTCACTCTGTATACATTCTTAATGAAGGGTGTGTTGGTAAGAATGAAGAACCTAAGCCAAGATATCAGTGAAAAATGGCACAAGTGTGCAGTGAAGATACACCAGAAGCCAAGTTAAGAATTTACTTTATTTTACTTGTAAAAGTACCCAATGATAACCAGGTCAATCACTGGCCATCACACACCTCTATTTTTTAATACCAGTAATTGGTGAGTACTTTGAGATTCCTCTCTGATTCCACTCTCTCAGTGAGTCCCAGTAGACAGGACCTCACAACACCTGAATCAACTAGCACTTCATGCATATGGATGGGGTTGTTTCCTGTCGCATGTCCGGCACCTGTGATCTCTTCTCATAGATTAAACATCAGCCTTGGACTGAGGCAGGGGAGAAATGGAAGGGCCCTTCTGTCAGGTTGCATGATGGACAGCTATGGAGGAAGTGTATTGTAACTATGGCGAGACATTTCCATGGATTCATGAAGAATGCCTCATGTGTTTACATCTTAGCTATGTATTGAAATGGGATGCAGTGCTTCAATTTAGGGTTGAGCTGATATCAGCTTTTTTCAATGGCACAATAATGACCAATCTGCTTTGGTCATTATTATCTGACTCTCTGGCTTGATCACATGGCTCTTCTTAGTATTGAAACCTTGATTTTATTCTTCCACTTTGATCAGATGTTATGATATGAGCTTGCATCTTTTTTTCATTCAAGGATAAATCTGGCGACAGTTTAGATTTATATACAGCAAACAAATATATAATTGTAATATAGGGGAAAACATAACCAAGGCAAAGTAATGATAAATTATAACAAAGAGATGACGCTAGCTAGAAGCTCAACCCAACATTATGAACATTGAGTTTTAAACACACTGCAAATATGACGACCACACAACAACTGCTGTAAATGTCAATTTAAACACTGAAAACACTCACAAACTAACCCTAACCCTAACCTCCTTAAAACACTATGGTTACGGTAAGGCACCAAAACCACTTGGTAAGGTTGTGGCTACTTGACATTACTAGATTTAAGCCTTGTTAATCCGTTTGCCACCAGTTTTTGGAGCTCCTCAACAAAAGCCTCAGATCCTAGACTAATCGGAGTTGGCGGCTTATTGATCACGTCCTTGCGATGCATCATCTATATAGGGTTTGAGATAGAAAAATAAAAGTAAGAGGGGAAAAATGTGAAAATAAAAACTAATACTTGGGCAATGTCTATCAAATTGGCATATTGTTGATATGATTGAGCTAGCCATTCCAACTAATCAAATCATACAGACACAAAGCCCACTATAGCTTCTACATCCACCATTAAGAATCATCATCTTCTTATTCATTGCGTCACCAGAAATTAGTGCATTACATAGATGCTAAAAATAAGTGCGCTCTTTAATGTTTGAATTAATTCTCTTCTACTTTAGATCCATTAATGTGACAGCCTGAGTGTGCCCCTTCAGTTGCACTCACAAAATCAGTCTGAGCACCATTAATAAATCAGATTTGTTACTTTTTAAGCACTTAATAAATGCCACCTCAAACACATGTGGATGGGGGGCAGGGCTTATAAATCATAATGCTGATAATGCTCAGTGGTCGATGACAGTCTGCCACCGCAATGGCCATCAGCCCAACCCTAGTTTGGAAAGTTTGTCACTTTTGACCCTCCAACCAGAGCCAGTGATATGTTCTTGTAAGCTAGAACCACAGACTGTATAAAGCTCAAACCCAAGCCACCTTAAATACTTATCAGCAATTCTGCAAATCATTGCGAACGATCATTTAGTGTGCGACAACCAACAATCTGGAAACTTTGTTGACAAAGTCAGGTAGTCTTAACCCACCTTCAGATTAAGCGTCAAGCTTAAAAGAACACAATTCCAGACAACAGAACAGAAAAACAGTACTTCTGTCGTGGTTTAAAGTCCTCAGTGCGTTGGCCCCATCCACCTTCCCTATCACCCACCTGATGGCAGACCTGCGCTGCCTTTAATATCCTTCTGCTTCGTCATCGGACAAGAAAAAATGATTGACATATCTGTGGTTAGCAGACAAATGAATAATGCCAATGTTTTTTTTGCTGGGAACTGGCTGCACCTTGAAGAGTGGGAGGCTGTCCAGTGGGACAATGAGCCCTCGGGGACTATTTAAAACTGTGAATCTTTAAAGGCAGACATAAGACCACACTCTTGCCCAAAGATATTGCAGGAGAGCCAATATCCCATGTGGTCTGACATTTCAAGTGACAGAAACAAAGGTTTAGGAATCAGAAAGTATCAGCATGGTGTGTGCTTTAAAGAACTATACAAGATTTTTGATTCAAATTAAAGTGACATAGAACAATTCCAAAATAACAACATTCTGTCTTCATGAACCTCGTGGGTTTCAGTAGAGAACTACTGTCACATTAGTGATGGTCTGCAGTTGGTGTCAGGTCTCTGCCACAAGAATAAAAACTAGAGGTTTTAGTATCAATACCAGCCAATAAAACCCATATTAATCTAGTTGAAAATGCTCTTTAGTGCTGGGCTGCCCTGAAACAGAGGAATAACCTATTTATTTTGAGTACAAACATAATGTGAGTGTAATAACTATGATACATTTCTCTCCGCTGTGGCTGGCAGTTATACTGCACCTTATTCCCTGTGTGACTGTTGAGGGAGATAGCAGAAACCATCTCAGGTTTCATTAAAATACATTGTTAATAAATTGCTCTGAATATTATGGGATTGTGCATAATCCATGTGAGATTTAAATACACATAACCTAGTGATTGCTGTTTGCTTTCTCTGCATTTATTTAATGTCTTATATTCCGAAACAGCTTGTAAATACAGATTATTACCTACTTACACAAAGATTGATAAAAAAAAAAAGATTGTGCCTACATCTGTTTAAAGAGACTGCCTGTACAAAAACACAGCCTGCTTTGTATTGATCCTCATATTATCTTTGCTAAACGAGTGAGGCAGGAAAAAATTGACAAGTTTAAAGCAGTCAACAGTCCTGTAATTATTTTCTTTCCCAGGGAAATTATTATATAATGTTTCACACATGTTATGAATTTCAAGTTTAGCATTCTAAGAGTGGATGGGGTAAATGTTGTCAATGTCTGAGAGGTCAAAAGAAAGAAGCAGGGAGGATTTGGTGAGGATTAGTCAAGTAAGAATATTTACTGATGAACTGAACCTCAGTGCTGCTGAGTGGAGTAGTGGTGCCATCTCCTGGCCTGTTTTATCAAAAGTCTTGAATTAGATAATGGGCTTATTATGGGATTTTAAAGTACAACTGAAATGACTACTATTGCTTCAAACAGTAGGTTGGTAAACAGGTAAAGTGAGAGGGTGCCTGCAACCGGCCCTTCTGCAGAAATGCAGAACAATGAAATTGGGACGCTGTGTAAGACATAATTAAACAGGATGCAGTCATTGTAGTAATACTTTCATACAAATATTCATATTCATTCAACTCTACAAACAAAATATCATTAATGTTTTGTCTTATCAACTTCATTTCATGCTTAAAAAATCCACAGGGTGGGGTGTCCCAGTGGCTCACACTGGTAGAGTACCACTAAGACTGAGTCCTTGCTGTGCAAAAAAAATGTTTAAAACTTAGTGAAACTTTCTCAGATACATACAGTACGCATTGCTTATATGTTATCTACATGCATTCATATATCTCTGTACTGTGCCACTGCCTTGTATTTACCTGTTGTCAATGGTGAATCATAATATCTCGGCTCCACTGATGCTGCCTTTTAACTCAGAGTACAGATTTAGACTCAGAGTTTGTTGAACCCTCTATTTTTAACAGGCCCCAGAGAAGTTCAGATTACAACACACAGTGGGAGTGTGGCATGCTCTGGTAAGGACACCGCTAGGCCACTGTATCTTTACACAGTAAAAAGTTGTTTACGGGTATATTAATGTTCAGAATGTTGTGCACAGCCTTTAAATTTAAAGAGAAAAATAACTGCTTTGGCCTTAAAGATACTAGATCCACACATAACTTAACAATAGGACATGAACAAGTCCGGGGTTATTCCTTCCAAATAACAGGTGAACTATCATGGCTTGTCATTATAACAGCAACAAAAAGTTTCAAATGAACATATTTATAGTTTGCAGTAATCTAATATGTATTTTTGCTGTCAGCTGGGCTGAAGCTACAGGTTTTTAAGAGATTGCTAGGTAAGTGTCACAGATCTAGATGTAGATTTGATCTCTTTATGAGTTGATAAGATAAGATCTGTTATCTTCAGTGGGTGTGAGCAGAGATAACGTATGTTGTAATCACCTCTGCCTTTGTCAGATTTGCTGAGGATCAGGTGATTTTTTACAATTTTCAGGCAATAGAACAACAATCATATAAAACGTAGAAGGTAGTTGCACTGGGAGTAAACAGATCATAGGGGTAACGGTCAAAGAGGCAGGCACTTCCAACCTGCACAGACAGAGCTTAAGTTTCCAGTCAACCCTCTGCAATGCTGCTGCTCAGCCTGGCTGTGCTCTGCCTAATGGGCAACTCTTTTTGTGCTGCGGTTCCACTGTGCAACACTACAAGATCTGGATCCACCAGGAACAAACTTCTGCTCATCTCCTTCGACGGTTTCCGCTGGGACTATGACCAAGACGTGTACACTCCTAACCTGGATAAGATGGCCCAGGACGGAGTGAAGGCAGAATACGTCACACCAGCTTTTCTCACCATCACCAGCCCCACACACTTTACCCTGCTCACAGGTATTCTGACTAACTCTCCAGCTTTTCAATCTGTTATTGTCAATGAATATAATGTGTTTGAATAAATGAATTCTGACCTGTAGTGTATAAGCACTTTGAATGGTCACTATGAGTAGAAAAGTGCTTTGTAAATGTAGTCTATTTACAGCTTGCACTTTATTTTAAGAAACACAGATGTTACAGTGCACAACAGACCTGGGAAGGGGATTTTTAGTCAGTTAAAAAAACAAATAAATTATGACAAAAAGATATGGAGCCAAATAAAAGAATGCCATGTCAGACCAAATTTTAGTATAAGGGATATTCTAAATCATAAGACTTAGAGACAAGTTTTGTCCGAACATTATGCAGTTGTTAATCTCACCAATAATGACACATTTTAAAATATTACTCATACTACTCACTCAAAACATATCAGTTGGAGGTCTCAAAGACAAACAAATACAGAAAAATAAGGATCAACATAAGTATTTATTTTTGTTCTGAAGCTATACTAACAACTCTATAAGGCTGAGCTAATTTCTAATATCAGCATGCTAACATGCTAATAATGACATGTGCTTATGTTTAGCAGCTAATGTTTACCATGTTATCCATCTCACCATGTTTATACCTGTACTGTTTTCAATATAGATTTGTCCATTTTTTCATTAACACTATTTGCATGTCCTTTACATTTATGCACATCCTGTTACTATGCATAATAGGGCAACACAGTAATGAGCTCTGAAGCCAGGAAGTAAGTTACCATTTTAGCGGGGTCTACCCTCTCAAACACAATGAGGATTTTGAATGGGCCGGTGGTTAGATACCTGACTGTGGTTAACACAAGATCAAGAGATATTTGCTTTTATAAAATTAAAATAAATTAAAAAAAATTAACTTTTCTTTTTATGTGTTATTTTGAACAAACTTGTCACGCTTGTTTGAGTAACAGACAAGTGCGAAAAATCTATTTATGGTGGGTGGGAGGAGTGGTGAATGGGTTTAAACAAACCCCAGGAGAATGTTGTTTGTGTCCACATTAGAAACCAAATGCCAGTCCTGTTACCTTAAATCAACATGTAAATTAACTTCCAAACATAGATGTGCCACATAATGTTTTGTGTCAGCTACATCTCGACATAACTGCTTCCAAAGGTTAACTGCGGTTTTATTGCTTTAAGTTACCTACTTAAGGTGGAAGTTTACTTTGAAGAGCCACTATGCATGTGTACCTGACATTCTATAACTGACACAAAAGGGTTCCTTGTTTGTCCATATCTGTTACGACCCCCAACAAAGGCTCTCGATAAAGGGGATGTAACACATTTGCCACAAAGTCAGGAGTGGTTCAGAAACAATGATTTCTTAATAAAATGTTAAACAAACAACCCAAAACATAAAACTACTGAAAAACAAAAGGTCTGGTGGGCTGGCAAAATTAACAAAAGAAAGGGGAACTTTTGGACCAACCCTCAACGGGCCGGCGGATCCAAAAGAACCCCTTCTACCACCGAACCATAACTAAAACAAGAAATAGAAATTAACACCGAAAACTGAGCCACCAGTCCCACCAGAAAACAAAAGAAAAACCAGACCAAACAAAAGGCCTGAGCACCAGCTACAGGCTGGTCTTCTGCTGCTGCTGCTGCTGCTGCTGCTGGCAGGTGGAAGAGTGAGAGAGAGAGGTGGTCGCCACCCCCTCTTTGTAACCTTCCCTCAATCAGCCTCACTAGCTGCACCTGAGGGAGAACAAGAATCAAATGAGTGACAGACTCATGAGCGAAGGGAAAAGGGGGAGCACGTAACAATATCTGACAGGCGAGAGACACAGTTGGATATGCCCAAACCACCTCAGCTGGCCCCTTTCGACATTAAGGTGCGGCTCTACCCCAAGCTCCCTCCGGAGCTCAGATCTCTGGAGGGAGCAGGAAAAATTCTTCCGGAGGTGTGAGTTGAAGACCCTGCGGACAGGGGCCTCCGCTAGAGATACTCAGTTCACCCTCAGATGTTTGGGTTTGCCAGGACTGTCCAGCAGCCTCCCCCGCCAACTGATCCAGCTCACGACCAGGTGGTGATCAGTTGACAGCTCTGCTCCTCTCTTCACCCATTTGTCCAAGACATGCAGCCGCAGATCTGATGACACAAATTACAAAATTGATCATCGGTCTTCGGCCTAGAGTGCTCTGGTACCAAGTATACTTATGAGCCACTCTATGCTCGAACATGGTGTTATGGCCAGTCCGTGACTAGCACAGAAGTCCAATAACAAAACACCACTTGGGTTCAGATTAGGCAGGCCATCCCTCCAATCACTCCGCATCTGGAGTCTCCGGGTGGAATCCCAAGACAACACACAGAGACGCCAAGAAGGCCAGGTACTCTGAACTACTGTTCCCTGCATAGGCACAGACAACAATCAGAGACCTTATCCTCTCAACTTGCAGTCATATAAAGGTGACCTCTCGTTTTTTGTGGAGAACTCCAACACAGGGGTGCTCACCAGGGGGCTTGTGAGTATCCCCACACCCGGCCAGTGCCTCTCACCCTGGGCAACTCCGGAGAAGGAGAGAGTCCAGCCCCTCTCCAGGAGTTTGGCTCTGGAGCCCAAGCCATGCGTGGAGCTCAACTATATTTAGCCAGTAATGCTCCACCTCCGGCACAAGCTCCTTCCCCGCTTGCGGGGTGACATTCCACGTCCCCAGAAGCCAGGGGTCAGCATGCCCAGGGACCCACCTTTGCCTGTTGCCCGGCTCACATTTCACCCGACCACTTAACAGACATTTTACTCTATTCCCTACTTTTTTATCTGCTGGTGGTGTCTAATGATATTTGTAATGTATCCTTATGACCAAAGTTGTTCAGATACATCATATTGGAAGCATGAAGGCCAACCTCAACTTTTTGGCCAATTCATCCAGTAGGATTACACTTCACGGAAATACTGTAGACCTCATTGTAGTACTCAGTAAGAACTCAAGGGATCATCGAAAGCATTCATTGCCACCAAAGATAAAAGTGTGTTGTCAAGAATTTTTAGTCTGTATCAAAGACATGTAGGTCTGAGCATATGCACATTGCGAATAAAGTGTTTGGAAAGGTTTATATATTATATCATGTTGCGTATGGAAACCCAAGATTAAACCGTACCATCATATAATCTAATCTGTTGTCAGCCACACGGCTTATTCTTCTTATACATATTTTCATCTACATTTCTTATTCTTATCAGGACGATACATCGAGAATCATGGAGTAATCCACAATATGTGGTTTAACACGACCACTCAGGAGAAGAAGCAGTACTACATGACTCAGTTTGTGGATTCTTACTGGGACAATGGCAGCTTACCCATCTGGATAACAGCACAGAGACAGGTTCTGTAGACCAATATTTTTGTATTTTTATCTGCTTCAAAGATTATCTGTATTTCTGTTTTTTTGTATCTATGTATCTGTATAGGACTTCCTATCTCTAAATAGCTGTGTTTAAAAAAATTTCAGGGTCTGAAAGCAGGTTCATTGCATTTCCCTGGCACAGCAGCCACCTACAAAGGAGAGACTGTGAAGGTTAGGGAAGTGGAACCTCGTTTCTACAATTATTCTAATGAGACAGATTGGAGGCTGAACATAGACAAGGTGATTGGAGAGTGGTTCGACCAACAGGACCTGGACTTTGTCTCCTTGTACTTTGGAGAACCAGATGTAACTGGGCACAAATATGGACCAGATTCCCCAGAACGTCGTGAGATGGTCCAGCAAGTGGACCGTACTGTGGGCTACATCAGGGACAAGATACAAGACCATGGCCTTACTGACCGCCTCAACATTATTATCACTGCCGACCA
>CAFUXE010000073.1:43722-56026 GCA_903364295.1 Serranus cabrilla | reverse complement strand
TTACTCTATTCCCTACTTTTTTATCTGCTGGTGGTGTCTAATGATATTTGTAATGTATCCTTATGACCAAAGTTGTTCAGATACATCATATTGGAAGCATGAAGGCCGACCACAACTTTTTTTTGCCAATTCATCCAGTAGGACTACACTTCACAGAAATACTGTAGACTTCATTGTAGTGCTCAGTAAGAACTCAAGGGATCATCGAAAGCATTCATTGCCACCAAAGATAAAAGTGTGTTGTCAAGAATTTTTAGTCTGTATCAAAGACATGTAGGTCTGAGCATATGCACATCGTGAATAAAGTGTTTTGAAAGGTTTATATATTATATCATGTTGCGTCTGGAAACCCAAGATTATACCGTACCATCATATAACCTAATCTGTTGTCAACCACACGACTTTTTCTTCTTTTACATATTTTCATCTACATTTCTTATTCTTATCAGGACGTTACATCGAGAATCATGGAGTAATCCACAATATGTGGTTTAACACGACCACTCAGGAGAAGAAGCAGTACTACATGACTCAGTTTATGGATTCTTACTGGGACAATGGCAGCCTACCCATCTGGATAACAGCACAGAGACAGGTTCTGTAGACCAATATTTTTGTATTTTTATCTGCTTCAAAGATGATCTGTATTTCTGTTTTTTTGTCTCTATGTATCTGTATAGGACTTCCTATCTCTAAATAGCTGTGTTTAAAAAATTTTCAGGGTCTGAAAGCAGGTTCATTGCATTTCCCTGGCACAGCAGCCACCTACAAAGGAGAGACTGTGAAGGTTAGGGAAGTGGAACCTCGTTTCTACGATTATTCTAATGAGACAGATTGGAGGCTGAACATAGACAAGGTGATTGGAGAGTGGTTCGACCAACAGGATCTGGACTTTGTCTCCTTGTACTTTGGAGAACCAGATGTAACTGGGCACAAATATGGACCAGATTCCCCAGAACGTCGTGAGATGGTCCAGCAAGTGGACCGTACTGTGGGCTACATCAGGGACAAGATACAAGACCATGGCCTTACTGACCGCCTCAACATTATCATCACTGCCGACCATGGAATGTCTACAGTTCTACGGGGTGGTGTATTTGACGAGATCATTCTCTCTAAGATCCCTGGCTTCAGCTTCAGTGATATCAAGTTTCATCTGGTGGATTATGGTCCCACTGGGATGCTGCTCCCTAAAGAGGGGATGCTGGAGAAGGTCTACAAGGCTCTGAAAGGAAGCCATCCTCATCTTCATGTGTATAAAAAGGAGGAGATGCCAGCTAGACTGCACTACAGTTCCCACCCTCGACTCCTTCCCATCATCCTCTTTGCTGATCCTGGATATGTAATCAATGGGGTAAGAGAATGCAAATGCAAAGCATGTAAAGTCATTAAATGCATTCAAGGCATAACAAATCTTAAGCTATGAACTATATTTCATTCACTGTGACAATGCTGTCATCAGAGAAGTCTTGTAGATGCACCATAAACCTTCTGCCACAGCTAGAACCATCATGCTGTCCACTCTGACACTATAAATTACTTCAGGGTTGAAAAGCTATACTGTAGGAGTTCTGAAGTGAAAGGTTTATTGTTCATTTCAGATACTTAATTTGTTTGTTTTCTCTCTACACATAGTTGTTTCCTGTGCAGTTCCACAAAGGAGAGCATGGCTTTGACAATAATGTTATGGACATGAAGCCTTTCTTCAGGGTGGTGGGGCCTGATTTCCAGAAAAACAAGGTGTTCTGGCCCTTTGAGACGGTTCATTTGTACTCACTGATGTGCCATCTACTTGGGATAAAACCAGAGATCAACGATGGACATTTGGACTACACCAAACACATGCTGGTCCCCAAGAAAAGCACAGAAGAAACCGACAACAACAACAACAGTAAGACATTCTGTGCTGTGACATTCAAGACGACAATCAATTGTGATTGACCTAGGTCAGTGGTTTTGTAGCCTAAATTCACAGAAAAACTTAGACTGAGACAGCAGATTGAGTGACTATGAACTGTACAACAAAGACAAAACTTCAAAAATGTAAAGTCTATACGTTTATCTAACTATGTGTCCAGATAAAAGATCCCAATCTGTATGAGAGCCATCAGATCATGATCACCTTATCTTAAAGACATTATAATGCCGATGTAAGTCATGTCTTATCAGTGAATTCAAATGCTGTCTCTACATACAGTATGGAAGATGTTTTGAACTCTAAAAGAAATCCCTAAAACCATCTTCTCTGCTCACATTATGAATAAAAGCACCTTTCTTTCTTTCTGTTTGTGCCTGTTCTGTGACTGTCCCAGACAGTGTTTCAGCCTGTTTCATCTGTATGGTTAACTCTTGTAATGTTTCTGTCTGTCTGCATATCCAGAAATTAACACCCATTTCCAAGCAATGGTCGGCTTATCTGCAGTGAGTGGGTTTCTGGTTCTGGTGTTCATAGTGATCACTTCCTTTACTTGGTATAAAAGGAACAAAGCAGAAGTGAGGTAAGTTGCTGTGCATCATATTATGAACATTTGTTATAGTTTCTTTGTTGCCCTCTCCTGGCCAAGTCACTCTTATCCTTCCCTACTAAGTCACTCCACAGTATTCTACATGTCAGTATACTTAATACATATTTGAGATTTAGAATGATCAATTAATTAATAGCATAGTGTTCAGATCAATGTTGAACTCCAGTTCCAGACTGTTTGCATTCAAACAAAAGATGTAGACAAAACAAGTTGCTGACCTTTTTTCTTTTTCCTATTTTATATCTGACTCTTCTTCTCTGTGGTCTTTCCTCTCTTTCCAGTAACACCGAACATGCTGCTGATGTGGAAGACACAGATGTGAAACAAACCAGTTTTTGAAAATTTAGACAGATTTTTGTGAATTTCTTTAGTTAAAGGGTATTTTTTCCCTTTATTACAAGTATGAAATTATAGCATTTTTCTATCGAGTGTTACAGCCAATAATTATTAACATGTTCTGCAGTTGATACAGCCTAATATTTAGATATTTTGGTAATATATTATAACATGGATATTTTATTTTGTAAATTATTAATTTTTGCTAATAAAAATGAAACTTTTTTGTACTAGAATAATAAAACAAATGGCTTGTTCAGTCCACTAGATGATGCTAAGTTGAAATATTTATGTTAAAATTTTAATTTTACTCTAGTTTATTTTACAATTCCCCAGTTGATGTATGGGCTTTAAAAGTTATTGTAAAAGCTGTTTGGTATACCTGTTTGTAGTCACCATATGTTTACATTCAGTTAAGCTGTATAATGTAGACTGTAATACTGTAAATGGTTCAGTTCATCAGGTGCATGCAGGTTTTACAACAGCCTTTCTGCTTGAAAGGCCTGTTTTGCTGCAATAAAAATGAGATAAAAGTTTGAAAACATTAACTTCTTAGATAAACCAGGTTTGAGTCATAATATGCAATAGAAAGTGATCATATATTGCAATATATTTAAAACTTTGTAATACTTGCTTATCGCAAAATAGTACAATAATTTTTTTCTATATTTGAACATCCATTATTTAAAAATGTGTGACAATAAAAATATGTACATGTATCAGACAATATACTTCCATAAATATCACAATAAAAATGAAGACTTAATATGATACAACATTTCTGAAACGTATGTGATTGATCAGCCTGTTTAATTGCTTTGTTGTTGGCTTTGATTCAGTGTGATTTCTTTATAATGGCTTTAGCCTTTCTTTATATCAGCTCTGCAAAGGCTTCAAATACCAGCTTCCATTACAGCTACATAATTATTGGGTAATAATTGGTCATACTAATTGTAACCTGCTTTAACAACAGGGAACTGACCCTTTGCTAAGTCCCGCCCCTTGTTGTTCGCTGCTGCCACTCTGTCAAACTTTTTTTTTTTTTGAGAAACTGAGAAGCTATTTCATAGAGAAACAGACAGAAGGGTCTAATATGCATTTAAAGGAAGTATCCAGAATGTCAAACTAGCGATGGAAATTAAGAACCAGTTACAGTTGAGAACTTTTCAAAATGGTCAGAATTATTGGAATTGTAAGCTATCTCAAAGCTTATCAGTTTCTTTGTCCAATGCAGGCATGTTTTTCAGACAATTTGCATATGCAATAATAAGAAACTCATGCATCTATTGTAATGGCAACTTGAACTACTTTGTTTCCATGCAGAAAATTGATCAGGGATCAGCTCATCTGAGATAAAATGATGCGAACTAACCATATGAAGGATGGAAGTCAGTAAATCAGTGTTGGAAGTGTGTATGCATGAGTGAAAGAATGCTGGGTGGAGTGTTGTGTGGAAAATGAAAGACAATTAAGGAGCGTGGCCTATAGGGTGCAGATAGGTTCTCTATCTCAAAGTTTGACAGGGGGAGAACACCGGTACACATTAGGCCCAGATTCCAAAGAAGTTGGGATGCTGTATAAAATGTTAACTAAAAACACAATGTATCAATCTTCAGAATTCAGAGTTTACATTTCAAAAACAAAGATTTATATTAATTTATACCTGCTAAAACCCACCTGCCCAGACAGGTTGAGGGGTAGGGGAAGAGTTAGGATTAGACCAAAAAAAGACATTGAGCCACAGCTTATAACAGAACTGTGAGGTCAAAATGTATGTATGAGGCCTCAATTTAAAATTGTGCAAAGGATGAGCAAATGATTGCATTCTGTTTTATTTACATTTTATCCAACATCTCATGCACCAAAATGCACACGAAGCTGGACCAAAGGGAAAGCAAAAGAGAAGCTCAGATTACAAAATACACAGGCATTTGACTGCATTTTCTGGTCAGGACACCATTACTCCAGGTAAAGGTTGGTGAAAGGATCAATTGTATTGGCCCTCTGCTGTATACTGTAGTAATGAACCTAAAACACAAGACAAAATAGTTATTTAGATGTAGATTTAATATCTTTATGAGTTGTTAAAATGAGTCAGATCAGTGGGTGTGAGCGGAGATAAAATATGTTGTAATCACTTCTTCAGATTTGCCGAGGATTAGGTGATGAGCAATCAGATAAGTAGGTTGTTGCACTGAGAGTAAACAGATGATAGGAGTAACAGTCAAAGAGGCAGTCACTTTCAACCTGCACAGACAAAGCTTCAGCAAATAGTCTAGGTGTAAACCCTCTGCAATGCTGCTGCTCAGCCTTGCTGTGCTCTGCCTAATAGGCAACTCTTTTTGTGCTGCGGTTCCACTGTGCAACACGACAAGATCTGGATCCACCAGGAACAAACTTCTGCTCATCTCCTTCGACGGTTTCCGCTGGGACTATGACCAAGACGTGTACACTCCTAACCTGGATAAGATGGCCCAGGACGGAGTGAAGGCAGAATACGTCACACCACCATTTCTCACCATCACCAGCCCCACACACTTTACCCTGCTCACAGGTAATCTGACTAACTCTTCAACTATTAACCTTGCTGACAGAATTCCTTTCAAATTATTTTTTATCTGTTATTGTGAATGAAGATTATATAATCTCATCATCTCTTGTCATCATGTCATCATAAAACTGCACATTCTCTGTGTGTTAACACAACTTCCATTAGACATGGTGGTGAAATAGAATTGGGATATTGGTAAGTTGTATTTTTCAAAGAAACACATTTATACACAGTAGCCTCAGTCACCAGTGTTTAAATGTGTGTTTGAATGAATGAATTCTGACCTGTAGTGTAAAAGCACTTACTTACTGAGAGAAACACCAATGCTACGGTTGCGCAAGCTTGTTAAAACTTTGGGTTAGCTTGTCCGAGACCATCTGAAGCATTCTGGCAGTGAAGTTGAAGTCATGTGGCCTTTGTGTAGTTTGCTACAGCATAATCGTTTTTTTTTACTTCTTTCGGCTGCTTTAACACTTAGAAAATCAAAAACGTGGTGTTCATTTGTGAAGATTACCCTGCTGAACAAAACATGTAAAAATCAGAAACGTGTGTTTGCCACAGAGCTTATTTTCTGCAATGATCCAAAATCCCATAGGCAGATTCTCCAAAGACTTCATGGTTATAACAAAAATAATTATTGCCGTGGATTGACAGAAAGTAATGTATGTCTGAACACATGCATATCAACAAATTCAACAAGTGTGCAAATACAGTACTTTGAACAGTTCATATATGATATGATGTTTTGTCTGGAAACCTGATATTATACCATGCCATCATATAATCTAATATGTTGTCACCAAAGTACTTCTTCTTTCTTCTTTTACATATTTTCATCCTCTTCTTATCAGGACGATACATCGAGAATCATGGAGTAATCCACAACATGTGGTTTAACACGACCACTCAGGAGAAGAAGCAGTACTACATGACTCAGTTTGTGGATTCTTACTGGGACAATGGCAGCTTACCCATCTGGATAACAGCACAGAGACAGGTTCTGTAGACCAATATTTTTGTATTTTTATCTAGTTCTGCTTCAAAGATTCTGTATTTCTGTTTTTTGTATAACTATATAGGACTTCCTATCTCTAAATAACTGTGTTGTATATTCTTTCAGGGTCTGAAAGCGGGTTCATTGCATTTCCCTGGCACAGCAGCCACCTACAAAGGAGAGACTGTGAAGGTTAGGCAAGTGGAACCTCGTTTCTACGATCATTCTAATGAGACAGATTGGAGGCTGAACATAGACAAGGTGATTGGAGAGTGGTTCGACCAACAGGACCTGGACTTTGTCTCCTTGTACTTTGGAGAACCAGATAAAACTGGGCACAAATATGGACCAGATTCCCCAGAACGTCGTGAGATGGCCCAGCAGGTCGACCGTACTGTGGGCTACATCAGGGACAAGATCCAAGACCATGGCCTTACTGACCGCCTCAACATTATCATCACTGCTGACCATGGGATGACTACAGTTCTACGGGGTGGTGTAGTTGACGAGATCATTCTCTCTAAGATCCCTGGCTTCAGCTTCTGGGATATCAAGTTTCATCTGGTGGATTATGGTCCCACTGGGATGCTGCTCCCTAAAGAGGGAATGCTGGAGAAGGTCTACAAGGCTCTGAAAGGAGGCCATCCTCATCTTCATGTGTATAAAAAGGAAGAGATGCCAGCTAGACTGCACTACAGTACCCACCCTCGACTCCTTCCCATCATCCTCTTTGCTGATCCTGGATATGTAATCAATGGGGTAAGAGAATGCACATGCAAAGCATGTAAAGTCATTAAATGCATTCAAGGCATAACAAACCTTAAGCTATGAACCACATTTCATTCACTGTGACAATGTTGTCATCAGAGAAGTCGTGTAGATGCATCATAAACCTTCTGCCACAGTTAGAACCATCATGCTGTCCACTCTGACACTATAAATTACTTCAGGGTTGAAAAGCTATACTGTAGGAGTTCTGCAGTCAATGGTTCATTATTCATTTCTGATAGTTAATTTGTTTGTTTTCTCTCTACACATAGTTGTTCCCTGTGCAGTTCAACAAAGGAGAGCATGGCTTTGACAATAATGTTATGGACATGAAGCCTTTCTTCAGGGTGGTGGGGCCTGATTTCCAGAAAAACAAGGTGTTCTGGCCCTTTGAGACGGTTCATTTGTACCCACTGATGTGCCATCTACTTGGGATAAAACCAGAGATCAACGATGGACATTTGGACTACACCAAACACATGCTAGTCCCCGAGAAAAGCACAGAAGGAAACAACAACAACAACAGTAAGCAGTGCTATGCCGTGACATTCAAGACAACAATCAATTGTTGGTTTGTCACTTATTTCTACTGCAGTGCAATTTTACTAATAGGAGTCCATACCCATGAGGGTCTCTTTCCTCAAGTCGAAGCTGTTTGTTGCACTAAACTATGGAGAGAAATTGTCTCAGAACTATTTGTAAATGCACATACCAGAGAGAAACAAAGTTTGTAATCATCACTCTGTGGTCAGTCCTGACTACTTTTTTGGGCTGTGACCATGGCTAGATTATGAATCAGGCAAGTGGGGCCAGTGCCATGGGGACTAGTTCTGCAAGGGGGCCAAGCCTCCGATTATGTGCTGGGCAAGGCCCAAGACTTCCAAAGAAAGTTGATGAGTAGAGCCCTCAGTGCGCATAGTGCAAACTTACCACTAGGGGCTTAAAGTGTAACTTTAATACTTGGGCTCCCGGGCCCCTTAGCACCTTCATTGAACGCAACACCTGGGTCCCTTGGTACATAATGTGCAAGCTTAAAATTAGAGTCTGAGAGTATAGTGTTGTACAACTGAGAAAATGGTTTGCATTCTACAAAAAGCTTTGACATGATACAACATTCATTGTGTATGACAGGAGATGGTGTTCTGGATCACCGATCACCACCAAAATCTAATCATCTGTTCCTTCTCCCAATACACACATTATCCGAAAATTTAATCCAAATACAATGATGGCTATTTGATGGACCCTTGTCTTGAGCTGGCAAAAAACTCTTAGATTAAGATAGCAGATAGATTGACCATGAACTGTAAAACAAAGATAACATTTCATAAAGTAATAGTAAGTAACTTTGTGTCCAGTAAGAGATCCCAATCTGTATGATAGCCATCAGATCATGATCACCTTATCTTAAAGACATTATAATGCAGATGTAAGTCATTTCTTATCAGTGAATTCAAATGCTGTATCTACATACAGTATGGAAGAAACCAAACCATCTTCTCTGCTCACATTATTAATAAAAGCACCTTTCTTTCTGTTTCTGCCTGTTCTGTGTCTATCTTTTATAAAGCCTTACCAGGAAGTTTTTTTCTCTAAACCCAGGCCAGTGGTTTTGTAGCCTAAATTCACAGAAAACTGCAGCCTTTTTTACAACCGCGAACTGTACTTGTCTGTATAATGATGTGCGTGCAATTTTTAACATTATAAGGTAACATTCTCGTAACTCTTGTAATATGTTTCTGTCTGTCTGCATATCCAGAAATTAACACCCATTTCCAAGCAATGGTCGGCTTATCTGCAGTGAGTGGGTTTCTGGTTCTGGTGTTCATAGTGAACACTTCCTTTACTTGGTATAAAAGGAACAAAGCAGAAGTGAGGTAAGTTGCTGTGCATCATATTATGAACATTTATTATAGTTTCTTTGTTGCCCTCTCCTGGCCAAGTCACTCTTATCCTTCCCAACAAAGACACTTCCCAGTATATATTCTACATGTCAGTATAATCCATACATATCTGAGATTTAGAATGATCAATTATTTAATAGAAGAACGTACAAATCGATGTTACACTCCAGTTCCAGATTGTTTCTGGATTGTGCCTTTCTCTTAAAAAAAGATGCAGACAAAACAGGTTGCTGACCATTTTTTCCTACTCTGTTATCTCTGATTCTACCTCTCTGTGGTCTTTCCTCTCTTTCCAGTTACACCGAACATGCTGCTGATGTGGAAGACACAGATGTGAAACAAACCAGTTTTTGAAAATTTTGATTGATTTGTGCTTTTTTCCCCCCAAGTTCATGGTAATTGTTTCCAATAACTATAAATGTGAAATATTAGTACCGAAGCACTTTTCTTTCAAAGGTTATAGTTACGAATAAGTAACATGTCTATGTGTATTATGGTTATATTGTTTCGATACAGGGATGCCAAGTATTGTTTTTTTTTATGTTAATTATTCATTTTGCAAATAAAAATGAAACTTTTGTACTACAATGATAAATGAAAAGGCTTTTTCAGTCCACTGGAAGATGCTAAGTTGAAATATGTATGTTTAACTTAAATTCTACAATAGTTTAGTTTCAATACCCCAGTTGTTTAATGGGCTGCATAAGATGCACTGTTTCAAATAACTGTTCAGCAGTCCACATGTTTGCATTCAGTGAAGTTAGATAATGTAGTAGACTGTAACACTGTAAACGGCACAGCTAATCAGGTGCATGCAACATTTACAGCAGGTTTTTATGACAGCTTGTCTGCAATAAAATGATTGATGTGAGAATAAAGACTGAAAACACTGACCTTCAGATAAAACAGATGTAACACATAATATGCATTGGACGTGATCACTGCAACATTTAAAATGTTATTGCAATACTCTATCTCTATCACATCATGTTGAAAATTGAGAAATATTATACACCTCTAATGTCCGTTTGAGTCATGATTCGATTGTTTGTTTGATGGGAGGATGGTATGATTTAAACATTTCTGAGTATATTTGAACATACACTTTCTTCATGAATTAAAAATATAGCACGTGTCACGAGTTGTATTTCCATAAATATCACAATAAAACCCAGATTAAATATGATCCAACATTTATGAAATGCTTGAGCAGCCTTTTTTAATTGCTCTTTTGTTGGCTTTGATTCAGTGTGATTTCTTTATGATGGCTTTAGCCTTTTTTTATATCAACTTTGTTGAACAGGCTTCAAATAACAGCTTCCATTACAGCTAAATGATTAGAGGGTGACATTTGAACAGTACTAAAGGCAGACTGAAGATGAAACAGGGTCTCTGCTGTGGTTGATCCTGGAGCATGCAACTGTTACATTAGCAGAAAATGTGAATTTAAGTATTTATTAGGAATATAATTGTAATATTGTAGTATAATGTAAACAGCAGAGGTCCACAGATTGACCCCTGTGCCACCCCAATTTAGATGGTAAGATGGTTACACCATCAGCAACAACTGGTTTTGTTCTGTCAGTAAGGTAATTGTGGCTTCATCCAGACCTATATACTGTATTTAATGCAGTAGGATTTTGTGATTAGCATTGTCAGATGTTTCAGAGAGATCAATGAGTAAGACAGCATAAAATAAAAAACGGACTAAAACAATAAATACAGACACCAAAGCAAACAGATAATGGTATAAACATCAACCATAATGTCACCTGGCTATAACCTCATAATCATTTTGGTGCAACATAAACATTTATTTACAGCAATTAATAACAGAACGACTTATTACTGGAGATGAGAAAATGTGGGTAGAAGGGAAAGAGAGATGCTGAATCATCATGACCAAAGTGCCAACTGATGAAGGGATATATGAAATATGAAAATATAAGACAAAATGTACTGTGTGAAACCAAGCAGATTTAAAGCTGTACACACATATGGAGCAAGTTAATATCTACTGTATGTAAATAGAATTGTTCACCAAAAATGTACAGTTACATTAGTTACTGTAATATATTTGTCGGCCTAGTTCTTTTTTATGACAAAAAGTGATACATCAAAGACGCAATAAGTGCTGTTATGTTACATTAGGGAACATTTTATTCCATTCTGATTTAAATCTTTCTGACTCAAGATACAGCGTTAGCTGTGAACACCATATGCTGTATTTCAATAGTGGACATAGTCCCCATCAGGTCATCCTTTGGTTTGTTGACTGCTGCTTTGAAGTAAGAGGCAATCTAAGTGCCTTTTAGTCCAACCAAACACTGAACAAAATGGACCAAAATGTTCCTGTTAACTCTAATGAAGTGAAAATACACAGTGAAAGGTTAAAAGTTCAAAGACGGAAACACACAGTGAGTGCACTTTGGTAACGATACTTCAATCATATGGTAGCCCCGCCTAAATCAAACCCTGCTTTCACATCTATTTCACTTTAATTGAGACAACAATTTATATAATGAACATCATGTTGTATTGAAAAAGACTAAAGCTAACGATTGAGACCATAAACTTATGATGAGAATATTTAGAGTTGACTTGACTATGTTATGTCACTGAAATCGTCTGAACTGCTAGTAGTGTTGAACTTTTCTATTTAGCCAAGCATTATAATAGGAAGGGTTTATAGACATGATTTATATTGTTGGTATTGTACATTGGTGTGTTTTTTTTAAAACACCTTTTACCATTTCTATGGCCTTCACTTGTTCCGTCTCATTATCAGCTTGTCAATCATCTGTGAAGCACTTTGAACAGCACCAACTTGTATGAAAGGTGCTATACAATAAAGCTTGACTGATTGAAGTTTGATTAGATAGAATGCAGGTTTATGGCACTCTCAGAGCAGAGGTTGCCTCTTGGATACAATGAAAGAAAATTGTGCGGATACTAGATTGGCCTGCCAGCAGTACAGACTTGTCTCCTAAAGAAAATGTATAATGAAGAACAAAATACAAAAACAGAGACCATGGACTGTTGAACATCTGAAGTGGTATATCAAACAAGAAATTAGAATCTGGCTTGCAGTTTGCAGGTTCTCCCAGTGTGGGTTCTCTTCGGTTATCCCCCCTTCTAGCTAAGGTTTAATTGGTGACTCTAAATTGTCCTTAGTTATGAATGTCAATGGTTGTCTGTGTTGATGTGTCGGCCCTGCAATAGTCTG
>CAFUXE010000073.1:33635-43683 GCA_903364295.1 Serranus cabrilla | reverse complement strand
CACACACACACACACACACACAGATAAACCCCAGAAACGCTATCATATCACTCCATTACACTGATAAAGGTATAAAACGTATGTTTATGAGTAGATAAGAGATAACCAATAGGCCTTATTTAGTACAAAGATTAATTAGCATGTATCTAGTAACACTACACCATACAGTGTCGTATTTGCTTCAGGATAATCTTACTGTCGGTCATACTACTGCAGTAAGGGGAGCGCTATTTTAAGGTCTTTTTTGACATTGAAGATTTTAGGAGCCAGATATAAATCAGAGACAAGGCCCGCAAAGTGGCAAAATTTTAAATCAAGTGGAAACCAGTGGATTTTCAGTAAAAAAAAGTTCTAAATACTCAGTCATGCTGCTGCTCTGCCTTGCTGTCTTTGGCCTGATTGCCCACGGTCCCTGTGCTGCTGCTCCACCAAGGGACTCTGATCTGCGACCAAAATTAACTGCATCCACCAGAAACAAGCTGCTGCTCATCTCCTTCGACGGCTTCCGCTGGGACTATGACCGAGATGTAGAAACTCCACACCTGGATAAGATGGCTCAAGAAGGGGTGAAGGCAGCCTATGTTACGCCACCCTTCCTCACTATTACCAGCCCTTCTCACTTCACAATACTGACAGGTAAAACCATCACTGTAGGACTTGTTCTCTGTCCAGCCTGCCTGATTACAAGGGCATAGACGACAATTAAGCCAGCCACTGTTGAAAATCAATGCTTTATTTTGCATTTCTCCTCGCATGGTCAAAAACCTGAGCTATTCTGCTGCTGCTGGTTTTGAGTGTATTGTTGGGGTTTACATATGCCTTGGACCTGAGCACCAGGTGTTCAAAAGTGTGATTAATTTATTCACAATTCTCATAAATAATTATTAATTATATTAAATTATATGACTTGATTTACTCTGAGTCACCTCAAACTCTGTAAACAGAGAAAAGCTACCCAATTCAACAAAATCAGTCGCATAAAGTTGTTAAACTATCAATTTGGAATTCAGATGCAGCCCTCTCATCTATAGAGAGTGGCTTAGCAGGGGCTCCAAGCCTGAGCTGCTAAGTCTAGCCCAACATGAAGGGAGGGTTATAAACTTTCCAGAAAAAGGAAAGGCTTCCAGTCATCCAGAGGATGCTAGTTGGTGAAGCGACTAATTTCCAAATGCCACCTCGCCCCTTACTTAATGCCCAGCTTGGAACTACAGAACAACAACAGGATAAACTAAGGGGCAAGTTTAAAGGTTCACTTTCAACATATATCAATGCCATTTCTTGTTTGTTTTTTCTTTCCTTTCCTCAGGACGTCATGTCGAGAATCATGGAGTAATCCACAATATATGGTTTAACACGACCACTCAGGAGAAGAAACAATACTACCAAACTCAGTTTGTTGATTCCTACTGGGACAATGGCAGCCTACCCATCTGGATAACAGCACAGAGACAGGTTCTTTGGATCCATTTGTTAGTTATCTGTATTTTTATTTCAAATGAATTAATAGATTTTGTTAATATTCTTTCAGGGTCTAAAAGCAGGTTCCCTGCATTTCCCTGGCACAGCAGCCACCTACAGAGGAGAAAATGTCACAGTAAGCCAAGTGGAACCTCCTTTCTACGATCATTCTAATGAGACAGATTGGAGGCTGAACATAGACAAGGTGATTGGAGAGTGGTTCGACCAACAGGATCTGGACTTTGTCTCCTTGTACTTTGGAGAACCAGATTTGATTGGGCACAAATATGGACCAGATACTCCAGAACGTCGTGAGATGGTCCAGCAGGTCGACCGTGCTGTGGGCTACATCAGGGACAAGATCCAAGACCATGGCCTTACTGACCGCCTCAACATTATCATCACTACAGACCACGGGATGTCTACAATTCTACGGGGTGGTTTAGTTGAGGAGATCGTCCTTTCTAAGATCCCTGGCTTCAGCTTCAGGGATATCAAATTCCAATTACTGGATTATGGTCCCACTGGGATGCTGCTCCCTAAAGAGGGAAAGCTGGAGAAGGTCTACAAGGCTCTGAAAGGAGGCCATCCTCATCTTCATGTGTATAAAAAGGAGGAGATGCCAGCTAGACTGCACTACAGTTCCCACCCTCGACTCCTTCCCATCATCCTCTTTGCTGATCCTGGATACATTGTAAACGGGGTGAGAGATGAACAGCTTTGTGTCTGCATGTAGCTTATATGGTGGGGTGAGAGTTAAGTGTATTTGATTTTTGAGGAACTCTGTATGGTTAAGCATTATTAGTGTGCAGAGGGTTGAATTGTAAGATTTTTCTAAATTGGGTAAATAAGTGCAACCACTATTTTACTTAATACTTTTAGCTTACATGTGCCTACAAACAGTTTCAGCTTGTTCAAAGGTCACTTTCACACAAATATGAAGGACATATGTACCTTTCAAGTGGTTGCCTTGAATGCTCTTTACCAGTGCATCTATTTTAAAATGGTCAAACTTTTAATATTTGTGTCCCTACAGTTTTTACCGTTGAACAACAACAAAGGAGACCATGGCTTTGATAACGAAGTCATGGACATGAAAGCCATCTTCAGAGCGGTGGGGCCCGACTTTCAGAAAAACTTGATGGTAGATCCCTTTGACCTGGTTGATGTGTACCCTCTGATGTGCCATCTACTGGAGATAAACCCAGAGTTCAATGATGGACATCTGGACCATACCAAACATATGCTGAAGACAAACATAGGAGGAGACAACAACAGTAAGTGTATGAAACCTATATAGATTAATTCAATGCAAGACAATCGCTTATTCATATCATTCTGTATAATTTCAAACTGCATCATGAAACTCATTTTGAAAGGTTAATTGTAAGGAGCGTGAATGTTCATTCTTGATGTACAGAATGTCATTTCTACATTACATTTGAAGCTTAGGCCATTGAATTAATCTTTCAATGTCTGTCATAATATTTTTCCTGCCGCTCGAAGACTTTGTCAGTAAAAGAGTGGACAGCTGTTCTGGAGACAGACCTGTAGTTTACAGCTGTAGCAACCCGAATTCAGCTAGCACTAAACCCAGTGCCAGGGGTTACAGTAAGCTGGTGGCCAGCAGCTGCATAGGGCATTTGTTTTGGCAGGGAATTGTCTCCATATGACTGCTCCACAACTGTACTGTTCTTCAACCCTAACATCACACACACACACACACACACACACTGTATTGCATTATCTAAGAGCTGTAAAGTCATATCAGTATGTGAAAGTTTTTTTTCTTGCTGCTTCACCTGCTTGTCTGCATGTTTTCTGTCTGTCTGCCATTCCAGACGAGAATAATGGATTGGATGTGGTGATTGGCTTGTCAGCAGTGACTGGGCTTCTGGTGCTTGTGTTCATCATTACCACATCCTACATCATGTGCAAAAGGAACAGGTCATAATGACTTTTAAAAAGTATCTTAAAGTTCTGAGAGTAAGAAGAAATGTTTGCTTTTAGTGTAGATAAATAATCAGACATGATTTATTAATTTGTCATAATGAGTAATACTCTCAACCTACTAAATGGGAAAAAATGTTGTGGTAATGCTGGGCATTTTAAATTGTCTAGCAGCTTCCATTACTTAGTATAATATATTTCTTGTTGAAGTGGTAGTAAACTGAATTCTTCGACAAACAATAGGTGCAGATATTTGGTAGATTCTGTTTCTCTTCTAATGGTTGGAGATCAATTTATTTTATACCAAGTTGTGCCCCCCTGTAAGTTCATGTTCAGTCATGTTCACTTTTTTCAGCCCAGCATCATAAATTCTTTTATGATGTGAGTACACAAGATAAGAGTGACAGTCATATCAGAGTCTTTTCTAATCTAATCTAGAGACAAACAGTCAGCACACGCATGTCTGCAGAGGTTAATATCAATATTCTTTGTAGGATATCAATGTACTGTAACTAGGTATATTTAATGAAGTGACAACAAGCAAGATATGCAGTATTGTAGTCAATGAGTATTTTTTCACAGGTATGAACTTTGGCCTTTGTTTTCTGGTTTATCATTATGTGGGCTTGTGCAACTCCAGGAAGCAGCTGTCTCTTGAAGTTGCACATAAGCTCCAAGATTTTCAGCACAAAAACTAAACGAAAAATCATTTGCATAAGAAAAGCATAAGACAACTGTTTTTTTGCGCCTACATGTAATTCTGTCTGAACCCATACTTCTATCATATTTTGTACGAAATGCAGTTCGTACTATAATAAATGTCATACCCCTCTCTTTCTCCTGTTTCCTGTCTGCCTCTTCACTATCAGCTAGCTTTAATGCTAGGCTACTGCTGGTTAGCTCACGTTGCGAGGACGACAAAAATAAAAGGCTACTGAGGAAGACATTGATTGGAAACTGGTACAAATATTTCCCATTTGGGCTGAAGAGATGAAAGATTGATTATTTAAGTGTTATCTCCTGTCATCACTAGAGATACAGCGAGCCCACAGAATGCTAACCAGCCTGCCAAGGCAAGACCCATAAGACACAAACCAGCCACAGAACATGTAAATCAAACATGCTTTGCCACGAGGTATGAAAGAAGGTACTCCAAGCAGCTAGAGAGAAAGGACAAATCATTTTCTTGCCGGATTACTCCAGGGACTGCTTACTGTTTCCACACATAGCTGTGGGTCCTAGAAAGCAATACACACTGAAGTCCAGTAACTGTTTTCTGTTTGACAACACTCGTCAAGAAATGGTCACGTATAGGCACAAAAAACCCTTTGACGAACATCAGTTCATCCAACTACTGGGCTGTTGGACCAATGGGACATGTGATCAATGGCAGTATTATTCTGCAAGTCACTGTTACACTTGAGTACTACCCGTGCACAATTGAACTAATGTGTGTCACCAGTTTTTGCGTATCTGGAGAGACAAATTATTACAGTTTTAATTTTTGTGTTCATTATCACAACAGCATGTTTTCCTAATTTCTGTTAAAAAAAGCAATAACCTTTTTATAACCGTAATATCCTGGGTATCATATTCTGAATGAGTGTGACTCTGCCTCGTGACATGGACTAATATCTCCATGACATGATGAGAATAGACTCAGGAGGACAGCCACCCCATTACTGGAACATTATTTCGCTGATGACCATTTCCATAGAGAAACATGTTTATTTCAAACACATTCCAAAAGACAGATAACTTTTCTTTTACATCTGATGTTCAATAGCAATTCATCTAGTACAATAAAATTTAAAAAAGTTATGAAACAAATGGCAATAGTCCAAAAAGCAGACCAAGAATCTCAATGACAGTCTGCAGAGGTTTTCAAGTGAGTCCAGAGTTGGTGAGTTAGTCGTCCTGGGGCGCCCCCTTCAGACTGGACCTGTGCTTCTTCTGGTCCGCCTGGCCCATGACGCGGTACAGTTTTTTACGTGCCTCCTTCTGTCTCTTCACCTTGGCCTCCTCCTGTTTCTCCTTCTGCTGCAAGAACTCCTTGTGTTTGCTGTGCTGAACCGTGTGGGCTTTCTTCCTCTTGTGGTTGTGGACTGTGCTCAGAGCGTGGATCAGAGCTGCCACCTAAAGAACCGGGACAAGAACAAGAACAATGCTTGGAAATAGAGCCATGTTTAATACAGGGAATTATATCATTTAATGGTGAGAACTGAACAAACACTAATGTTTATGTTGTCAGATCAGTAAGAATCAGTGATTTGCTTGGGGTCATAAATGCTCACTCCTAACTACAGGTGGATGCCCTGAGGAGCAGAGTCTGGTTTTGCTCACCTTCTTCTCATGGGGTTCTCTGATCACGCTGGGCCTCTGGAGATCTCTGGGTGTCTTTCCTTTGGCTTGCTGCTGTTTGGGTTTGCTCTTGAAGGGCAGGGCCTTCTGGAGCTCCTTAGGGATGTGGAGGCGGTTGAAGTGCCTTTGGGCTCGGACCACCGGCTGGAAGGGAAAGGGATGGACATACACACCTCAAGTCAGGAATGTACATGTATGTATGCATTAACTGCATGACAACTCTGAACTTTTGCTGTCAAGCCAGCCAACACACAGTAAAATGACACTGTGATCTATCTATCTATCTATCTATCTATCTATCTATTACAGAAACTACTGACTGATGGGTCCTAATGTGAGATAGGGCCTTGGCAGAGATCTGCAAATACTCACATTGAAGAAACCACAATTTCTGTGTTTCCACTAAAATTAGTGATTGATTATAAAATTGCTGGTGAATAAAATTAACTTATCAATTGCTCAACTAATGATTTTATACATAGTTTAGATATATTTTGTCATACACCTCCAAGATGATGCCCTCTGATCCCCTGATATCTGCTCTTTACACCCTTCTTGGATATTCTCTTCTGACTTTGAGTCAGTTTTATAAAATCTCATTTTAATACTGACCTCATGACAAATCCATAATCCATGGTGATAAAGGCAGCACTGTGCTCGTGATAATGATAATATGATAATAATAATACACTACTCGTAACCCTTCATTCTTTTCTCAGGTCAGGTGTTCAGAGGGCTGTCAGGAGGAGCTCTACCTTGTACAGAGAGTCTGTGGCGGGTTTGTTGCGGATGCCCAATTCATGCTTGAGCTGGCCCAGGGTCCTCATGCCCTCCCAGCTGTCCTTCTGACCAACGGGCAGCAGCAGGGAGGTGACGGGGTTGTAGAGCTGAGGAACGGTCACTGGATACCAGGAGCGCAGGAACACGATGTCTGCACAACAGCAAAATACAACATAAGGTCACAACTACAGGAGTACATCACGTGTTGTTAAAACGTTTGCAATAAAAACAATCATGGTAAAAATGACTAACTAAAAATAAAAAATTACTTTTAGCTCATGGAAGTGTAAACAATAAAATAACCACACAAGTGAAGCAGAGACTCACCACTCATGAGCAGGCGGTCCTCAAACGTGGCTCTGTAAGCTCCTGGTGGTGTAGACAGTGCCTTCTTGATCTGACCTCTGACCCCTGACACTGTTCGTACAGAAGCGCCTTCAAATTTAGCGACCTCCAGCACTGTGTTGAACATGCCCTATAAACACAGAGTGAGAATACATTTAAAAACTCCACGTAAGTAGTATTAATGTTAATAACTTGTTTCCAAAGGAGTTGAGATGCTGTAAAACATACCGGTAAATTGAAACAGAGGTTATTAACTTCAGAACTGTTGCTTGATCTAAAGTTTCCGTACCTTAACGAAGCTGGTGTTCTTAAAGATCTTGTAGGGGTAACCGATGAGTTTGAGCTTCTTTACTATTGTCACAGACTTATCCAGGTCCAGGACAACCCCTGTGGCTGCAATACGGAAATTAGCCTGCAAAAAGGAAACAGGAGTTAGACGTAGACTATATAAAGCCTCTAACACAAAATTGTATAAGAATCATTTAGTCAAGGATTTTTAGGCCTGTAGTCAAATGACAGATTTTTAAAAACAACAACTAATATAACCATATTTTTTTACCATTTGGATTACTGGCAAAGTCATTACTTCTGCTGGATTGTTATTTATTTTACTCTCCATCACATGATCTGAAGAAATCAATTGGAACCAAGAGTTCACACTGATCAAAACTGATGGAACCAGAGTGAATATCTGACTTACTTTGGTTCCTGCTACTGACTGCACAGCCAGGAAGCCGGTGCCCTGTGGTGTGACGGGTCCTTCAGAGAGACAAAAATGATGAAAACACTAAACTTACCCTGAATCAGGTTATCATGCTCATGAACACACAACCATTCGGGAAAGAAAACTACAGCACAATCTAGTAAAGGTCGATATCTAATGTATCACTGTACACAGTGTAGTGTGCTTTAAATGTGTCGTACCCCAGATGGAGGCTCCACAGTGCATGTGCTGTGGTGTGTATTTGAGCAGGCGATGGCGTCCGTTGTGGTCCTCGATGTGGTAGAGGGGGATGGTCTGGAACCGCCTCCAGCCTAATGACAGGATGAGGGGGTCCCGCGTCTTCAGGATGCGGTTATACCAGCGGTGTTTCTTCAGCCGCATCTGACACACACATACACAGGTTTATATGCTGAATGTGCGAAATACTACAAAGAAAATCAAGGAGGAAAAATAGGGCTTATGTATTAACTATGTGAAAGACTAAACAAGATTTAAACCAGCAGCATCCTCACAGTACATCCAAAGGTAATGCTAGATCTGATCAAACAAAACCTACCTGTAAGTATCCTACATTGCCCTCACTGGAGCCCAGACCGCCGAGGATTATGGGATAATGGGGATCGAAGTTGGTGACAAACTCGCAGGGTAGAGAGGAGATTTCTAGTCTGACATACATTCCTGGTCGGAAGCCTTCATACTGCACTCTGGTCTCATCATCCACATCCTCAAACTCTGCCCTGTTTAACTGAGGACAGAATGCAGAAACATTAGGTTATAAATAAGCATATAAGCGTATAACAGAACATGTCTCTGTAGAAAGGTCGAACCGGGTACCTCAGCCTGCTTCTGCATTTCCTCCTTCAGGTCATCGAAGTAAGTGGCATCTCCATTATCGTACTCTGAATCGAATCGCTCCTTCAGCCTTTGCTTCTTCTGCAGACGCTTGTTCTTCTGGACCTCCTCATCATCCATCCTCACTTGAGTTTCTTCATCATCATTATCATCTTCACTGCTCTCAGTATTCTGCCGGTGTATAAAACAAAATGTCATCTGACCAAGGAAACTAAAGGTGTAAAAAATGAGTTGTGAGGAGCTGTAATCCCTTTGCTGTTTGTACACCTTCAAATTAAGTCAATTCATTTCCACCAGGTATATGGACATTGTTTGGTACATGCTGAATTTGCTAGACAAGAATGATCAGTGTGCAATGTGCAAACTACAAGAATAAAGTGCAGTCAGTACGGACTTTCATTTTAATTTGCATGTCTTTACACCAGCATCTGCGACGCCCTTTCATACATAAAACCAAAGGTAAAGCTGAACACACTCTTATAGTCACAGTTCTATTTGAAATCAAATAGCCAGGTAGACCAATGTAGAGTTATTATTCTCCTGCAAAAAGTTTGAGATGCTTGTCCTTTACTTACAGCATGGAAGTTCACATAGTAGGCCCACATTTAGATCTGTAATAGTATTACTGATAAATGTTATTCTAGATATACCGAGAGTTCAATATAGCTACCCGGAAATGCAGTCAAAGTTCATTTTTTGAAAAGGACAGAGAGGAAATAACAGTTTCGTGCCATGATTCTATTCTAGTGGAAAACACTGGATATCAGCATTGTGGTGGATACTGCATTAAAAGAAATAAACTAATCTTGATTTCAACTAGACAGTCAGTCAGACGTACCTCAGCTTGATCCTGCTGCCCAGTTTGGCCCTTGTGGACTTCTCCTGTTTCCAAATCCTCAAAGTCACCGTACAGCTCCTCTTTACAGCAACACAACAACAGATGGTACGTTAAGGACGGTTATACTACCACACTGTCTGTGTGCTATGGGCATCTTCATACATGTCTGGTACAGAGGGTTCCAGATTAAACAAAATAATTCAGTGATTACAATTGCTTATATAAAAATGTAAACAATTTTTTTCTTAAATCAGCATCTATAAAAACTATAGCAGCCATTCTGTTCCATGCCAACACAAACACACCAAATTAATTAGGAAGCTTACTGAGTAAGTGACCACCTGAACCAAATCTGTGTGTACGGCTGACCTACGCTTGAGTTGTATTTCTTATTTGTTTTGGACGACAGATTTAAAATGTAGATCCGTGTTTGGCGGAGGAGACCGGATCTCCTCTCCCTCCTTACCATCCTCCTTCAGCAGTGTGGCAGCATCTTGGCCATCCTCCCACTTTCCTGTAACAAAGCAGTCTCTGATGGAGTTCAGCATCTGGAAGACAAACACATGGTAAGTATTTCAGTTTTATTCCAACATCATTTTGCATTTGTTTTCATAGCAACAGCACATTAGGAACTAATTGTTTAAACCAGGGGTGTCAAACAGATCCAGCAAAGGGCCGAGTGGCTGCAGGTTTCTGTTCCAACCAAGAAGAAACACACCTGAATCCAATCATTCAATCAC
>CAFUXE010000073.1:15716-26530 GCA_903364295.1 Serranus cabrilla | reverse complement strand
TTTTTTTTTAGCCCAAAAATATACCTGACCATTTCACCTATGAATAACTATACACAATGCTCAAGTCATGTGTGTGGTTGTAGATGTCTGATGGATGCCATTTGCCTTGGCATGCATTCACTACAGTCAGGATTTAAGAAAAAGGGTGGTGAAAATGGATGGGAAATGAATATTCTGGCTGAACAACAAGTCAGAATTAAGAATGTTGACTTTCAAGCTCTTTTTAAGAAGTTAAAACATAGATTCAGATGTATGCACAATCAGTATGGCAGGGATACTGGACAATAACAAAACTAAAATCTATACAACATTCATAGACATGCTGGTGCTCAAAACAGGGTTGAAAATAAAGGAAAGAAAATATCACTCAAATGAAAATAGGTCATACAGCTCCAAATACAAAGCATACATTATATAAAATAGGTAAGAAACCAAGTGGAAAGTCGGCACATTGTAGCCAATCACAGACAGTTAAACATGTGCTACTTCATTATAGGAAATAGACCTACATCATCACTTTTCTCATTTAATGAGGAAGGCAAATCATAAAGAATTCTCATTGCCAGATCTATTGGGGGAAGCAGCTGTCAAAAATATATAGTTTAAAAAATGAAAAAGAAAAAAGAAGATCAAGCCCAAAGAGTTCTTTGTTTTTGTTTTTTGTGCATAATTTACCAGTCCACACTCCAGTCCAGTTAGTGGCGGTAATGCACCTCTACACTGTTGTGCCAACCGCCAACAACCATAGAAGAAGAAGCAGCAAAACCTGCAGATTCTCTGGGAAAAGAGCCGGTTGGTTGTCAAAGCGTGAGCAACATTAGCTCTTTGGTCTTCAGACGGACCGTCGGGCTGTTTTCAAGGCTGGCTTCTCACAAGATGGCTCCGACTAATGTCATTCAGTACTCTGCAGAAGCAGGTAGATATCGTTACTATATCTTCCCGGCGTTAACAGTTAGCCTTTAGCCGCCAGTGCTATCTCTGTGTCCTGACTTGACTCACTTGAACACTTGTAGCACCACGTGTGTGTGTGTGTGTGTGTGTCACAAGTTTTACGGGCAAAGTTTCATATGACGTAAGCGGATGCACCCGTTTATTTTGTGTGGAGTTAGCTAGAATCAAACATTTATTCAAAGTTATGTTTATCTTACCAAAGAAGACCAATGGCAACGAAGCACACACACTGACAACCAACTGTGACAATCACTGTGAGGGGGGAGTAAATGATTCATTCAAGAATTTTACTTTGGAAGACTTTTTGTAAAATAAATAAATAAATGGATAAAGGACTGCAACTTACAATAAGTTAATAGACATTTATGTGGGTTTACATATCATGGTTACATACTTGTAGCATTCTTGCAAAATGTCTGTGTTTTATAATAAGCAACTAATAACTGTAAACCTAGAAGGTAATAAAGTAAATAGAATAATAATAAGTTAGAAAGAAAGAAGAGAGAGAGAGAAAAAGAAAGGAATAGATTAGTGTAAAAATGTACATGCATACATACACTTGCATAGTCAGGGCTTCTCCGTAAATACATACCTACATATCTCTACATTTACATAAAAGATGGAGGAAAAATAACTCAAGACTGATTACAACACTCATATTTAGTCAATTGTTCTTGATTTCTGATTCTATAGGTTATTCTTTCCATTTCTCTTTTGACTTCCTGCTGTTTTATGGTGGTGTAGGTTTTTTGACCATCTGCTCATAGCTGCAATTGTTAATATTCTCTGTCTATTTGTACTGGGAGTTAAGATGTGAGATGCCTAGATTTATTTTGGTTTGTGTGTCTGTTTAATTTGGAAGACAGCCATGATAGGTTATTAATTAGTTGCTTTTTTCTAGTTTAATACTTTTTTTATGTGCAGCATCTCTTTATCCACACCAGCGTCTGATTAAGTCAGCAATAACAACTGTTGATCATTTCCTTGTAACCAGACAGTACAGACAGTGGGCTGTTCAGTAATCAAGCCAACAGGTACTGAAAAGACCATGCTTAGTGGTGGTGCTGTTGGCTCACTCAGTATCTGATGTTGTGCAAATTTAATCACAGGATGTAGGATGCTGTTCCAGCAGTTTATTCAAAACAAATTGGTTTCAATGGTCAGCAGTTGACAGTTGATTGATGGATGGATGGATTTTTTTCCAACAAAATGTGAAAGAAATATTACTGATCTGAAGAGCATTATTTTCTTTCCAGGAAGCAGATGTCCATTAGAGTCCGAGCTGCGAGCAGTGCTGCAGCAAAGGATTATGGTCCTGGACGGTGGTATGGGAACCATGATCCAGCAGCATAAACTGGAAGAAGAAGATTTCAGGGGGGATGAGTTTAAAGAGCACCCTCGCCCCCTGAAGGGCAACAACGACCTTCTCAGTCTCACGCAGCCAGATATCGTTTACACAATACACAAGGTATTTCATCCAGAGATGAGTTTGAGTTGTCTGTCTTCTGATTATTAAAGGGATTAAAGGGAGAGTTTTGGATTTTGGACAATAACTTGTATGAAATACTTGCCAAGCTCCAGTGTCTTAGTTCTGGCAGGTCCTGATCGCAAATAGATAGTTCTGGCAAGCTGGCAGGGTCACGAAACTACAAGGTTTTACTACACAAAACGTGGTAATATTATGCACTGCAGCCAGTACAGCGCAAAGGCCGGCTGCCGTGTGTAATATTACTATGTTTTGTGTTGTTGCACTTTTATGTTGTTCTACTGTTTACTGACATTTTCAAAAAATACAATTGTGCCAAGTGAAGTTGGTTTCTGATATGATACAAGGATTTCTTGTGTTGGAATAGGTGACTTTTTAGTGTACATATAGTTTTGTGGAGTAAAACCTTGTAGTTTCGTGACCCTGCCAGCTTGCCAGAACTATCTATTCTACCATCAGAACCGGCCACAACTCCGTAACGTAAGCTTCAAGTACTATCCCTTTTAAGAAATTTAAATGTCATACATTTCATCTTTACACAATCTTTCTGGACCGGAAGACACTGAGCACAAAGCTAAAACATTTTGGCCTGTGGGGCACTGTGAGGCGATCAATAACAGTTGCCAGCACACAAGTTGGCTGTGGGCCATGGAATGCAAGTTTTCTTCTCTGCTCTGATCGCCAACACAGCAGTTTGTTTGCAGTTAGTGGAGGCTCTGCTGCAGAGCTGCCATCTCTTTTTCTTTTCTCTCCTGCTCAGTGGGCCAGCAGCTCAACCACACACCCGCTGCACACACAGTATGCATTCCAATACACTGTATATACCACCCGTGTTCATTCTAGACTAAGTTGTGTGTTTTTCTTCAAATGGCAACAAATGTTTAAATCAATGCCTGGAATCTTTTTTTTATTGCTGAAGATGACTTTTTTTTTAAGGCGTTTTTGCCTTTATTTGTGTGTGTCTCATGTCTTGAACATTACTTACATGAAATCAACTCTTCTTCAAGCACTGGCCCAATAAGATAACTGGCTGCATGACATATTGGACCCTGTGTCATTTTGGCTTCTTTCAGGGTTACAGTTAAAGTAGGCCTATTGTGAATAACAAGATTACATTGAATAATGTTATTTAATAACATCCTATTTAAACAGCGTGACATTCATTTACAAATTCATTCATCTGTTGTAGATAGACATCTAGTAAAGATGGGAACCACAGAACTGGAATTGTTATAATCCAACTGATGCCCAAACCTAATGTCCACTGTGTCTCTATGAAAACAGTCTGCTGTGTCTGACTTGCACTCTTTTTGTTCATAGGACTACCTGCTGGCTGGTGCTGACATCATCGAGACCAACACATTCAGCGGCACCTCTATCGCCCAGGCAGATTATGGACTTGAACACATGGTATGATCTCTGACACTGCTGGGTTCTGTGGGTTGAAGAACCAAAGGTCAAATACACAGGCCGACTGATACTAGCTACTGAACCACTGAGCACTTCTTAGAACTACAACTACCCCCAATTCTACATGCAGTTATACACTCTTCACCCTGTTCTGTGACCTTGCTTACAATCTGCCTGCACTAAGCAGATACTACAGAAGAACACAAAATACATTTGTTGAGTGTCAACTTGCGAAACTCCTGACCCAGTGACACACTCACCAGCCACTTTATTAACTCGCAAGGTGTACCTAAAAAAGTGTTTGTGTGGTCTTCATCTGCTTCAAGTTTGCACATGTTGTGCATTTAGTGATGTCTTCTGCAGACCTTGGTTGTAATGAATGGTTATTTGAGTTACTAGTCATATTTGTTATGATGCTGGACTTCACACTGATGTTCTAAGTTGGTAGTTGCTTTTATAAAATTACTCTAAAATGAAGGGACATTATCACAGTACAGTGTCAAAGCCCTTTCTGCCAGACCTTCCCTCAGCCATGGTGTATATGTTTTAACATTATGCTAATATTAGAGATCAAGTTCATCCAAATATTACCAAATGTGGTTCTTAAACCTATGCCTACTTTGGATTAGCTATTGAATATGGATAAAACAAGAAGCACCTTTCTGCCTGCAAAGAGCACAGATAGAAAGAGACAAGTGCCACAGATGGACCTTGGAGGCTTACTGTTATTGTCTGGTAAACCTAAACAATTAGAGCTACTTGTTAATTTGAGGAAAGGTTGCGTCTGTGTCCAATAGTTTTAAATAAGGCAGGGGTCACTCTGAATCGATGAGAGTGCCTGTAACAAGAGAACTAGAAATTTATTTAACACTAGCTGTGTTTCCATCAAAAAAATGTTATGTGTATTTTAAAGATTTTAGTGAAAAAAGCTTAATGGAAACACCAAAATTCAATAAAAACTTTGAAAATGCACAGAAGTTTTCAAACAGATTTTTTTTTTTTTAAAAATAGTTAATGTGCTAAACAGGAGATGGAAATGCTTTTTCCAAATCAGCTTTGAGGAAGCGAACATTATCTCACATGACTGATCAGCTGTGACTTCTTCTTCTACTGTTTACTGACGGATTAGCCTACAGCAATACATTACACTGCCATCTTCTGACCAAAGTACGTATATGCAGCTTTGTTTATTCACTCTAAACCAGTTGATAGAAATGTTCCTAATTCACATGACTGACCGGCTTGTTCCTTGCTTTAAAATGAAGACATGCTGTGTGTGTCTTTGTTTGCTGTGCAGGCTTATCGTCTCAATAAGGTGTCTGCGGAGCTAGCAAGGAGGGCAGCCGACGATGTCACCAAACAAACTGGTCAGCTGAATATTAAACATATAACAGCGTATCACTCAGTAAATAAACATACCATCTCAGACTCCTTATGTGTGTATTATCTGTGTGTTATCAGGTTGCAAGCGCTACGTTGCCGGGGCAGTGGGTCCCACCAATAAAACCCTGTCTGTATCCCCGTCTGTGGAGAGGCCTGACTTCAGGAACATCAGTAAGATGACTTAACATTTTATTTATTTATCCTTTCACTTTGGACACTGTAAAGTTACTGAAAGAAGAGAGAAGGGTGCGGGAACAAGCAGGGATTGTAGATATATGTTCGGTCTGGAAAGGATAGAAACACACAATTGATAATATTATTATAAGGTATAACATTTACCCATAAAGTTTGTGTTTTTCATGCTGGTTTGCTGCAGTAAGTGCAGTGCTGAACAAGAGGAAACTATAATAACAATAATAACAATAATAATATGAGGAAAATATTGTGATATCAATATTACTTGTCATAAATACACAGATATTTAAGTGTTCTCAGTTCTATTTTTTGCCAAAAAAAAGACATTAAACAAACTGAACACACAAAAGGCACAATAAAAGAATAATAGTTGCACTTTAAAGTGCAGCTTCTGACTTAAATAAAAAAAATATTGAGTGCAATATTGCAACGCTGTATTTCCCAGCCCTATTTGTCAGGACACTTCAATAGAACCAATGTGTATCATATCAATGTAATGTACAATATGTCGTTATATTCACTGAAACTGTGTGTATTTACTTTCCCCAGCTTTCGATGAGCTTGTAGAGGCCTACTCAGAGCAGGTCAGAGGTTTATTAGATGGAGGAGCAGACATTCTTCTGGTTGAAACCATCTTCGATACTGCCAATGCCAAGGTACCTCTCATCTGATCGGTTTATACAGGTTAACTAGGTCATTTGACTTATGTTGTGTAACGTGATGTTGTATGTACAGGGATTGATATACGTTTCCCTCCACAGGCTGCCTTATTTGCAATCGACCAGCTGTTCGAAAAGAGCTACGAAAGGAAACCTATATTCGTACGTCTGTGATATTTTATTCAAAATTCCTACTTGTAGATGTTTTTACAAAATATCTATACTTCAAGTTTCTGACCAATTGCTCATAGAAAAGAAAACGCCTTTGAGCTAAACTAAGGTTATATGTGTTGTGAAGGGTTTAGATGACTCATTTAAAAGCTCTTCTCGCTGTTTTGTCCCACTCATCCTTTAGATCTCAGGGACCATCGTTGACCGGAGTGGACGTACGCTCTCTGGTCAAACAGGAGAAGCCTTTGTCGTCAGTGTATCCCACATAAACCCTCTATGGTGAGTTACTGCACATCACAAAAAACTGCACCTTATTATATACAAAACTGTGTCATAGTACTACTACTACTTTCTGTGTTGTAGCATTGGTCTGAACTGCGCCCTGGGAGCGACAGAGATGAGGCCGTTCATTGAGGCCATAGGACAAAGCACCACAGCTTTCATTATATGTTATCCCAATGCAGGTAACCAAGACTCAGTCTAAACATATATTTTTCATGAAAGTTGATGTCATATTCAAATGCCCTTTTTGCAACCACATTTACAGTTGTATATCAAGGTCTTAAGCTACCCTACTCAAAGAGTTTCTGAGAATGCCTAATTAACAGAATATTTGGATCATAGCATTAGAATTATGGACACACAACTTGGCAGAATGGTCAGAGCAGCAGCCACTTTTTGTGCTGATGCCATTGTATTAATTTGTAAAGATGTTAGTCACCACATTAGCCATTTCATTGTAGTGAGAGCATTTTTTAAAAAGACCCTGGTGCCAGTTCTTCATATGCTATATCCTAATGTCTCTGTGGAGCAGAAGAGGTTAAGCCAAGAGGATAGCCTTGTATTCTTTGATACACTTGATCAACTGGCCTGTCAAGGGTCAGTTTCCGTCACAACCTCTGTGTGTGTGTGTGTTTGTGTGTGTTAGAGCTCTCATCATACAAGCAGAGTACAGGACAGACGTGAGTGCAACCATGTCCACAAAACATGGTGGAAAACTCCAAGCTTTTTTCCTCTTAATTTGGCTAGTAGCGATGAAAAATCAAGGCACTGTGTCCAAGTGCTGTGATGGAAGGGAAAATCTGGAAAAACGGACATAGGTCTAATGAAGCAGCCGGCTGGACTTGAATCACTAATCGTCCATATGGCTGGCAGACGGTGATTTTGGAAGATAATGTAATCCAATGATACACCAGACACAACCACAGAGAGAGAGTATTTCTGAGAGGAAAGTTAAGTTTTGGATTCTGCTGCTGTTTTAGCAGCTGTAGCATGCTCTGACTGTGGCCTTATTTATGATGCAACATGTTTCCGACCACCCAGGATGATGTGATGATGTCATGTTATCTGCCTTTTTTTCTCTTAGGTCTTCCCAACACATTTGGAGGGTACGATGAAACCCCAAAAGTAACAGCCTCCAATTTAAAGGTTCTAATCTTTTCTATTCAACTTGTTTTTACAATTGATGTTTGGTTGTAACATATACATTATGATGGTGAAATTAAAAGATGGGGGCTGGTCCCCTTAGAAAATTTCAAACTGAAGACTAATATCAGATAATATAAGTTTGTTATCTTTATGTTCAGATTGTTCAAGTGCTCAGTGATAGCCAACATTACTGCACGGTGGTGCATAAACTCCCTGTATGACTTAGATGCTGATTTTGTCCACTGTTTCCTCAGACCTGCGGGCAATTAATATATCTTCTCTGTTCTCAATTGTCCATGCAGATTCTTATAGTTTCCAAACACAAAATGTTATATACCTTGAGCTCTGAAAGGTGCACACACCAAGCACACAAACTGGTTCCCCATTTACCTCTGTGAAGACATAGAAACTGGTCAGTTTTTCTTGGAAAATCTGACACTCTTTTTGACAAAGACATATTCTTTTTTTTTTGCCATTTTTCGGCATTATTGATTGTAGTAGTAGATTGAGTGAAAGGGGGAGACAGAAGAGAAAGGGCTCTGAATCAGACTGGAACCCGGGCCCCCTGCCCAAGAGGACAGTGGCTCAGTGGGGTGCGCCACCGCACCCTGACATAAACATGTTTATGTTTGCTCTTTGTTGCTTTGGGGAACATAAATATTCTTCCATTGTGTTTTGCCAGAACTCTCTGGAAACACAGGCATTAGTTTTGAACCATGGTTACATTTTTGATGAAAAATAGAAACATGTGATCCTGGCTGCTTCATGACTGTATCTGAGACTTTCTTTCATGTTTGGTTGCAGGAGTTTGCCATGGATGGACTAGTGAATATTGTGGGAGGCTGCTGTGGGACCACTCCAGGACACATCAGGTTGCTTTTTTTTTAAAGCCAAGAAACTGTCTGTCTTACATGTCACACAGTTTTTCAAATGTTAATATGTTGTCCTCCCCTCTTTTATACAGGGCCATATCTGAAGCAGTCAAACACTGTCAGCCACGAGTTCCTGCTGCAGATATTTATCAAGACTACATGCTGTTGTCAGGTATTAAAACCTCCTGTTACCATCTAAAAGTCTACTGACAAACTTGAGACAAGTTCCAAAAGTCAGATTTTGTAAAGAAATTATAATGTTGGTTCTGCTTATCAGTTCCTAAACCACTACACAAAGCGATACTTTTTTTTCAAGCACTATGGAAATATTGAGAGTTGCAAGCACACAAATCGACTCTACACTAAGGACTGTAAGTTTTCTTCTCTGCTCTGACTGCAGGCACAGCTGTTTATTTGCTGTGCATTCACTGTATCTCATTTAGTGAGCCAGTGGTGCATATCTGCTACAAATAAACTGACCAGGCTTACCAGTTTGTCCAAGATTGTTGCAGTTACAAGCTGGGAATCCTGAAAAATGTCTGTAAGCTCAAAAATGAGCTGGTTTAAAACATTTACCATTTAGGTTTTTGCCACAAGTAGCTGCTGACATGTAAAACAACATTTTTGTACCTTGAAATAACTCTGCCTTTATTATTATTTTTTTTTCCAGCATTCATTTCCAACCTTGATGTGATGAAAATGTCTTTCCCATTTCCAGGTTTAGAACCATTCAGGATTGGCCCTTACACCAACTTTGTTAACATTGGCGAGCGCTGCAACGTGGCTGGGTCACGTAAGTTTGCCAAGCTGATCATGGGAGGAAACTATGAGGTGAGACAGATTTTGAGTTAAAAAAAAAATGTATATATATATATATTGTTCCCAGAGATTTCAGTTTAATCCTGAACATTGACATGTTTATTTGGTATGTGATTCTCTGTCGTCCAGGAGGCTCTAAGCATTGCTAAGACTCAGGTGGAGATGGGCGCCCAGGTGCTGGATATAAACATGGATGAGGGGATGCTGGAGGGGCCGGCAGCTATGGCCAAATTTTGCAACTTAATTGCTTCTGAGCCAGACATCGCACGGGTAAGAGATTCAAATACAGCAAAAATTCACACTTGACAGTTATACCATAAAATATTCTGCCACGTTACTATATTGGGTATGGCCAAATTGTCCCAGAGAGACAGCATCACAGTTTTCTAGCCATGCCAACAGTACTAGCATACCAGCTACTAGCAGTGTAGCTCTTGTTATGGCAATGTCAGTTTGGTTCACACCACTTCCAGATAGAAATATCTAAGTTAAACTGTCAGTAGATTTCACCACTGAGGTCTTCATCAGGGTTCAAAAGGTTGAAAGGATCATCAAGCAAACACTATTTACTCATTGATAAGCAGCACGCTAATCAGTGAGTAAATACAGCTGAGTGATTACAATGGATGGCAGAGTGAGACAGTTTTAATCATGGCACACCTCTCAAAACAGTTAGAATAAGACATTTCTTTTTACACCCTTGTTCTATTGTTCTTCAAATTCTATATTATATATTACACTAAGATAATCAGCTGTATTAATAAACAGAACAATAACATCAGGTGGTGATCATTTTGAGACTCCTTCTTTGTGTTTTTAAACTTGATGTAATGGTTACAGGTCTGTTCTATAAACTCTAAATATAACCATGGTAGTTAAGTTTTACGTTTATAAGGTGCTCTGATGGATGTATTGTGTCCACGATTGTTGTCTGGAATAATAATAATATAATAATATTTATTGAGCTGTTTGTTCTGTGTATTTTTTTTAATTTTGTACTTGGTGTTCTGTGTTGTGTTTTGTGAGTCGTGCCATCATTAGGGAAGCTTCTCTGTGCAATCCATTGTGATCACTCACACTCAGGTGTTTGCCATCTGTTAAGTTAACATTTGTATGGACATTAAGCCACACAATGCTTGATCAGAAGTGTTTTTAATTAGTTTAAATTGAGCTGCAGCCCATTGGAGGCCGTAGCTTCTCGAAACTACATCTCATCCCATGACAGTCCCAAACTGTCAGACGCTCCTGATGATGTAATGAACAGCACACCATGGGATATGTAGATATTTTATTGAAATACATTTTCACCTACAGAGAACACAGATATGTGACTTTTTTATATGTGATTTGTTTTGCAGAATTTTTTAACAATCGTAACATAATAAATAAAGACACTTCTACCATAAACTGATGCATAGAAAATCACCAGAATGTGTTTTC
>CAFUXE010000072.1:366846-392058 GCA_903364295.1 Serranus cabrilla | reverse complement strand
CTGTTAATACATACATTTTAGCATTATTTACACTCTTAATTGCATGTAAGTATGTATTTAAAAAAAGATTACAAAATATGCGACCTCTAACCTGTTTGACCTCTCTCCATTTCAGCAGTTTCTGCCTTATTTAGGTTTTAACATTTCTCTATGGGTTTCCTCCTGGTTGCTCAGGTTTCTCCCATAACTATATAGATTTTAGGATAATTGAACACTTTAAATCACAGGATCACAGGCGGTCAGTCTCGCCTCCTGCAGCAGTCCCCACTGCAGTCAGAGCCTCTGACTCCGAGGAGAGGAGACCCACACCACTCTGCGTCCACACTGAAAATGAACCGCGCATGCGCTAAGCCGTCATGAGAAGTGATGGCCTATTTCAATATCAAAATAAAATAACAAAACAAGAATCAACAGAAGAAAGCTCATTTGTAGTTATTAACATATTAGGACGTTTTAAACGTACTTTTTGTCTCTTCCACGACAGTATTCCTCTCTCCTACAGCGTGCCTTACAATTACATGCCGATGCCCAATTATGTAAATTAGGTGATGACATCATTTAGCGACTTCTAGCGACTTTTAGGACAGCCAATAGCTACTTTGCTTACTGAGGAGTTGGCAACACTGTTCACATCCATGAAATAGGGTTCGAATCCCTGCAATGTCCTGCTAGAAGCCACAATGTATAAAAACACAATACTGGATGTACACATTCCTCATCACACCTTTCTATCTATTGTCTCAATATACATCTGTGTTATACGGACTATCTATAGAAATCATGTGCAATAATTAAATTCTCACACTGTTGTTACATAAATACAAGGTCAGAATATACTCCCAATTGTTGCACATTTCAAAGCTCACATGCAACAAAGTAAAAACTTGGATGTCTGCAGAGAGATGAGATTGATTATGAGATGAGATTCTGGAGTCTGAACCCAGATCGTCACGTTCTGACACTTTGGGTTGCTGTTCGGTGCAGAATAACACACTGCACCTTTCAGAGTGAATGCATCAAACTTTGTTCTTCTCTGGGCTTTAACAATCTTTTTAACCTTACACACACACACTTGCACACACAAACACACTAAAGCCATTATGGCTGCATTACTGTAAGAGCCTTTTAAGAATGTGGCAGATCTCATTTAGAGCATCTCTCCATCCAGGAGACATTTTACCGTCATTTCTTTTCCTTTTCTTTCGACCCCTCCACTCATCCATATGCAGCGAGGTCTGGAGAGAAGGAAACATCAGACAGGGAGGATGGAGGGATGCTCGAAAAGCTCAAGTTCACTGCAGTCTAACAGACTGAGGGAGGGAGGGGGAGACGGTTGTTCTCCAGGTGGTCTGAAGCCCGTCTGGCTCTGTGATTGGTCCCCTGGGCCTGCCAATCAAGCCTGTGAAGTCAGGTGTGACCACCCTTCTTGCTTCGTGATTGACAGCAGGTTCTGCCAATTAGAGTCCCAAAACACACGCGCGCACACACACACACACACTGAGTCTCTCTCTGGTGTTTCTGCAGCCGTCTGCTCTCTGGTTGTAAATGTCGCAACCGAGAAATCTCTCCCGGCACTTTTGACCAGCAAATCATCAAATAATTCATCTTCGGCACATTTATTCTGCAGCTACTCATTCAAATGTTGCAACAAGATCTCCAACCTAAACGACAGAATCAAATGTTTGTCAATACCACCCAAAACGACACACGATCCATATGAGCATGTCACAGCTCACCCTTCAATCTCCACATCGCCGTCAATCATAACTGCTACGTCAGCAAGATGGCGGCGGAGGACGGTCTAAAACGTTAATATGAGTCGTATTTCGCTGCCTGTACAAACACCCTGTACTGACCAGTCTTAATGTTGTGGTCATGAATGTAAAAATACCATTAATATACCATCATTATAATAACTTGTTATTCATGGAGGCAGATGAGCTGATCAGAGCGACCATCAGGAGAATCTTCTGCAGTCTGAAACACACACACACACACACACACACACTAGTTATTCCAGTTATTTCACCTGTCAGTATTTAAAGACTGCTGCCACCCTTTTTCCTCTCCACCTTCTCTTCTCTTCTCTTTCCTGCGACGTGTCAAAACTGTTCAAACCCGCTGAGACGTTTTCCCGACGAGCTCTGAACTACAATTTACCTTGTCGCAATCTTGAAATAAAACTGCCTGAGGGCTTTTGTCTTTGCCTCTAAATGATAGTGAATAATCACAGCCTCCTGATTTTTAAAAGAGCCCTCCAATCAGGGCTGACTTCCAGTGACGGCAGGTTGACAGGCTGAATGTGCCGAGGCTGAAGGAAATCCAGTTCTGATGAATTAAGCTCCTCTCGCTGCTTTCATGCCTCCTTTTCATGTCGGGTTTCTGTCCACGTCAGCCCACGGCGTTTAATTGCAGCTTCTTTCTCGGCGCTCTGAGCTGCTTTTAACTGTTGAGTCTTAAATCTAAAAGCACATATAGCTGACATGTGACTACATTACAAGGACGCTCTTTTATAAACTCGGCGCAAAGATAAAGCCCATTCGGATCTCAGCGGCTTCTTCTCTCCTTGAAATGAGACGTCTGTGATGTTGGTTTATTCAGAGCTGAAGCCATAAACCAATGACAAACATGCAGTCTACATGACTTAGAGATATCGCGACTGAGACTTTAATCATCTCTTGATGTGCACGCACAAATGTACACATTTACAAGCCCTTAAATCACTGTTAATTTCCTTCACCTTGGCAGACAAAATAAATTATTTAATCTCTCAATGATCTGACATCCAGGGCTTTAGATTATTATGTTTAAAGATTAACTAGCTGGTAAAAACCAAACCCTAAGACCGGCCTTTAAGGTGTGGCGGTTAAATACGTCCTTCTTATTCACACTTTTTTTTATTTCAAAATACTCCAGAGGCAGTCATACAGATCAGCAGCTGGAGGAGGTGAAATCGAGCTTTCAGATGATGTTATGATTCCAGACACAACACCGTTTTCCTTATAACAGGTACAAAGCATCAGCATTGGGTTTTTTCGGTCACGGCTGATGATGGAAATGAGTATGACTCATGCATCTTGAGTGACAAAGACATGAAAAAACACAGATGTGATCCCACAGTCATACTGGTAAAAATAACAGAATAAAAATACTTAGTTTCAGGTGCATTCACACGTTAATTTTCCAGCTTTCCTTCCAGCTGTAGCTCCACCTGTAATTATGTGTTTGGCTCTAATTTTTCTCCTCATTGTTGAAAGAGATGTTCGTGATTGGTCATATGCTTCAAAAACAGCCTGATCTCACAAAATTAAGAACTAATATACGTTTTTTTATGTAACTTCCGTGGCTCACAGTTTGTGAATCATGTTTTTTTATATAACTAATGTTTTTAACATAACTTCCGAGGCTAACATCACCCTCAAAATTACTTCACTTCCGGCATTTTTTTGTTGTTTAAACTGTCTTTTGTAACGTCCAACCAGGAAGTTCACAGGAACAGCAGCCTTTTTTACAACCACAAACCGTACGTGTGTGCTACTTTTAAAAACCTCTGTTGTCCCACAAAATTACATGAAATTACCACGACTTCCTGACTCTGAATCCCATGCTGCTGGCATGTCATTTTCACACATTATGTGAAGCCTGAGATCGAGTTGTTCAATCACCGAACACTATTATTTGAACACACTTTAGAAAAGCTGTCAGAGAGGCAATAGGGTCAGTTATGAAACACCAAACTGCACACTTGAAGGATTATATTGAAAGCATGTATTTTGGAAGCACACTGGCATTGAAATATTTCATCCACTAAATTGCGTAAATTGAGTAAGTCAAGACAATAGGATCACTGATGCAATAATATAAATTCACAATATAAATCCCAGATGGTGTTCTGGATCACAGATCACTACCAAAGTCTAACCACCTGTTCCTCGTCCCAATACACACGCTGTCCAAAAATTCATCCAAATTCGTGCAGATCTTTTTGAGTTATTTTGTACACAGACAAACAAACAAACAAACAAAACCTCTTTGGTGGAGGTAACCACATTGGGGAACTCTGGGTTAACTTTATGAGTTGATAACCAGCGTTGTAGGACCACTTAGAGTGCATTTGTTAGGTTAGGTGAAGCCAGAAAAATAAAAGTTAGCCTGTGTTTGCTGGGTGCTGCCACTTCCAACAACAGGCCTTTTCTACTGGAGACATTTTGACATGTTACAGAAGGAAAAGCACAGGTGTACAAAATAAAATAAATGAAGACTGAATTCCATTTAGCTGCTTTGATTACAAGTCCTTGGTGTTGTGCATGCCAGCTCACACTCACTCTCCCTGCAGCCACACAGCCATCGTTAGTGTCATTCATAACACCTGGGAGAAGCCTGCTGCAGCCACATGCAGTCCTGCAGCTTTCAATGAGTTTTCTGTCTGAAAACCACAGACTTCTGTAAAGAATGAACTCATTCTGGTTGACTTGTGTTCTGCTAATTTGTAAATAGTTTGCAGTAAAAGTCAAGCACTAATAAAAGCAGTTTGTTTGTGTGTTACTAAACTTTTTTTTGTTTGATTTCCAGTTTGAGCCATGTCATTTATCCTTAATTGAATGTTTGTTAGGGAAGTTTAGGGTGTGACATTAGTGAACTTTTGTTCCATCTCTGAGGTTCATAATAAACTGTTATTTTGAACTTTGATTCACACTGTGCCTTTCTTGGGAGTGGGAAGATTGGGTGAGTCACACAGCATGTGTCTAGGTTTCCCGCAGACTGAGGACATAACACCAATTTGATATCAATTACTCGTCAGTCACAGTCCGTCTTCACCGAAAACTTCAAGCTGGCAGAGAAGGCTGTTAACACGTTAAATTTAACTTGATTAAACCTCACTGTCAATCTTTGGCAGGCAAATCGTTTTTAATTAAGGAGTTAATCTTCACGTACAATCTTGATTTGGTGTTTTGAAGTAAAACTTGGATTGACAATAATAGCAGTTTTCCTTTATAACTTTAGTTTTAGAAAGACAAGCTGCCACTTTGTTCAAAATGTCTCTGTGAGCAGATTCATTAATGAGCCACTTCTTCTATTTTTCTGGAATTAAAAAAGAGAAAAAATACTCTAAATCTGCCAGGAAACTTTAATTCATAATATATATATCAATATTTAAATTTACACTGTTCTTACCACTATTATATTATTTGTCGTCCATTGGCTTTCATGAACCAAGAGCATATCCAAATAAGTTTTACATTTTGAAAACATGATAATGTAGCACAAAAAATTTAAATTTAAAATTTAAAATAAAGCTCTTTTCCTCAGTTTCTTTCCCTTACCGACTTGTTCGGTCTAAGGAACCCTTCAAATTCTCTATATTTCTCTTGAACTTTTACATGAAACATCATTCCGTATTATAATGCAGGTAAAATGTAAACTAAAGCACCTTTGAAAAGCATTAGTTTCCACTTACTGTAAGTGCCTGCTGCATGTCACTCACATCGCTTTGTTCTCTGACATCAAGCGAGCTGATTGGTCGCCCTGAGCTGCTTCAGTCTCAGATCCAAGGACAAACACGGCCGCGTGTGTTTCCAGGAAAAAGCACACAAAGACACTCTGAGTGCGTTCTCGTTTCCAGATAATTTGCTTTTAAAAGGCGGAGTGACCTCTGACCTCTGACATACAGCGCTACATTTGTAACATTAATACTGTGTGTGTGTGGGGGGTCACTTCATTAAAGCTCATTGAGAAACTATTGATTCCCGTGTTGTTCAATAATAGCTCTCTGATTGGCTCAATGTTTGGATGATATGACTATTGATTATTTTGGCATTTGCTTAATTGATTAGCTGTTCAGTGGGAAGGATTGATGACTGTAGGTCTTTATTCATAAGACACTCCGTTTGTTCTCTGTCACCGTCAGTCAGGGTCAGAGTCCAGACTTCATTTAAATCTTTACTTCACTCCATAGGAGCTGCAGCTTTCCCGGAAACAGGATGAATCTGCAGGGGTCGTATTTTATTTGCTCTGGTGGAAGCACCTGGTTCCCCTCGTTGACTGGATAATAACAGTGGGCTGATAAGGTTTGTGGATTGATAAGTTTGATTATTGATGTTTGCAACTGTTGCATGCTCGGGATTCAAAATTATGCTACGAAACAGCTAAATCTAGCTGTAGCTTGGTTAGCAAAGGATTGTTGTTTTTTTTTTTTTAAATAGACAGCCAACTCCTTAAAGTGTCTTTATTCCAACCAAACAATAAACAAAACATGTTTTAAGCTTCCAGAATGTGTTGCCATATTTCCACACGTTGTTAATGTCTGTTGAAAAATGACCTGAGAGGTTCCAGATTAATTCACATTTGCATTTTGGTGATTTTTAGGCTGGTAGCCTTCAACTCTTTGGCTGAAAACACCCAAATTTAAGAACATAAAAATAAAATCTAATATTCAGCCAAACCTTTGCCTGAGTTTTGGCTTCAAGGTTGTCTGATATCTGCCTGGACTTATAAAAAACAGTCCCTGTTTCCCTGACATGCTAGTGATTTTAATATGACATGTGCTAATTACAGCCCTGATGATTTCTGACCTGTTGATCCTCACATTATTTCAATCCTGACAGACAATCTGCATTTAAAAACCACACGACTGTCGAAATTATGTGTGACATCTGAGTCAGAAGTGACATTTTTCTGATAAATCCTGTTTTAAACTTAAATTCAGTAAACTAAAAAGCAGAAAAATGAAAGAGACAGAAGAGAATAAGGCTTCGTGAGCACCAAGACTAATTAATATTAAAATTGTGTGAGTTGTCTTATTATTATTAGTCTTGGAGTATAATTAGCTCCAAATTTTGGGAGTACAGTTTCTATAATTACGAGGGTGTAAACAGGAAGTTGCCATAAATCCAAACTGGTACAATAATAAGATGCATAATTAACTATTAGCAGCTTATTTGTGCAGACAAATATCACTGGATTACTTTGATACTGAAGAAAACTTTTACTGTCGGATCAGGAAGAAACAGAGTCATAAATATCAAGTAAAGTTCAGAAGAAGTGTGTGTGTGTTTGTGCGCTGTGATTGGTCAGGACAGTGACAGGGGGCGGGGCCAGACGTCTTAATCTGTTTCTCCCTTCTTCATATTTACTGTCCAAATCATTTAACTAATGCTGTTTATCCAGGAGAGACTAAGACGCTCTGCAATCTCCCTGCACAAACACTGTGTGTGTGTGTGTGTGTGTGTTTGTTTGCCTTTCAGATTGAGAGGATCCGTCTCTTCCTGTCCACAGGATGAAAACTTTTGCATTTAATGACTTTAGAATATTTCACAGGATGAAAGTTTCACTCTTCAAACTTTTAGGCTTTTCAAGGATTTTAGAAAACAAAACATCTACATATATTTCTTCTCAAAATCTAAACTCACCCTGAAGTCTTTTGATAATTTCTTATCATCTCACGTCACCCTTGTAACGTACATTTATTTCCTGTTTAAACTGTCTTTTATAACGCATTACCAGGAAGTGTTTTGCCCTAAACCTGTCAGTGGTTTTGTAGCATAAATTCACAGAAACTGCAGTTTTTGTTACAAACACAAACTGTACGTGCATGTGCTGTTTTTAAGCCTTAAGGTTGGGGATCTTCTTAAAAAGGAAAACAAACTAAAGGAGCTGATGGACTTTTGGCAATTTCATGTGACAAATAGCCCTGATAGATTTTATATCAACATTTACTGAAAATCATCTGAGCTGTTGGTCAGACAGAAGAAGCTACTGGATGTATTAAACTGGGGGAAATTCATGGTTTGAATCCATTTCACTCAGCTACAGATCAAACATGAGTAAAATGTGCTTTTGAAGAGTGTCCACATGTTTATTCACTGGTCTAAAATGAAAACATATTGCATTTCCAGCATGGCCTGTACTGATAAACCCAGAATGAAAAATCTCTAAAACCAAAAAATCCCTGAGACTATACACTAAAACACGGCATCACTCGATACGTTTTTGTGTCAAAAAGCTGTCCCCTCTGACCTTTGACCTCCTGCCATCGTGCGGCTGGAAGCTGATCCTCCTTCACGTCATCAGATCCGTCTTTCAGCTTCCTGCTCTCAGCGAGAATCTGGGCAGCGCTGCTCTCCAGCGCTGAATTATGACGGTGGGAGGGACTGGCTTTGATTTCCTCTCTTTTCAAGCCCGGCTGCCTGTCACCTTCTCTTCTCCTTTAAAGCCGTGCAGGACAGGAGTTTGGCAACTTTCAACACGAGGTGGAGAGAGAGAAAAAAAAGAGACAAAAAATAAATAAGAGCGAGAAGAGAAGAGGGGAGATGAGGGAGCGTGTGCGGCGGATCAAAGCCACCTGGGACGGAGAGATAGTATTTAAGTCAGCTGCTAACAAATGATGTACACAGCTAACGTGTGCCAGGAGAAAGAGACGGAGACAAACTCACGACGAAGGACGAAAACAAACCTGCTATCAGGGATTAGAGCGAAGAGCTGAGCCTTTCAACAACTTCCTTTCAGCCCCAAAATGAAAACACAAAGCAGGGAGAAGCTGCGCTGGGGATGTGACAGTTTGTGGCCGTCCTGCTAACAGGTACGTCGGCGGTTGGAGTCCATCAGAAATCTCAGGAAGCAGCGATGAGCAAAGCACTGGTGGATTTTTCTGAATTTTTTTTAAATTAGTTAGTTCATTTTATTTAATTTCTTGAAAATAAACATCTCATCATGATGCTGGATGTTAAAATCTGAGCAACATTTTAACAAAAGCTCCCACAAGGTTTGACAGCATGGATACAGCTGAGGCTCATGGGAACTGTAGTCATTCAATGCTACGCATTCAATGCACCTGACTCCCACTGCCAAACCTGAATGATCATAAACTCTCTTTTCTGTTTTGTTCTCTGTATTTTGTGATTTCTCTGAAAAGCGCTACATAAATCAAATTTATTATTATCATTTTTATATATTTATATCTTCCAAATTTCCCCTCTGTCTCCCCCTTTCACTCTGTATCACAAAAAACAAAACAAAAATCTTTTAAAAGAAGAACTCATTGTTTCCTCATTTCATTTTCCAAAATACTTAAAATGGGAACTAACCAGTAATTTCATTGATTTGTTTTTCTTTTTCAGTTTTTAGGATGAGCAGTATTGAGCCATCAGGTTTGTCAAACCAAAGAAGATAAAGGAGCTCAATATTGGTCAAAAATATCCTCGTTTAGTTTTCTTCCTCTATGATAATTCCCATATCTGGTAATTGGAAGATATAACTATAACTTCATGTTTTGACTGTTGGAAAGCCGTAGTGATAGTAATCACAGAACAAAAGACAAACAACTCAAGAAATGTGCTTTTAAGTGTGTTAACACGACTACATTATGTTTGCTAACTATGCTAATATGATATACGAGTGATTTATTTAGCCATATTGTGGTAAAAATCTGAGGATTAGTGCACCAGCTGCTCAGCACAAAGATACAGTTAGAGACCAGATGGGAAAAAAAGTTGCATATTTAGTCTAGAGAACCAGATGTTTGTCTCACGAGATGGTGGAGACCCAAAGCGGAGCTAAAAGAGCATTAAAACTGGAGTCAAACAAACGACTTTGGAGCAATCGTCGTTGGTTTTCAGGATTTGGACTTTTGGTCCAAAGGGGTCAAAACCTTTAAAGCTTTAAAAAGTGTTGAACTAGAGGGAGAGTTTATTTTTAGACTTCAGTGCTTCATGCGGCTCTGAATGGATTTATGAAGCCAACACACACACACACACACACACACACACACCCTCCCCTACACACACCCACTTCTGCCCTGTATAATTGCTTTCTTGAGAAGATGACAGTAGTGAGCAAACAGCATTACCGTGGCGTGACGCCGCAGTAACATATTTTGATCATTAAAACTCCTGCTGTAGTATTTTGTGTAACGCTCGGCCAAAGAGTCGTCTCCTCTGACAGCTGCTAATTGAAACTGGCCAATTACGGGCGGAGGAAGGCCGGCAATTTGTAAAAGCAGACAGCAGCTGATTTAAAGGCCTTCGCCTGGTTTCCACCGAGGCTTTAATGAATATTCACTCCTCAAACAGTCTGACTGCAGCTCCTCTGCAGACAGCAACTCTGAGGAAATCAGACAGCAGCAAGTTTCTGATGCAACAGGAGTCAACACACACACACACGCACGTCCGATGGCTCATTAATTAAGTGATTGAAAAGTCTATCAGCAAGAAGGGTTTTATAAAAATCAATTAAACATCCGCAGATAGCCGCAAGTGGTGATTAACAGGGTCACAGCACCAAGCGACAGTTTGACTGCTGAGGGAGAAGATCGGAAAAGAGTTCACACAACAAACAATTGAATGGTACCAACTTCACGGCCTCCAGGACTTCACGGGACTTTAATAGGTATTGTACAATGTAATCGCAGCTTCTATCAGTGTCATCTATGGAGATGAACCCTCGATTTACAAATGGGTAGCTGTGTTTGTGGGTTTTTCCACTTCCACTGACCTGCAGGTGGCGGGAACACGCTACAGAACAAGTCAAGATGTGAATAATACAGCTGTTACTAAATATTAGCTTTGCAAAAGTCTTGAAACCTCGGTCCAGTAGTTTTGCCACAATCTTTCCTAAAAAACAGAAAAACCAAACCTAAAACAAGACCTCTGTCCTTGGAGGAGTTCATTCAAATCTGTTTGAAATTTTGCTTTGTTCTTAATGTCGCTGCAGAGTCGCAGCACTAATTGAGCTGACCACTTAACTTAAGACGAATGAAACACGTGGAGGTTTTGATTCTTAATGTGGGGAATATATTGTTCTACATGCCACATACATTTTTCCTCTCCGGTGCAGAGAATTTTCCAGGACATGATTAGCTTAGTGCTAACCTAGCATAACAAGCTTCTTTTTTTATTCTACTTTTTGTTTCCCTTCTTTCTTTGCATTATCTTTTTTCTTCTTCCTCCCTGGCTTTCTGCACATCCTGCTGACTCAGCTCTCACCCATTTTCATCAGAAAGCTGCCCCCTTTCGCCTCTTTTCTTGCTTCCAGTATCACATTCAGAAACAATTTTCTCCCCTGTATTGTTCTATAAGCTGGGCGTCTCCTTGGAGTTTTGTGTCTGTTCGTCAGTGGAGCTCGGGGACAGACGAGTCATTAGTCTTCCTGTAGGTTTTTGCTGCAGACTGAATTGCGTCTTTGTTCCTATAAATCTAATAAAGAGCCTGATTGCTTTTGCTAATCATCCTGCGTCTTCCTGCTGCTGCTTATTGCTGCCATTAATTTCTGAGATAACTGGCCCTCTGCTGGAGCACAGAGCCACCGATAACACACTGTGTGTGTGTGTGTGTGTGGACTAAATGGGGGACTTCCTAACTGTGTGTGTGTGTGTGTGAACAGATATTTTCTCCTGGTGGAATAGAGGAGGTGCAGTTTTATTTACTTCCTGTTGTCCTGGCGGTCCTCTGGCTCACGCTCGAGTGGGTCCACCCTCCCCTGCCCACACTTCACAGAGTCATTATCATGAGCTGCACTTTCTTATGTAACTCTAAATAAAGTGAGGTTAAAAAATGTCCCTTTGGCTGAGTCTCAGTTCAGGAGCTGCAGCCTGCAGAGCACCTGAGAGCTGAACATGCTCTACTCCAACGTTTGAGAAGAACATAGTGAAAAATGGTGCATGTAGTCACTCAAAAAACAGGTTTTCTATCTATAAATTGTCCTTGAAATGCTCACACAGGAGTAAATCATTAGTTTGCAGTGTGTTGAGATACAAGGAACACTTTTTTTTTGCAATTAATGTTATTTAACCCTCATCTCATCAACATATTTAACATACAGAGACAACCAACCAAGAATAAACTGCTGTGGGAGGCAGCCATCAAAGCAAAATGTCAAGATATTTCTTCTCAACACATTATTATTCATGTAATTAAAGAAAATATTGCTGTAGGAAAATTGCGGTTGAATTGCAAATTGTTATAAAACAATAAAAGAGCACAAGAGGAAATCTGATAGTACTTTAAATTGGGCAAACATATCATCTATTTATTCCATTTTATCTACTACTTTAGCAGAATTAGGTGCTTTTCTCTGGGCTCCTCCAGGACATTAATACATTAGGTATTTTTTAAAAAGCAGTAATTAAAACAGAAACAACAGAAACAGAAAGTTGTGAATAATTGGAAAGACGAAAAATCCCCCAGTTGGTGGAATGAGGATAATGTGCTTGTTAACCACAAAAACTGGTGCTAACAGGAGAAAATGATTAGTGATGTGTGCAAATAATTATCTTTGTGATAAGTGCAGTGCTGTAAAAAGTACGTTTATCTCTGAAATTAGAGGAGGAAGAGTGTTGAAAGTTCCAGGAGAGTTCCTCAAACCGTTGTGTACGAAGTTATAGCAGATTATGGAACAAAAGTCTTCCAAAACAACAAAATACACAATTAGTGGGAGGACGGATGTACAGAAGCTGTGAAAATGGATTCAGCCTGCTCCCTCCACTGACATTTTGTATACAAACACATTCAGCTGGAGAGTGCAGAAGAAAAATCCTCCCTCATTACCAGATTCTCTCGTGAACTGAAACGTGCGTCCGTCTGCGACCCGGCCACTCGGCGCCTCCACCTCGTCCAGCAGCAGGACGTCCGGGCTGAATCTCCATACAGCAGCACTTCCTTTCCTCCACTCCGCTAATTAGCCGGAGTCCCAGCGTGCGGAGCTGTCTCCGGGGTTTTATTTTGTTCTGTTTTTCCTTCCATCTCGTCTGTGTGACAGTGTTTTTATTTCTCTCTCTGTTTTTAATGAGAGCTCGATTCCTTCTTCTTCTCCTTTCTTTTCTTCTTCTGTCATTTTGTGCTGAAGGGGCAGCATGGAAAGTGCTCGCGCTCCCTGATAACCTGAATGGAAATGTATTGATCCATCAAGATACAGTGCTGTCACCGACGGAAAAGACCTCTGCCAAACATAATTACACTCATGAGTGTGTGGTCTCATACACAGGAAATTAAATAGTCCTTTTAGAGCTGGAGGGTACATCCAAACACATTGGAATATAATTATACTCTGTTAAAAAGCCCATTAATCTTCGCTGTATTGATTTTTCCTTGTGCTAATGGACACTATTGTCTCTCAGCCATCCAAGTGACGCATCAACAAATAAAAGACATGGCTCTCCGACGCTTTTGTTCAGTGGCTAATTGGTCACAAAGAGGGTTCAGCTATTTAACACGACACATCAAAGACCATCCTGTAACTCTGTGAGGTGAGCGGAGCCCCGGTGGGCAGGTGAACCGGCCGTCTCCGCTGTATTGAATGATGCGTCCTGTACCGCGGCCCTGCGGTCGATGCTCACATCCACTTGTTGAAACGGTCCGATGGGAATTAAAATGCAGATCCTTTGCAACATCGCATCGATCTCCAGTGTAACTTGCATGTCCTGAGTCCTCTGTGGACAATTTAAAAACTGACAAATTAACATTTTATTGGTTTTCAGTACTGTCGGTGGTTCAGACAATGGCTATCCTACACGGACATGGGATTTATTTACATATAATCAATAAAAATATGTATTTATTTACAAGTAAAGGCGAAGTTGCCACTATTATCTGGACAGTGACTGGATAATAGGGAGTTTTTTGGATTATGTTTGGTATTTCCTGTTATAGTTTGTTTGCTTTTCCACAGATCTGCTTCATTATTCCCTCCTGCTCCCTGAAACTCACCCTCACTCCCCTCACCTGTGACTGTCCCACCTTTTCCCCAGCCGCCTTTCATCTCCTCGTTAGTTTGGTTTGTATTCTCAGTTTTCAGAGTTTGTTGGATCTTTATTTAGTTATATGTCCTGGATAAAACCACTGGGTCCACCAGCTCCACTTTCCCTTTCCTTTTCATGTCTTGTGCTACATTTTGGAGGCAATCCGAAAAACTGTGGGATCAGTTGTGTATATAGTAATATATAGTGACACAGGGGTGTGTGAGGGTGCAGCCGTAGAGTGCTTTACATATCTATATTTACTTCAAATTCTGGATATATTAATTCTAATTGTATTGTATTGTTTTGTACTTCAAATGTTTTCTATATGTCATATTTCTATCTAATTTCTACTTGTGCATATCTTTATTTACTTTAATTTGTATTTTGCATTGTTGAATATTTAGTCTAACATGCTTTTTATCTTTGTTGACTTATTTTTACAGCAGCAACTGGAACAAAGCCATTTCCCCCCAGAGATCAATACATTTCTTCTGATTCTGATTTGCATATTAGGTCCGATTGATTCGGACCATGCTTGAGTTCGATCCTCTCCCCGCTGCTCAGCTTTCACACTAGTAATGTCTTTCTGTACTCGAGTACTCTTCCATCTTAATTATGCAACATGTATCTATGTTGTTGGTGTGTTGTAGAAAGCTCTGTAATCACAAATCCAAATCTTATCAGGGGACGAACAAACGGTGGAGAACCGGGTTCATGTCCAAATGACTTCACCCTCTTAACGACTTAAATCCAGTATTTTATTTCCTGTTTAAAGTTAAACTGTGAAAGTTCCTCAGGTTCATCTATTTTTCATCTGTAGAGAAATATATTTTCTACCATTTTTCATGTTTCAAGCCTGCAGAATAGTTCCACCATGAAAGAAAAAGCAGTTAACATTACTGCACATATTCTAAATGTATCTGAAGAGTTGTAATGGAAAAGTTTGAATGATGGTGTGTATCAGGTGCGGCTGCAGGGTCAGCAGGTCAGTGCATTAATACCAATTAGAAAACAACAGCTGGTGGTGTGAGGACATGAAATGGGAATAAATGCAGCGTTAGTTTGTGGGTGTAGGTGGACGTCAAGAATAGAAAATGTGTCATTATCGACCTCTGTGCTGTTCAGCTGTCAAGATGCAAAGTAGCATGATGGAAACACCTAAACAGAGGCAAACGTGTTGTGCTCAAGGGTTTCTGCTACATTTTCTTATAACAAATGTATACATTTACTGTAAACTGTGTGGGCAGCCATGTTTGACCAAACATACCCGACTTTCTGTGGAAAAACTGTTTATTTCCATCTCCTTTCATACTTTTTTCCCCCATCATTCCTCATTTCTTTCCAAAAAACAGGCTTAAATCCTACTGTATTACCATGGGGAAAAAATGAGGTGCCTTTCAGAGTCTTTTAGTCCGAAGAAAGGCTAAACAATTCATCTTTGGGTGACCAAAATGTTAAAACACGCTGTGAAAGGGTCAAAAACACACAAAGATGAGTTCACAGCTTTCTAAATATACACAGTGTAATATGTCTCTATGGGGATCGACAGGGTTCCTTGTTAGGGACTCGTCAGCCATAAGGTAAATCCTCCCCTGCTTTATGGTCCATTTTACTCTGAATGGGACCATAATTTACTAAATGAACATCATGCTCTTATTAAGAAGACTTGAAACTAACAATCGAGACCATAAACTCATTAAAAGAATGTTTACTGAGTTTGGAAATCAAGTGAGAAGTAGGATCATTTTCTCATAGACTTCTATGCAATCAGACTTTTTTGCAACCAGTGGAGTATACATTCTTTTTTCTTATTTTCTTAATTTCTTTCTTCCTCTTTTTCCCTAGTAAGTAACCAATGTGACCTACTGGCCCAGCCTTATAATAAAATATAATAATATTCAAAGTGTATAAACAGTATTTCCAACAAATAGATCGGTTTGTGTGCTGCACAATGACATGCACATGTAATTAAAAGCCATGAAATGAACGTCAGTACTGATTTAATCGGCAGTTGAAGCCAGAGAATGAAAACGCACCTTAACAAACCCTTTTCCTTGCCTGTCAGGTGATGCTGGCTGTCTGCCTCGTCAATAACACGACCCCCGGCCATCGATCACCGCCCCACTTAAAAAGTCAACATCCAATTGACACTGTGGCTGTGTTTTTCCAAGGTGCGGCCTTCCGTCCAATCACAGCCGAGTGTGCGATCCATCTCGTCTTGTGTCGCCTTCGGCTCTCCGTCACACCGCAGCGTCGAGGAGGAAGCAGAGTTTAAAAGCAACACTTCATATTTCCTGCACTGACGCCTCCAAACAACAATCTGTGGATTGTTACAAACACAATAAAACTTCCTTTTGTCCTCTTCAGCCTGACCTTTATTAAAACTGGATTTTTTCATCACAATGAATAAGTTGTTTTGACTCGTCAGTACAATACACTGAAGATACTTGGTGACCTGATTGCTATCTGTCATTTATTTCTACACACAATATCACATTGTTTTCATTTAATGAGAAAACCACTTATAATGATTTCATTTGCAAAGGACAATAGTTTTTTTAAATAATAAAAATAACCCTTCTGTGGAGCATTTGCCTCTAATTTCCCTTTCTGCCTTTCATACCTTGTTATTTTCTTATTTTCTGTTTTTATTCCTTTCTTGCCACCTTTTTTCATGTCCTAACTTCCTTCATACCATTTTATACATTTTCCTCCATACATCCTCATTTCCTTTCTTTCCTAACCTCTAACATTTATCCTCGCTTACTAATTTTCTTCCAGTTTTTCTGGCCTTCCCCTTCCTCTCTATTCCTTCTCAACCTTTCATTTTCTTTCTTTTCTAACATCTCTCCCTTCTTGTTCCTTTCCTTATATTCTCCTCTTCTTGGGCCTTACATTCCCTCCATCTTGCATGACATCTTCAATGATAAACAAGCAGCGCAGGTTTCTACTTCCCCGTCTGTGAGTCCTGCTCCTGATGTGCTGTGGATCAAACCTCCAACCCTGCGTTTAATGGACACCTCCACGTGATGAAAACAGGGCTTCCCGCCACACTGTCCCAGGTTACACGGTGCTAACCGTTGCTCTGCTGTGAGAATAAATGGGAGTAAACAGCGAGCTGTGAAGTGAACGAGCTGCTCCTTCAGCCTGTTGAACATTTGCATCATTTGAAAAATGACAGGAGGGAGTGGACTGTAATCTTCAGAACAAACTGGACTCCTTTCCAATTTTCAGCCCCCCTCCCTGCAGCTCTCAAAGCAACATTAGCCCGTGTAGCTGTCGGCTCTGATATATGAGTGCTGCAGCCGCTGGCCGGCCGCTGGTCGGGGCTTCCCTGACTGATTCTTTACGCCCAACAAACAGCATCTAATCTTGGCGGGAGTGCAGCGGGGCTCCTCATCAGGCCGACAGCGGCTGTAAACAATGCAGATTGATTACCACCCCGAGTGCATTTAATCCCACTCCTGCAGGACACGCATGTTGTCTTACTGTCACGCTACACTAACACTGGCCTGTCATTAAGAAGCAGATAGCATGTTTTGCATTAAGTTTTTCCCAGGGATGGCAGCGATAAGAGCGCTCCTCTGACCGAGCCTCTTATCACACACGTCGTAATTCCATTAACAGCGAACTCGATGCGCCGTCTTCTTTAGATTAGCACGGCGAACCCTTCCCCGTGGCCGACCCGGGCGCTGGCGCGGTAATAACAAATCTGGATTTAATTTGTTGGGTATGTTGGCGAGAGCTGGAGGAGGCTGACGGGGAGCAGCAACCACAAGGGCCTCTAATGTGATGCGTCGCTGCTCGAGACGTTAATGCAGGAAGTTGGTGAACACTGGGTGAAAGTGACACTAATTCATGACCAGCCGCCGTCTCGGAGCACTTAAGACTGCAGCAGGAAGATGTTTTCAGCCCCTGAGGCAGCATCTTAATCCTCCCAACATCCCTCCCACAGAGACGGATTCAGACTGCAACGACACGTCAGGGGCAGCAGATGTGACCACTGGTCTGATCCCAGTGTTTTATCATGAATCTATCAGCTCACACTTCATACTGCAGCAGATTAGATAACAACAGATCCACTTTATATCAGCCTGCAGGGAAATTCATCCTCAACACCCAAACTGCTGCAGCAACCAGGACGTGACAGAAGGACGTAAAGCACACAAACGCATCATAAACAGCATGAAAGCCTTCCAGTTTGTTATTTCACCATAAAACACAACACACGCTCCTGCATGTGAATATAAATCTGTTCTTTTCTCATTTGCTCTCATCCGAAGGTTTGTAAAGGTTGGATTTTAAAACTCCAGATTGTGTCCATGAGCTCCTTCCAGGTCTCGTCCACCTACGCCCCTAAAGCTGCTTCCTGCGGTCAGAGCGGTGGACGCGGTGCCGCTGGTCCCCACGCACGGTCTGCTCCATTCAAACTGAACAACTCACAGAACGGACTTTCCTCTTCTTCTTCTTCTGTTGTTCTAACGTGTAGCTAGCCAGTCATTGCTGCATGATCTGTGCAACCACTCTGCATTATTGCACCATTTTGGAGATGCACGGCTGCACGATCAGGCTCTTGCACAGTTTCAGGCGGGAGGCGTCAAACAAACACAGGACGTTGAAGTCAGGAAACATAACTTCATGCCTCACTTTATGTCCATTTATTTGACCTTTTTAACTGTCTTTTGTGATGCCTAACCCTAATTTTTCCCCCTCCTAACCTTAAGGGAGTAGTTTTGTTGACTTAACCTAAAGAAACTGCAACCTTTTAACAGAAAACGTGATATTTAAGTTTAGATATAAGGAAAAATGTGTGGTCTTATGATTTTTATTCCTTCATCACTCAATTTTTCTTTTCTTTCTTTCCTCCTTTGTATGTTTTATATCTTTCCTACGACTTTTTCCTTTCATGCCCTTTTATATTGCTTTCCTACTTAATTATTTTCTTTTGTGTGTGTGTGTGTGTGTGTGTGTGTGTGTGTGTGTGAAAAACAAACAAACAAAATACTATAATGTTGCTTTTGATGGAATTAAGATTACATTTCCAATCAGCTCTTTATTATTGACTCTTTTGGTTCAAACACTTTTATTTTTATTATTATTATTTTAATTAGCGCCTATAATAGTTTGCTTTCATCTTTTGTAATCAGCTGTCATTATTCTCTCCTGTCATTCATGTGAATATACACGTTTGGAGAAAGTAAACTCACTTTTTTATTCTCATGCTTCTGATTAAAATGAAATCAACTCAGAAATAAACTGAGCATTGACTCAGACGTGTTTGGTAACTTGAATCCAACAATGCGAAGGTGGTTCAGAGTTATTGGTTTTCATGTTGTGGAGATGAACCGCTTCTTTTTTCTCCCTCAGTGAGTGAGATACTGCGTGGGAGAGACGGGAGGCAGCTGAAACAATTGTTCAGTTGTTGGACAGATTTGTGCGTCTCGCTGCTTTAAAGCGAAAGGAAGACGGACAGTTTGACAGCAACATGTGATGATGATACAGTAAGTGTCAGTCCGTCAATCCACAGGACAGACACGTTGACAGACTGACTGACATCCGTCAAAGACGAGTGCATTTTTAATGTCTTTAATTGATATTTGTTGTCTATCGGTTGTAATGACTGATAGAGAGATGAAGCACAGAGTTAATATTGCATGTTTTTATGGATCTGTAAGTCTTTTCTTTACTCAAAGTCTGTCACACTCTGGTTCTCCAGTGCCTCTTTCCCCCAGCGGTCCCTGCAGAACGCCGCAGGCCTGCAGCAGGGTGGAGTTGGTGGAGTCGGTGGAGTCTCAGTGAGCTCCTGCAGCCCCAGACGGACCCTGCTGCCCCACTGACACATGCCGAAAAACTTCCTGCTGGAATTGATGCACGAGACATGCTGGACGTCGTGGGAGCTCCTCCTGACCCTCTCCTGCTGCTGCAGCGTGTTGCGCTCCCTCCGACCGGTCTCTGGCTGCAGGTCGTCTCTGGATGTGTTCGCTGCTGCTGGAGCTTCTGGTGAACCTGCAGGATTTTGTCATTTAAACCAGTTTTTATTACTTGTTTTTTGCAACTTTCATGCATTACTGGGCGATTTGAATCCGCAGCTTCAGTGTTTGGGTGTAGTTTTTGATAAGGAAAATTTTTACAACATATTTTAATCAATATATCATCCACTCATATTAATTTATAATGTGCATGCTTGGCATCTTTGCTTAAGTGTGCACTGGGCAGCTGGTGTCAGCAGATATTAACAGGATCGGCGCCAAAAAAGACACAAAGAAATATTGTGAAAACCCCATTCGACAGTACATTATCACTTTAAATGTATTAATCTATATAAAATATTATGTCCTTATTCATTGTTTGTATGTATCAATGCATTTCATGCAGTTTATTTGTCTATTATTAGAACGTCATGCCAGTAAAGCTTAAAAGTCAAACGATGATAAAGAGAGTCAGAGGTGTGTTCAGGGATGTGTGTGTGTGTTCATTTATTCATATTTCTGTGCTCCTGTGTGTGTGTGTGTGTGTGTGAGACAGTTGGCACACCATCTATCCCAGGAGGATTTCCTCTCAGTGAACTGATCTGACAGCGGTGTGTGTGTGTGTGTGAGGATCCTCGTTTATGTGTCTTTGTGAGGACCCGTGTTTAGGGCGAGGACTCGTTTCAGGACGTTTTGTTAAAATGTGTATTTTCTGTAAAGTAAGAACATCTTCATCATCAAGAGGCAGGGTTTAAAGTCAAATGATGTGAGGTTTATCTTATCAGTGAGGGTCCTCACAAGTATAGAGCACAGATGTGTGTGTGTGTGTGTGTGGAGCTGCCAGGTCGCTGCAGCCAGAAAACATGACATTAACATCAAAGAGCAGCGCTGTGATGATGATGCTCGCTCTTCCTCTGCAACCCTGAACGTCTCATCTTCATCATCATCACAAACACACACACACACACACCACATGTTGAACTGTTAAGATGTCAAGGATTTTTCTTGACGATATAATCCACATGTGTTGAGCTAATGATCAAAAAGTAACATAAAAAACCTCTCGGCAGAGTCGACTGCAGCGTGTCGTCTCAGTAGATATTTGAGAAAAATATGCAAGTGTTGAACATCAAGCTGATGATCTTTGGGAATCTGCTTGTTAGATTTTTATATTTCTTGTTGAACATTTGGCCCAAGGGTGTTAGTGGAAAAATTCAGAGGTCAACAAAATCATTAGGTTTGATTCTCTGTGGAGAATGAATAAATATGCAGAGTAAATTGGAGACGTGGAGGTTTTGTTTTATTATATTCTGCTCTGTAGGTGTATGTTGGATCAGTGTTTTCATTCTTTTCAGGGTAGAAAATTAATTAAATATGTTCATTAAATAATCATACTGCACAGTCAGAGGAGAGATGCCACCAAAAAAAACAATGTAAATGTGATTTTTCAGAGCATCAGTACTGGAGTTACAGGAATATTAAACATTTAACAATTATCTAACTATTCTATAACATATTATAATTTATTAGGATTATTTGATTATATTTATGTTCTTCAAATTTGAATTGTATGTGTTGCTTTGTGTTGAAAATTGTTGCATTAGTGGACTTTTTATCTTGTAAGAGCGGTCTCTACAACTAGAAAAATGTTTAATTGCAAATGAAAACAGTCAAAAATAACCAAAGAAAATCTCGAAATTGAGGAAATGTTTGTGTATATTACAAAATAATGCAGAATTAGCCGTGTTTCCATTAAAGTTTAAGGAAATTTTGAAGCAAATTTTGAAATGTCACAATAAAAAAAAATGCAGTTTTTCCATCAGCTGGTTTAGAGCGAATAAACAAAGCTGCAGTAACAGACTTTGGTCAGCAGGTGGCAGTGTGATGTGTTGCTGTAGACTAATCCGTCAGTAAACAGGAGAAGAAGAGAGAAAACAACAACAACGAAAACAGGGAGAAGTTTGACCACCCACAAGAGAAAAATGGAGAGAAGTCTTCAGATTGTGCTTGTAATTGTTCTTTGTGTTATTTGTCGGGAACAACTCAATCATTCAAGTAAGCATTTCCATCTCTCATCAAGCGCATTAACTTTTTGTCAAACTAAACAAAAACCACCTCAAGTAAGCCAAAAAAAACCTTTTATGTGTATTTTTTGTTGTTGTTTCCATCAAGCTTTTATCAGGAGAATCTATGTACATATAAATTAACTGATGGAAACACAGTATTCCACTAATATTTTCCCTGTCTGATCCACCCAAATGCTGCTTTGTAGTTCACCTCTAAACTAAATGTAATTTGGTCATGAGGAAGCAAAAGCATCCACTACAAATACTTGCTACCACTGCTACTACAACATCTGTAAGTGTTCCTCCTGTTTTGCTGCTGCTGCTAACACCGATTCTCCCGCTGCACTATCTGTGCTCTACTACGACTCCACTGCAGGTCTCTGTGTTCGGCTTGCAGTGTTTTAGCTGTGTGTTTTCTGCAGCTCTCTTTCTCTCTGTGTGTTTGTGGAATTGCCTTTGATTACAGAGCTTCATTACATTTCATTACAGCAGCCGCGGCTCTCTACAGTACATTAAAAACTCAAGCAGCCTCAACTTTTAAGGATGTGGGATATTAGCACTGACTGCCGTCTCCACATCTCCATTCACAAGTTGTTTTTATTGTTTTTATTGTCAATTACAGAGGCGCTCTCTGTGTGTTAGTTACAGCTTTATGGCTGTTTTAAAGCTCTGTGTTGGTGCAGTCGTGCAGGCTCTGCTATGAATTATGGGTCTAATATTGAAGGAATTTTAAGAGTTTCCTTTGGAGAGCAGTTTCAATCATTCCTGTGCCGTTGAGTGTCATCAGATTCAACAGTAAAATTACAGTTACACACCATCAGTGTAACGTATGACTGTTTCCTGGATGCCCACACTCCCTGTGACCTGAACACAGTCTGTTTAATGAAAACTGAGGGTGCATGGCTGCGAACAGCCACCTGCAGCCTTGGCTTGTTACAGTTTCTACCTCTGACAACTTTATGACAAATCCATCCAGCTGAAATACGTGGAGCTGGAAGCTCGGTGACATGGTGAGCACTCGTGGGTCGACAGAGTAATGCCACGTCCATGTCACATCGTTCAGGCTGTAATTACGAGCAGCTGAGTCTGAAGAAGTGTTCCTGTCAGCGTTCTGGTCGAAGACTGCAGGAATTTCAGACTGCTATGATAACTCAAACTCCCATTGTAGTTACAGTGAAATAAAATCCGATTTTAACACTTGAAGGAATTGTAATTTATTGGACAGCTCTTCTTGATTTTCCAAATGTTATTGGACAAAAATAATCAAATTCTGTTGGTGAAACAAATCTTTTTTGTGAGGGATGTGATGATAGACCTCTCTTTCAAAATGTGACAGAAAAAGTGAACAAAAAGAAGAAGAAACAGTCTTTTTTGGCATCATGTTACAGACCTGAAAGTTGTAATTTGCTACTAAAAGCAATTTCTTTAAAGTCCATAACATGCAAGAACTTACCAACTGCTCTCATTCCCCAATCTTTACATACAGATCAATGGTTGGGACCCTTTGCAAACTGGCGATCCATTAAGGTTGCAGTTCAAGGAACATGTGGTTGATATTGTCGATTCAAACGATGTAACTTGTAAGTTTAGGAAAAACATCATGTTTTGGGCGGTTTGTATGTAAGATACAAGTTGACTTTTTGTTTCACATTGGAAATGAGCAGCAGTTTCATGTGTTATATCGATTATCCTCCTCCCTCTACAGACTTTCTCAGTCTTTATACTGCTCTTTATATGCTCTGAGTGTCTAATATAGCTACAAATAGGTTAATATTTGAGTTACTTAAAAGCTATTTTACACCATAATCAGTAGGGCTGGGTATCATTGGAAAAATGTTGATACCAGTACTGATACAAGTACCCTTAACATGATAGCAATTGAGTACTTCATTCGATGTTCATTCATTTGAGTTCCGATACCCAGCCCTAATAATCAGGCACAGAGGGCCATGACAAAGCCTCAGTATTTGATGCCTTGCGAATGATCTGAGTAAGAGTTAGGGGTTCTCCTGCTTGGCGTGCATTGGGCAGTTGGACGCCGCTGATATGGAGCTTCCTTGATTTTGGACTGCAGCACTGTTAAGACTTCACATTTAACAAAATTTAACCTTTGTTCGAGCAAATCCACTCATTACACCAATTTCATCAAAATAAATAGACTTATGCCCCCAAATGTGTCTTTCCTAAGTGAGGGAGTGATTCCGTATGCTCGTCATGGATTAAAACGAAGTCATTCACTCTCAACAGGAAAGGCTTAAGTACTGTTATGCCTCAATTTAAGATGATAATTAATAACAGCGTTGCTGCTGCACTGCTGGGTAGTCCCCTGCACAGGAGGATCATTCAGTCAAATACCCAAAACTCAGATGTGGACCGGCTTCTTGGTATTGATTTTCTTTAAGTGGAAATGTAATGTGGTGTGTTTTTGCTAATCAGACTCACTTGTTAATCAGGAGAAGTGATCACAGGTGTAACATGTCATCATAACCTCCACGTTCATTACTGTGCAGAGTTAAAACCCCTGACGGTCCATGTGGGACCTTTACTGTTCTGATTGTTAAAGTTCTGCAGGTCAAAGTTTCCTCAATGACTTTAGGAGGACATGAAACTCAACACAGAAACATAACGGTGTTCCTAAAGAGGACATCTGGGATGTAAACACTTCTCCATATGGTCCCCTGTTGGTCGTACCTAAATGTTTAGCTGAGGACTTAATCAGATTGTTTGCATGTGGCTCCCTATATGCCTTTAGGGGGGTGTTGCATTTTAATTATTTTATGGTGGTAATACAACATTACAAGGAGGATGTTTGGGATGTTAAGCCAATGTTATAGTTTCCTGTTAGTTACATGGGGACTTTTTATTCCCAACTGCACATAGTTTGTTGGACAGTATGTTCTCTACATGACTTTGTCTGATCTTTTATGGTAACTGTTAGAGCTGGTGGCCTTAAAGCCTCCCTGCTCTGCCCGTATCTTTAATCTATACTTGGCTTTTAAAAAAACTCAAAACAACTGAGTAAAGTTGACCATTTATTAAAGAATAATACCCAGATGTAATGAGCAGCTGGACTCTGCAGTGACCATGCCAGAGCACAAAAAAAGTGTGAAGAACAATTTCTCTTTCACAGTTTTTCTTCTGAGTTTTGGACAAACCCCTGACAATAGGTTGGACTTTGACCCAGCAGCCCACCAGAGCTGCTCACCTGATGTTAAACTTTCAGTAAAGAATTTATGGTGTTTATGCAGATGTGTGTTGGTCCTGGAATAGCTCTGCAGCTTTATCTGGATCTAACCAACTCACAGAAGATTTACAATGTAAAACATTGACTTTTATGACCTGAAACTTAAGGAATGTTGCCTTAAAATGCTCCTCCCTCCCTCCAGTTAAATGATTATATAGTCACAGCTACACTCATTAACCCTATCTGCTAATAAGCTGACTTCCC
>CAFUXE010000072.1:351824-363135 GCA_903364295.1 Serranus cabrilla | reverse complement strand
GAGGGAGGAGACGAGCTGTCAGAAACTCCCATCATCCTCTCTGGAAATACTCCCCCCTGAGACTACTGAAATCCAGGAGGTGGACAAAATAACGGGAACACCTCTCCGAAAAAGAGTTTAAAACCTGGACCACAAACCATTTCATCACCAAAGTTTGTGTTCGTTCCAGCTCTATAATAATTAAATGTTCAATCCACAGACTGAATTATTTTGGGCTGAATTATTCCATCAGATTGACATATTTGACAAATAATTTCCCCAAATTCAGTTTGACATAAATCCAATCTGACACTAAAATGAGAGCACCAGCTTTCTTTTTCTATATGAGCTAATAAAAAGTTGAGTAAAAAAATGCTCCAGATTTATGAACGGTCCAGTTTGTACCCAAGACGTTTGGAGAGACCATCTACAAACATATTTGTTATAATATAAATGTAACTTTGGAATGGAAAACAGAATTCCAAACTGCTCTAAAACAACTTATATTTGAGTTTTAAAGTTCATTCTTGACCTTTTTTAATCAGCATTTAAACCTCAAGTTTTATTTAGTTGCTGTTGGGGTAGCAGGAGCCGGGGAAGATCCAAGTCGCGGCACAAATACTGTCATTATGTTTTTGCTTTTTTTAACATTGAGGGGCATTCATGTGGTTTTGGAATAATTGGAAAAAGTAGTTTGTAACTGGGAAAATTCATGTGAACGCCCCTCACATCAGAAGGTGAAAGTTGGATTTCCCTTAAAAAAACAACAATTGAGTTGGAGGAGACCAAAACAGAGCTGAAATAAGATTGAATGTTGGAGTTTATCAGTTGGACACATAAATTACTCCAATGGGTGAACATGTTGCTCTGTGTTTACTAAATGAGTGTGCAGGGAATAATTTAGTCATAGTCAAGTTACAGAACTAATAAAATATCAGAAATGTGTTTTTCAACACTATTACTGGAATAGTTTGTAAAAACGGAGCCACTGGTTGATCTGACGGGGGTTGAACCGGTTGAAGTTATCTAATTTCCTGTTCCACTGCCCTGTGTGGAGCTCCCAGTGTGAAAGTGAAGCAGAAACATTAGTTTTAAGGGTAAAACAGAAACCAGCATCCTTCATGGTGAAAGACAAAGTGGAGCTAATGAAAGCCAACAGGAGTGTAATGCTGTGTGACTGATACTGGGCTCGCCGTCAGCCTGATTCTACTGGGAGAAGTGGGATGATGACAGATGAATTAGCGCGCTGACAGCCGGCGTGGAGGGACGGGTAATTGTTGCTGAGAGATGGCGAGTGTTTTCTGTCTCGCGCGACGTTAGCCGAGGCCAATCAATCAAAGCTTTTATCTGAACACGCCGACTCGGGCGCGTGTAAACGGGCGTTGCAGGAGTCACGCCTGTTTTACTGTTACTGTTGAGGTTGTCACGGTGATGCTGAAAGGGTGGGAGGCGGGGGTTGTCATTTCCAAGGTGGACGTGAGCTGATGGAAGGTGATTTTCGGTCTTTGTGTTGGCGGACGACACGGCCGCTGACCCCATTAGACACAATGTGCAAATAATTCTCAGCATGTGTTGTGGTCGGATGTGGAAAAGGCCACCAGGCGTCTTTAAGTAGCCCCACAGTGAGACTAACAGGACACTTCACTGTGATGTACGACACGGCCACTCGCTCACAATCTAAAAGAGCGAGTAATAAAGGAAAAAAGAGGACTGATCTGGATCTTTAACCTCGGTCAGTGTTTCTGCAGATATCTGCTCCAACCTCTCTCAGTATCTCGTCTCTTCTGCTGCGGTGACAAATGGTGTCACTGTTTTCTTTCACCTCCTAAAAAGGCTTCGTGGTTGGTTTACAATCAAACAATACTTGGTCTAAAAACCCTTTAACTCATTACACCTTCAGATCATATGTTCTGACTTTTCATTGCCCTTTTCTCCACTCTGTGTATGACATTTATTGTCTGTCCATCCTGGAGAAAGTCACAAATAAATCATGATTAATAAGCAGTATTAGTCCAGACCAGTGGTGTGCACAGAATTTTTGAAGGGCAGGGGCAAAAGACAAAAAAGAGCACATACAGCGCATTCTCGCAACTGAAGAGGGCACTTTAGAGCGCGATTTTCAACAATTGGGCCAAGTACCACTGGTCCAGACAGTAACTGGACTTTGCATGTAATAAATCATGACAGAGAGCTGGAAACAAGATGACAACTTGAAATCTTTTAGCATAACTTTATCTCCTTTTCTCTGTGCTGATTGATGGGGGAAATAACACACAATCTTGCATGTTTGTGAGGGTTTGAACCAGGAGTGGACCCAGGAGCATGACTCAGAACACGGGAGCACGAGGCAATCTGAAGCAGATCACACACTCGTTAACGACCAAGCGAACATCACAGGAGCAGAACAAACAACATACAGGAGCCAGGATCACACTCTACCACACCATGAGGAGGAGATCACAGACTGTGTGCTGGTGTCTTGATGATGAGATGAGAATTACCTGTGGCTGCCTGTGCAGAGACGCCACGCCCACCACACTCACAACAAGCAGGAGCATGAGGAGCACACAGATAACAACAGACATGAACTGAATCATGACAATGTTGTTGTATAGTTATAAAGATAGCTGATTATAGACATTTCCCACAATCACAAGTGGTAGTTTTTATTTAGAATTCATGCTAAAATCATATGCAATGTCTGCTATTTTCTGAATCATGTGGTTGGTCTGCTTCGCTTGGGAATGGGTTAAAAATAATGAATCACTTTGGATGAAAAACATCTAAATGTAGCCCATCATGTAGGAACAACCTCTGAGGATTTCTGACTGTCTAGAGTACTGATTTGTCCGGCTCTCTTCATGCATATTAAGGAAGAAATTCACCAGTTTCAAATAGGTAAATAAATACTGTACTGTTTGTTTTCAGGTCCCTCTGGCAACAGAAATCATCTGAACGAGACAGAGAACTCAAAAATAATTGAGACTAAGTATGCTTTACATATAGTTTGGCAGACTTGGTGCATTTAGAGTGTGAAGTGTCAACAGTATTGCATTTAGATCAGATAGCATTTCATAATGTTAGATGCATTTAATAAAGTGCAGTGAGCATTAAACAGTATAAACATGCAGCATGACCTGTGGTGGAAACAGCTGCTCGTTGATTGGACAGAATGACCGAGAGAAACTCTTCTTGCTCTTCTTGTTTTGATGCATCGATGCAGCCGTCAATCAAACATCTCAGAAGAAGGCGAACAATGTGAGCAGCTGACAAGACGAGCGAGTTGTCGAGCTTTTCATTCTGTGAATGTGAGCCGGTACCTAAGGAAGAGGCGGGCCCTGATGAAAGGAAGATAATGATGTGTTGTCCTCGTTACAAAGACGACAACTGAGTTATGGTCATCATAAGTAAAAAGATGACAACTTTCAAATCTGTAAGTCCATAAACTATTTGCAAGGTTGAATTAATTAAAAGAAGTTTGACCTTTTATTTACACCTAATAAAAGGATGTGATTTGTCATTAAAATATGTCCACTATAATCATTTAATCAGCTAATAAACAGAATGCATTGTTTTTTGTTCACGTTCTCAGTGAGTAAAACTAACTCTGGTGCACTTCACCTCCATTTCCAGGCGGAGCAGAGTTCAGCTGCTGACTCGAACTTTCACACCAAACCGACATATTGAACAAAATGCTCCAGAGTTCAGTTAAAACGAACCAAACTGCGTCAATGTTTGGTTAAAATCTGCATATCTTACTGGAATCTTTGACTTTGGACACCTCTGAAGAAAGTTGGGGCTCATTCTGTGAAGAGGAGAGGAAAAATGTTGCAATAGCTTATCTAAAAAAAGCATCTTGTCTAAAATAAAAACACCTTCCAGCCTGTGTCGGGTATATCCCGCCTCGTCCCGGGGGGCATCTCTGATCTGCAGTCTGATTCTTCCATCTTCATCCGTCCGACACATTTCACTCCCAGTTCACTATAATCTCTCTGAGGCTCCCATTATGCTTATTCCTCATTAAAATTTTATCAGCCATGGCAAATTGCAAAGATTAGAGAGGGAGGGAGGGAGCTTTTGGGCTCTCCAGCCTGTTCACAGATTTATTTATTGTTGCGGATCATCCGGGCTTATCTGCTCCCCAAAGCAAAGACAAGTTCCCATCGGATGGCAAAGGTCATGAAATGTGATCTCCCAGCATGCATAATGGCGGGAAGAGGAGGGAGGAGGAGCGTTTAGTTTGTCTAAAGTGTTCTCACCCACACATTAATATTGTAATACTTTAATATCATAAACTTTTGTTCTGCCCTATTGATTTCTCAGAGATGCGTATGAATATTTATGGTGGTGAGTGCAGCTTGTAAACTTTGAGTCAGTGATGCTTTGGCTAATTATAGGCTGAAGGCAGCGCGGCGGCTGCAGCTAATGAATTACTCTCCTCCACCTGCCTCTCAGGTTCACCGGCGGAGGACGGGGAGTTAAGATGGCGGCTGTTTTTGAAAACGACGGGAGACATTCGCCGGTCGCCGCCATGCAAGGTCGGTAGGTCGACAGCAACAAACTCACAGATGCATTAAAGCTTTAATGAGAGCGAGTGAGCGGCAAACAGAGTGAGCTGTCAGAGGGAGAGGCCTGCAGGTCGACGTCAGGGGACAAAATACAGACTTCACTTTGGATTGGAGCCACGTGAGGACTGAGAGTGAGGGCCAAACAGGGCCACAAATAGGCAAAATAGATTCTGCATTGATGGCCAGAAACTCCGGATAGATTGAGTCCAACTGTTAAATATGAATTTCTTATATAATATTGTTGTAAAGAATATATAACAGTACAGATTCATGCATCAAACACGGGAGGAAAATGAAGGACAAAACCATCCAGAACAGATGGATGATGTCTCCTCTCCCACATTTAAGATAAAAGTAGAGAAGTGAAGCGGATGAACTGTGGTACTGCACAGCTGTGACTGCGAACATTGTCACCAAACTTGTCTCAGGATAATATTTACCAAGGTTGCATCAACACAATGTGAAATCGTTTTGTATAGAAAATATGTGAAAGCTTTGAAACTTTGCTCATGTTGAAGGAGTGATGAAAATAAAACCTTTTTAAATAAAAGTTTTACTTATAATCGACAGTTGAACACTGAAGTTTTCTTTAAGTACATCAAAAGAAGTGAATGTCAGATTATATGATATGAAATATTCCATTATATAATCATCAAGTTTAAGCATTAAAGCACTAATTTTGATCATTATTGTGTAACATTTTACGATATAATCTGGTCTTTTGTGTGACTTTTTACAGACGTACTTTTAACCATTGTGGAGCAGCCACAAGGTAACCAGCACAATTCAGTCTGAAATACAAAACACAACTACTGTCACAACATAGTTTATTAAACTCTGCTCAAGGATGTGAAGCAGTGGTTGATCTGCTCACATCGAGGTAACTGGCCAATAGGACCGGTTGTGTCTGAGTCCAGCCTCTGTAGATAAAATGTCAATTCTTGTTTTGATTTTGGCTCTTTCTGACTGAGATCCTGATTGAACTCTGCCACTCTGAGCCCAGCGCTGTACCATTACATGTGAGCAGAATACACATATTGCATTGAGATCAGCTTCTCTCTTCTTGGGGCTTCAAACCAACAAACTGGGGATTCTAACAATTTGGGGGCTCGTCCGGGACTCTGAGATTGTGTCTGTTTTGAGGACTGCTGGAGTTGGTTTGAGTATCTATCTATCTCTATCATAATGTTTCAATATAATTGTGTGGTTTATGTAAGAATGTCAAGTCTTTATCCACAAAGTAACTGGTATGTGTTGTATAAATGTGGTGGACAGAAAACGTGCAAATTGCTAAATGTTCAGATACCTTCATCCTCAGTGCTGCATGATGAGCCGCTCAGAAATAAAACCATATATCTGCTGTTTGTTTTACAGTAATAAGAGCCAGAGATCTGCTAACAATGGCATTATATCTGCCAGCAGTCCTGTATATAATATCCGAGCAGCTGTGTGGAGCAGAAACAGATTCATCTCCTGCTGTTTGCTGAGCCGACACAGAGCTGCTGATGTAAACACAAACTGACCCGAGCTGACAGAGACGAAGCGCCGCTCGGTCCATCTGATGGAGCGTCCGCGGCTTATTATCTCAGCCTGGTGTCAGCCGGACCGTGTTGGTGTTTCTGCACCTCTCCGGCCTCGTTCTGCCTGCCTGCTAAATGGCTGCCGGGGTCAGAGTGGACGATCCGGTAATGAAGCATTATGGGATGAGATCAGCGGCGGGCTGCAGGAGGAAGCTCGCCCTCGGTTTCGTCTGGGATCCTGCGTCAGTCAGGAGGCCGAAGTGAAGACGTGTCTGTTTACAGTCGGGAGCGCTCGACCTCCGTGACCCCGTCAGGAGGAGGAATCCTGTGAACGCCGGCCGCTGGAGGCGAGCCAGCTGTTCCAACTGAAAAACACGGTGCAAGTCTGCATAATCTGATGTATTCTCAAGTACAAGTTTTAACTTAATATGTAAAAACTTTATTACATGATAGATTTTCTTGACTTTTCTGTCCGTTTTCTTGAGGATACACTGAAAAAACAGAGTGGCCAGATGACTGAATTTGTGATTTTCAGCAGTTTGGTGACCTTCTGATCTGTAACACCTGCACAAAGAAATGTAATCTTTTCATTGCTGTTACATTATTGAGCATGCACATGTTCTCCAGCTTCACTTTCACACCACATTATAGAACCTCCAGTAAATGACATGTAGTAACTAAGCACCACACTGAATCAATGTTTAGCTACTTGTATTTCCATTTTCTACTGATTCATAATTCTACTCAGAGGCAGAAAATATTATTTTTATTGCATTCAGTCAATATAACAAAATATGATTTATTATTATAGGTTAAGATAAAAGTGTTCCCACACTACCCTGCAATTTGCAGTATAAAGAAGTTAAAACTATCCCCACCAAGTGTTTTCTGAAATGTGCCATTTTGCTAATATGATACTTTAAATATATCTTTGCTCACAAGTTGACTTTTTAAAGAAACATTGAGATAGTTGACAGCTTTTCTGATTTTAATTTCTCTTTACTGATTTACAACAAAGAAAAAAATCTGTCTCCAAGGCAATGTTCGCCAACTTTTTTATCATTTTGCTGCTAAAAATCATATTTTTCCGATTTGCAAATAAAATAGCCACATTCATTGGCTCGTATTCACATAGAAGTGATATTAGCTGAAGATTAATGTGAGAGGAACATCTCAAACTTGTTCTGGTTATAACTCTGTAAAAAAATTAATCATGAAGCAGTTAATTATTTAAGTAATTGCCATATTTCTTTACCATTTTTGACGATAAATAATGGTAATAATGGTCAAAAATCTCTCCAAAATATTAGATAAATACACCAAAGCCTTGAGGAACATCTTAGGGAATCACTGCTGATTTGGTTCCAAACACTTTTGATATTTTGGAAATTTCTGCAACAATTACATTTGTCAGTGATTGGACGGCGAGCATTGGATCCTTGTGTGATGAAACAATTGGATCAAAACAACAATATCAGCTCCTGACGAGGTTTGCATGCAAAATCTTCACTATGATACTAAAACTTAAAGTCTTCTTCAGCTCCCGAAAAACAGGAAGTTGACTAAAGTTGCCAGCCTCCTCAAGGAGCTGAAGAAGTCAATAAAAACAACAAACAAACAACAAACCCAGGGTGAGGCCACAGTTGGTGGAGTTCAGGAGGCCACCAGAGGTCCAAGCTGCGGATAATGTTTATGTTGTTTATGGAAAATGCCTGTATGGAGTCGAAGTGTGTATTCTCTGTTTCCTGTCTTCCATAAGCAGCTGTTTGATGAGCCCACAGTGGTTTGTGTTCTGTATGTGTGTGTGTTAGATGCTGAAGTAGCACACACACACACAGTGTTTGTAACAGTGCAGATGTGCAGATTTGAGCCCGAGGTGACGACGGCTCATTGGTGATTTAGAGGTGAAGCTCCTCTCCGTGCTGAGCCATTGTTTACCGCTGGAGATCCCTGCGGATCGCTCTCCGTAGATCCGTGTTGCCGATCAATATTCCCCCCCGGAGTCACTCCGATTTGATCTGAGCGCCCCGCCCTCCCCCGCTCGTCCACCATGATGCCTCCCAGACTACGAATCCAATTAAGCACCAAAAACAAAAACAATATTTTCAAGCGGGGGAGCTGGAGCGGCTGCATAATTTATGTTTGTCCTTTTTTTTCTCATCCCTTTGAACGGGTCGAATAAAACCAACATCCATTCAATAATGCATGACCTGCGGTTTTGTTAATAGGCTTTGTAGTGGCAGTAATGTACTTTCCTACATGGCTGATGGAGATTATGGTCGGCTCCCTCCGCCTGCCAGATATCGATCCGCCTTAATGCCCCCGGTGTCCCCTCGGCCCGAGCCCCGACCCCATAACCACACACACAAACACAGAATGTGTGTGTGGAGGAGACAGAGAAATCAAAATCTATTGTCTTGTCAAGAATAATTCAACACTGTGAGTAACTGGACCTGATCCGAACAGTAAGTCTTTATATTTGACTCCCTGTCATCCGGTTCAAGTCAGTTCACATTAACTGTTCCTGTACTGTAGATGCTGATTCACTGTCAGACTGAGCTGCTGTCACAGGGTGTTTGTGGATCAAGTCTCTGTGTTTAAAGGTGAAGAAGAAGGAAACACTCTAAGCAGGAAGAGGGCGTCATACAGGGTGACACCACACACTCTCAGGCTCTTATCACCACAAATACTGAGGAAATAACTTCTTCCACCTCCTCAATATACAGTAAAAATACTATAATAATACATTATATTTTTCTGAACCCTGATCCTTCTCTCGTTCTTATTACTTCTGTAATATTTTCAATTTATTTACATTTGTGAAGAAAAGTGAGTGATAAGTGAGTGACCCTCCCACCCACACACACATATCAAGGCTTAATAACATAAATAATACAATTCTAGGTATTGTAAATAATATACATTGAAAAAAATATAAAAAATATGTAAAAAATACAAATGCATGGGACATTAATTTGAAAAAATAATTCCCAAATCAATTATTTAATTAAATGCAAACCATTTTTATCACTGGAAAATTGATTTAAAAACATGTAAAAAATAAACGTAAATACATTGCATAACATTTGGGTCTTCTACAAAAAAAAAAGCTTAAAAATTCACCTGTTAACTCAAAACTCAAACAGGAAATATAGCTGACTAGATAATAAATATTTAATAGTTTTAAAGAACATTTCCACCCACTGACAAACATCACACAAGCTGTCAATAACAAAGGCAATTGGCACTAGAAAATAAAACATAAAAAGCGAAATTTGAATGAAAATCATGTGGAAATTAAATAGTAAGGTAACAAAAAAGTAACAAATCAAAACAGGAGCAATGTTTAAGAAACTGCACCATCACTTTGGTTTTAACAGATATTTTAAGGGAGAAAATCCGTGAACTCTGACTAGATAATGATAATAATATTTAAAAATAAAAAAAAGAGTCTGAGCTCTGGAGAACCTGCAGGACTTTGGTAGAGAAATATCCAATATTCTTGCTGTTCTCGTAGGTCACAGGTCAATAAATTGAGAGTTTGTTAAGCAGCTAAAAGTTCCTTGTACTTCCACAGAATTAAACAACAACTAAAAATATGAAAACAAAGTCAGGAGGTCGACGGAAACAAACAGATGCATTAAAGCTGTAATCAGAGTGAGGAAGTGTCAGCTGTCAGAGGAGGCCAGAGGTCTGACGGCTGCTGCTCGGACAGCCAGCACAATATCGACAAAACACAGATTTCAGTTTGGATGGAAGCCACGTGTACAATAAGAGGACGGAGAGGGTCAACACAGGCAGGAAGAAAATATACATTTATGTTTCCACAAACTCTGGATTTAATCCAACTGCTAAATATTAATCTGTTATATAATCAAGATATAACAGACTCATAAAGGACGAACAGTAAGAGCAGATGGAGAATGTCTTCACCCACATTTAAGAAAAAACAAAGAAGTGCAGAAGATGAACTGTGAGACAAGGACGACAGCGCTGTAAACAAACATTCAGCTGTGATATACGGATAGAAATCTATAAAAAAAATTATATCTGTTTGTGACAGAGTTAGAAAACAGATGTGCAGGTGTGCCGAAGCTTTCAACACTTTTATTTTCTTATGAACTGCTGCAATGTATAAATAAAACAAATATAGCTCATATTCTCATTATTTATTAGATTTTTTTTTGTTCAGTAAGTGTATGACTTATATATATATTAAAACTTTTTTATAATATAAATATATGAATAATGAATGAATAACTGATGGAGAGTCAGAGAGAAAAGTTTTTCCAGGCCTAGTTTTTTTGTTAATCGAATCATTGTGACTGCTAATATTGATATTTAAATTATTGATAATTATCTATATTGCACTTCGTTGCGTGGGAGATATTGTTTGAAAACGTTTGTGCCAATAAAGCTGATTGAATCGAAGTGAATTGAATAGAGCGAGGCAGATAGAGAAGAGGAGATGGTTTGTGTTAGAGGATCGTCTCGGCTAATCCAATAAGCGAAGCCTCTCCTTTCCTTCAATCTGATTATTCCAATAATTAAGAGAAATTGCTGGAGCGTAGCTTCAATAAGGCTTTACATATTCAGCAGCCGGAGACCAGCGCTGATATGTTGTGCTCCTGGACTCTGATTACAATCCTGCCGAGGAGGAGAGCTGACTCCAGATCAGCCAGAGAGCAGACGGAGCACTTTGTATGTACGGAGCATCGTGGACTCTGAATAACAAACTAACAGGTAAAGAATCCACAAATCACAAACGAACATCTTCTGCAGGAACTCTAAACTGCACTGATTGAGAGGCACCATGCTGCCTTCAAACAGGACCTGCTGAGCTCTGGGAGTTCAGAAAATGACTGTTTCAAACTGTGCATGAGTCCCTTGAAACCAGCAAGAGTTTGGAGCAAAACCACTTCATTTTAATGGACTTTCTGCAATCAGTGGATTCACTCTGGGTAAACCTGTAACAATATGTTCGTTTGTAGCTTCGTCATGGTGTTCGAGCTGAGGACCTTAAAGCCTCTCTGCTCTGCTCGGTTCTTTAATCTACTTGGTTTTTTACAAAAAACTAAAACAACTGAGTAAAGTTGACCATTTATTGACGAATAATAACCAGATTTAATGAGCAGCTGGACTCTGCAGTGACCAGGCCAGAGCACAACACAGAGTGAAGAACTATTTCCCTTTCCACAGTTTTTCTTCTGAGTTTTGGACAAACCTTCAACAATAGGTTGGACT
>CAFUXE010000072.1:331632-347074 GCA_903364295.1 Serranus cabrilla | reverse complement strand
CCTCTATTACTCAAACTCGACCAACCACAAAATGAACAAAGTCAGCCGTTGTGCAGCAGCAGGCAGAGACGTGAGGCGAGATCGCAGCTGAAATTGAAATTAATGGCTTTTCTAATTGGAGCACATGTTTGTCAAAGTGACGGAGTGCCGCCGACATGAACTACATCCGCTCACCTGCCCCGCCGGCGCACTCTGCCTCCTCTGATTGGCCGACAGCCACGGTCAGGATGGATGATGTCGTGCATGATTACAGGAGCCGGAGATGTTTGAAACGTCACACTGAGCGGCTCTCCTTCACTGGAAACATACACACTGCACGAAAACATTTAGCTCCTCTTTGTTATGTTAATTAAATTATATTTCTTTATATCTATAATACTAACAATCCTTATAATTAGCACTAATGTTCCCAAGAACAGCTAAATTATTGAGAGAATTATTGATTTATACCAGCAACAACAAAAAGGCTGAATGTAAATTAGGGCACATTTGTTATACAGTCTGCATCAAAAGCCCATTTGTTTTACATAAATTTACACATTTTAGACTTTATGATGAATACTAAAGTATCAGCGTTTTAATTATAAAAATTGATCTGACACTTTAAATTGATTATCAGGTTTCTTTTCAGAAAGTTGTTCATGTGATTTGAGTTTAATCTGTTTGTAAAATACATGTTTTATGTGAATAAAGTAGTGACTTTATAGTATATTTTTAAGCATGTTAATGATGAAGAAGGGCTCTTTCAGACTAAAACACATAAACAATTATTGGATGGATTGCCATGAAAATTCATGGTTTCCTTCAAAAATATCTCCATGAATTTTTGTACATATTTTCATTCAATTTTAGTGTTTGTCTGCTGCTCAACTGTACTTTGTGTTTCATGCTAATTACAAGCTAAACCAAGATGGAGAACATGGTAAACATTACATGCCACATGTTATTAGCATGTTAGCAGCTCAGCAGGGCTTTGATCCAAATGCCAGCGCCAATGCTGTGTATGATTAATTACTCTACATCCAAATAACGCAAATGAAAAAAGGAGCTTGCAGATTGAATTATGGCTTATTGCGCCTAGAAAAGAGCCAAATGGAAAAAGAAAATTCAATAACGGTTATTGCAATTTGTCATGATTCCCAGGACTTTCAGGCCCAGTCAGACCTGAAAGACATTAAAATGCTTCTTGGATGATCAGTGCAGGTGTGGAGTTGAAGGGCGTCTTCGCCACAATATTTTAGTAGAGGTTTCTTCTTTCTTTTTCACCCTGTTAAAAGTAATTTTTTTAGGAGTTTTTTCCTTGGCTGCTGTGAGGGTCAAAGGACAGGAGGTGGCTTATCCTGTGCAGGCTGTGAGGCAGATCTGTGATTCTGGGCTATAAAAATAAAATAAAATAAAATTGAAATAGATTCTCGTGGATGAAGAGCATATGAAGAAACTGGAAGATTCTTAACTAAACCTGGCAATATGAATCTGCCTGGAATAGAGCCCGTCTGTGTTGTTTTTGTTTATTCAGTAGCTAGGTGTGACTTTTCAGTAGTTGGGGCGACAGCACTACAGGTATCTCTATTCCCAGGAGACCACACTGACAATATGTGCAATCTCTGTGCTGTAGTCTGTGTATGTTGTATATACTGTTCCTATTTCTTATATATAAATATATATCTTCTTGTTAGGGTCGGAGCACCGACTGTGCCTATTGAAACCCTTGGAATTATTATTATGTAATAAGATTAAGTGCCTTTTGTGGGGCTTTATCATATTCAAAAACTCACCAAACTTGGAATATACGTCAATGCTTTTAAAAATGTACCTATTCTACTGTTTGCAGGAATGGGCGTGGCAAAATGGCTCAGAAGCGCCCCCTAGAAAGTTAAAGTGGAGCGGCACCCCATGGGGAGCATTCACGTAAACGAACGAAATTTGGTACAGAGATGTATCATGGGGAGACGCACCAAAAAGCCTCTTGGAGCCATACCCCAAACCCAACAGGAAGTCGGCCATGATGGATCAAATACATCGTTTTAGGCCAGTTTTTTTGCCATTTTCACGCCTCGTACTTTATCGAACTCCTCCTAGAGATTAAACCAGATCGACTTCAAACTTGGTCAGTGCCATCATAAGGCCTTTGGGATCAAAAGTCATCAAAAGCTTTAATTTAAATTGTAATTATTTGCATTTCTTCTGGTTCATGTTGCTTTTTTACCATGTATTTTATTGATGCTTCTTCTATTTTCCCGATCCATTCTGCCGCTATAACACTGAGACTTTTCCTGTTGTTGGACTCATAAGGGAATACATTATCTCATCGGTGTATATTGGGCGTTTAAGTGTTTTTAAACATAGTATGTTGAGAGTATTTCCTGTTGCCTGGGAAAGGCAGTGTGCCCCAGGGGAATACCTGTTTTTGGGGGGTTCATTAAATGTGCCCAAATTCACAAATATGCAAGATATTATGACAGAAACTCCTGTAATCTTACATGGCAGCATATCCTGCACTAGCCATGTGTTTGCATGTTTTTCTGTGGTCCAATCATCAGCGATCACTCCACATGGCAGTGACCTCATCGCGGATGCTTGTGGCCTGAGGGTAGAAGCTCCTCGGAGCCTCTCAGTGCTGCCTGAGGTTTCCAATATGACCTTAACTGTGAGAAAAGGCAATTATGGTTGGCTGGATTCACCCAGGCCTGGTGTAAATATCATTTAGGCAGGGTCAAGCACAGCCTAATGTATGTTCAGCCGCAAGATCCGCTCCATGCAGAGCTTTGTTTCTTCTGCCCTTCATTAATGTGTTGTGATCGAACTAAAATCCAGCATTAAACCCTAAAATCTAAAGGGAGGATTCTGGTTAAACTCAGGGGTGAAGGGGCTGAAAAAGCTTGGTTAAAAGCCTGCTGTTTAAATCATATTTAATAAAAGCTTAACCTCATGGTGGTCAACCTAAATAGATCCAGTTTCCATTTGACAGCAACCAAATTTCATTACAAAACTCCTGTGAAAAGCATAAAGTAAATATCATATCTCTCCTCAGCAGGGGGAATCAGATACTCAGTGTGGGTTTCCATCCATTCAGCTCATGTCTGCTCTTTATCCGATTACAAACAGGAAGTGGCCGGCTGAGTGCTCACTGCAGGGCAGCATGAAGGGAGCATCAGTCACCGGCCACCATTAGCCACAGACCTGCTCGTCAGATTTCCTCCTTTAGTGCAATTAGACACACTTTGGTTCCATGTCCACGCAGCTCTGATGTGCAGTTACAGAGGTCAGAATGTTGCCTTCAGGCGCTTCTGATTTCCTGCCAATCGGAGGGCGAGACACAATCTCTAAGGCAGCCGTCTCTTGGGAGGATCAGTGCGTTTCTGTCCTGACAGAACAGCAGGGACTCTGTTAGCAGCCAGCCCCCTTATCCACAGCTGGGCTCTGCATTCACTATGATTTACCAACTTTTACAGTAAAATCTGTTCCGCAGCAGTGCCATGTTAGAGTTCTGTTAGCGCCCCCTGGAGGCTGCAGTGTTCGTGGATATAAACCAGGTTTTAAAGAACAGCATACTGACAATTTGGCAAGAAAAGGTAATCAAAATCATAACGGTCCATCCTCTGAGAGGCTGGAAAAATTAAATCCATGAGGAGCTTTTGCAAAGAGGTAGAAATGTGTCGAGCTAGGAAGCTTTCCAGCCAAAGTATCTCTGCAGGTTCTCCAAGCTTCCAGCACCAACTAGAGGACGTGTGAGTGAATGTTTTGGAAATGATATTTCTTAATGAAAAACCTTCGACATCAGTTGCTTCCATCTTCTCCAAACTGAGGATTTTGTGTATTTTTTAAATCGTTAATTAGATCTTTCGGTCGCTTTAAAATCCCTTTGGACCCCGGGGAACTTGAAATCTATTGTGTATTTATTTGACCTAAACACTAAACAATTAACTAAATGATTAACAAACATTATCATTAAATGCTGGCCTAATTGCTGCCAGATTGGTTCCACTGGTGCATTGGCAGTGGTATATTATATTTTAAATCCCACTCTTGTTAAAAGCAATAATAGAAAAGATGTGAATCCAATAAACAGAGAAAATAAAGCTCTCTGTGTCCAACTCTACACCTCTTCAACCCAGCGCTTCTCTCTCTCCCTCCCACTCGCTCTGCCTCTCTCGTCCATGTTCACTTAGCCTCCCGTGTAACTGACAGGCTGCAGTCATGGAGGTGAACAGCACGGCAGCCATTTTAATACCATCAACTCCCACGTTCTGCCAATTAGAGCTGCTGGCAGCGTCTGATGATGGAGCTATTAAAAGAGACGTCCGGGGTCTATCTGACAGATGGATTCGTGCCTCCTCTGTCTTAATAAAACCCGCCCACCGCTCCGCCCACAGCTGACACGTCTCACCTCCACTTATAGCACCGCTGCTTCCCGAATGCAGCAGCACACGGTGGGAGGGGATGACACCTGAATAATGTAAATACTGTACAAATGTACAGGGGGATGTAAATGTAAATCTGTGGGATCGAAAGAGGAAGGTCATAGAAAACAAACAACAAAGTATTTACTCAGCTAATAATCAGAGCTGTAAACAAGTCGGATTGTAAAGGTGGTAAACAGTGATGGAAGTGGGAGGAGAGGAGATGATGGGAGGAGGGTTAGATGGGGATGTGCTGGGAGGTGGCAGACAGTGAATGGAGGATGATGGAAAGGGGGGGCTTGTGAGATAGGAGAAGCCGAGGTGTTTGGAGGTGATGGAGATAGTGGGAGGTCGCAATTTCAAATTAAAAGCAGCTGATGATGAGAGGAGGTGGTGGAATTTTGTTGTCTTTACAAATCCACTCAATTTTCTGCAAAAAGAAATGACCAAACTGAAAGATTGTGCCAATTTTACCATCACTACAGTTTTACTTTTCAGTTTTCATAAAAATAATCCCATTCAAAGTCACTTTTTACAAGCCAAATTCAAGTAAAAGCCTCAATCTCCGCAAACACTACTTTGTGTCCCTGGAACTTCGACAATTTATTGCAAAATAAACACAAAATGGCTCTCAAATTTGGGGGAATTATTTGGAAAAGCTTTTGCAAATGTAATCATTTTCGAGGCGCAACTAGAGGGACGGATCATAATTCAACAAATAGCAACATTTGAGCCTAAAAGCACTTTAGCAAAGGCAGGAAAGCTGAAGATAAGGTGTTTGGAGTAAACTGTGTTTGTTCTCTGAAGATCACACTGTGACTGGGTGTTAGTGGAGTCATCACTGTGTGTTCAGTCAGTCTGTCAGCGGCTTCAAGGTCTAATCAAACATCATATTCTGCAGCAGAAAAACAGTAACTTTAAAATGGCATTTAGCTTTTCTTTTGTGTAGAAGTTGATCGGCACATTGTTTGGAGAAGCAGGCAGATGCACCGGCACAAAGTTACTCAATGTGGTCAAACTTTCACCACCAAAACAAATCAATGTCAGGTGAATTTCAGAATATTTCACCCCTTCAGAAAGCCCTTTCCAAAGAAGAACTGCAGCTGTTTTGATGCTCTCTTGAAAGCCACCAGGTTCCTCTCACAAAAACAGTAATTTTACCTCGCAGAGCTCCAATTGCTGGTCTACTGCTGCCTCAAATGGTTAGTTTGTTTGGTGTTTTGAAGAGTTTGTTTGGATTAACACAATAATGCAAACAATCTCACCAATCGTAGACCAGCAGCTCTCCTGATCTGCAAGCTAAAATTACTGTTTTTGAGTGGTGGCTTTCAAGGGAGCAAAGATAACGACTTCAGTCTCTGTCAGAAAGGACTGTGTGACAGCAAGGTAAAGTGGTGAAAGTATAAACAGATTTTTTGGTAGACGTCCTGAAATACATTTTGCTGCTGCCCCTGTCTATTAGGAAACTAAACTAAGACTGTAGGTTTCTGTAAAGTCTGTCCAAGTGTGCAGATCTTTCATGAGGTCTTTGTGTGGATCTGTCAGCCAGGTAAGCAGCATATGTGGAGACTGTCAAGGTACACTACATGTCTCACCATACAGATGGACAGAAATATTCAGTAATTCATGAAAAAATGACAGATTTCCGCCTTAACGCATGTTCCTGTGACTGACAGCCCGCCACCGTCTATCTGAGTTCTCCCATCAACCCCCACCCATCTGGCTCCGTGTGCGCCACAAAACAAACACCTAGAATTTTCTGCAAATCACATCTGACCCACCTACACCAGCAGGTGTAATTTGTATATCAGCAGCAGATGGTTGAAATCAACTATTTCTGATTCGTCCACTCAAACTGCAGCCTGTCAGTCGTAAGTGGATCTCTGCAGATTGTACAAACTGTTCGCCTCAGACTTCTCTGCAAGGATGCAAACAGAAATATCCTCATCGTGTTCCAGTGTTTACATTTAATGAAGCTTGTGTTTTTGTAGTGTATACAAATCTGTTCACCTTGGGTTAAAAACATCTCCGGCTGCCTTTCAATGAGGAGTGTGTAGGATTCAGGGGGATGTCTTGGCAGGAATTGAATATTTTTAACTGTGTTTTCATTAGAGTGTAAACACCTCAAGCTAAAAATCATTTTGGTTTGATCAGATTAGAATGGACCCTCCGTACACGGGGACCGGGACTTCTTCCAAGGGGTCCAACAAGGTTGATAACCATTATCATGTCAGTGAAGTTACCCTGCATGTGTAATGCTGTTTTTGTAATCCTAGTGTTTCCTGGGTTTCTTTAGTTTTAGTTTTATGTTTTCATCTTTGGGCTTTAAAGCAGACGCGGGGTTATTGGACAGGTCTTTAGTTGGTTCCAATCTACAAAAACATCTGATTTGGCAGATTTGATACCAGAAGTAAAGCTGCAATAAAGATGTTATCAGTAAACAGGTTATTTAGATACTTTTTTGAGAAACTACAGCTGCACATTGAATTAAGAACTGTTCTATATTTTGCTCTTAAAGGGTTTAGCACGAATGGTTCTTTCTTTGGTATTTTTTAAATGTAAATCAGAGTTTAACCTTCAAAATACAATCAAGTTAACTGATTGGCCTGATTGATTGGATTTTGCGACGTTTCCTGTTTCCCTCACAGTGGTTTATCCTCTGGGGAACAAGGGTGTGCTTTGTAAAATTCATGCAAGTCCATCTTTACCTGTGTTAAAAGACTGTTTTCCAATCTTTGAACGCATCATTTACGGGTAATTAGTCTGACGACTCCGGGGGAAGGTCCGACATTTCTGATGTTCCAGTTTAGCCAGTTGGTATCTGGATGTTCGGTCACTGTTTACAGTCTGATTAGCAACAAAGCGAGAATGGAGCTGAGAAATGATGTGTACTCAGTTGTTTCTCTCGTTAAGAATGCTGATAAATAAACAGAAGAAGTGAAAGAAAAGCTAAATTGTCAATTTCAGCCATTGCATTATGCCTCATTTGCTCTGCACATAGATTGTTTTCCTGCATGCAACCAAATGGATTTAAAATACAAACAGAAACCAGAACGCTTCGGATACCAAATCTTACCTGTAGACTGTTCACACAGGCAGATATTCTAACTATATATGTTTAAAAAGATCAATGGCAGCCTAATGTTTCATGTCTCATCATCAGATAAGGGAAAACCTAAACACAGGATAGTAATTGTCCTCTGGGGAGTATGAGCATATATATATAATGTCAATATTTCATGTACAAGATTGACAATTTGAACTTTGCAGAAGTGGTAAGTCAATGTGTTGACACACAGTATCCTCTGGGGAGTATGCATGGGCTTAATGTATCTACAGAAATATTCACGGCTATCAGTCCAACAGTTAGATATGAATCATACATCAGGCTCGCCGCTTACATGAGGAATCATTTCCCTCTTTCCTAAAGCAGCTCTCTTTACATTTGATGACAGTCTAACTACTAGCCTGCCATGTTGTTACCAAGGTACCCATTAGATATTTCAGCTTCCTTTTCAATCACACCTCTTTCATCCGTCCCGTAGTAACCTTCAGCGGCAGACAGTTCTGCTGGGAGACAATAAGCTCTCTGTTCTTTTGATTCTTGGCTCTGTCTGAGGAGACGAAGCCTTTAATCAGTCTGGTCCAACACCGAGACTACACATGTCCTCCAATTTCACCACTTTTCATCTCCTGCCTTTGAAATGCAGAACTTCACTAATGGCTTTCGCTTGTCACAGGATCAATACGTTCCCTGTACATCCTGAGAGAATAACATACTATTAATTTGTAGGAGCGGATGGATGGTGACGGCCCTGTGTCTACCTTTTTTAAGAGCATGTGTGGCTGTGATGTACTGTAAGCCTGACTGACAGAGCGCTCAGGAAAGGGATGGCGGAGCTTGAACTTTAAACCCTCCATCTGAGTTGTAGAAAGGTCCCCCCTCCCTGATGTAATCCATAAGCTCACAGCGTTAAGTGCTGGAGGATTATTAGCACAGAGGCGACGTGTGGAAGCAGATAAAGCTCGGACCATATGGGCGTTCAGCATCAGCTCTCAGCGCTGGATGAAGCTTTCTAGGCCAGAGCGCTGCGAGGGAGGAAACCTCGGCAGATGTCCGTCACATTCATCCGAACCAAAACGGACAGATTTGTGACCACAGATTTCTGTTTGTGTTTGAGGAAAACATGGCCGCCAGCAGGGCTCTGATCAAAACATTGATGCTTTGTAGATCAAACATGGAACATGTTGCACTAATTCAGGGAAAAGATCTATAAAAACAGGTGGAAAGTTTACAACACTCAATGATTTATTGTTTCAGTAAAAATTAAATGATGACTTGTGCCTGCAATTTCATAACAAAACTTGGAACAGCTCCTTCATTCGTAATCTTTTCATCTCTTTCATTTTCCTTCTTGGCTAAATGGTGACACTTCCATCTGTCGCTAAACGGTGGCAGAAATCTGTGATCGTCTCTATTTTTCAAAACAAATGAAAAAACTATAAATGAAGATTAAATGAATGTGAGTGCAATATTCAGTGGACAGACTCTCGGGTTAATGCTTTTAAAGTTAAAGCTTCTTTGGCACCAACATCGAGCAGCTGATCACTTTTAACCTGCTTTCTAATATTTTATTTGTGAATTACAACAACATGTGACTCACGCTTATTTTACTCACCACCTCTACAAATAATGAGTCTAATAGGTCCTTAAAGCAGCTGTAATCAATACTTTTAACAATTCTAACAATGAATCAAAAGACAATGTGAAGGAGGTCACTTGTGGTGATGAGAATCAGCTGAATCAGCAGCTCAACTCTGATTTATGGAGCTTTATAATGAGTTTTAGCTCATTGTTTGTCTGTTCAGCTACAACTTTACTGTTCTGGTTCACTCTCACAGCTCGTAAGGTGCCATGTTTTGAGAAAAATGCTGTAAGAAATCCTCTTTATACAACCTGCTCAGCAGCAAACAGCAGGCAGACACTGGAGCATTAAGCAGCTAAAGGGTTTATTCCCCTTGGAAGGTGGAGGCGACCAAAAACAGAGCTAAAAGAGAATGAATATCGGACTACTATTCATCAGTTGGAGCCAATCACCACTCCTATTTAATGATATTTTTGCTCCATAACTGCTGGATATGTAAACAAGTAAATGTGTTCCTAGTATTAACTTTACACCTGGCATAAGTTGTGTGTTAAATTTGTCAGATATAAATGTATTCGGATAGTGCTTGACCTTAGGTAAATTCACCAAAAAGGTTGGATTTTGGCCAAACCACCTCTGGAGCTGGACCAGGATTTATTGTGACTATGTTGAATAATTGCCTTTTCAGTCCACACACAACAACTAACCAACCAACACCAAGGAGTGCACAACTGCCCACACATGAACATCTCCATGCAACAACAAGAGAAAAACCAGAAAAATAAAAAGAATAGATGGACAGTAAATGGGGCTTTCATGTCCAGAGAAAAGAGGACTTTAACATCAACTGTCACTTTCACAACAGAAACCAAATGCCATTCACTTTGTTTGTGTTTATTTATTTGCAGTGGCAGAGAAACCAATCCATGTGCATTATTAGATAACCACAGTGACAAAAAAAGCTTGATTTGGGTGAACAGTTAAAGCATTAAAGGTGAAAATACAATTGCAGCTTGTCTCTTAGATGATAGCTCCAGCTTTGTGCTCAGTGGTGCAGAAAAACAACAACAGATACAAGCCTTTTCATCACCAAGGTCACAGGAATGTTTGTATCTGTGTATCTAACCTTTGACCCCTCTTGTGTTTCTAACATAAACATGTGTGACATTACAGCTGAAGTGTTTGCAGGTAAAGTCCATTTACCTTTGAGTGCATTCTCTCCAGCTTTCCATCTTCTCTTTTCCACTGTTTGGTTGGCTCACCCCATTGACTCGCTGTTCCTCGCCCCAACCCCTCTCATCACAGTTGTGAATATTTTCACATTAGTCGTGGGTGGCTGATAAAGTAGCATTGTTTAATGAGAAGTTTTTGTCGGTGGTGTCAGGTTGGTCTGTTTACCAGATCTCAGCTTGTGGGAGGCTGGCATCTGTTTCACTCTGACTGGAACGCTCTGAGTGTCAGCTTGTTAGAAAAAACAATAACTAAACAATGGGTTGGAGAATATTTAATATCTATACATACAATAAGAAAAACAAGGAAATGTGCAGGGAAGAAACAAAGCATAATTGAAGAATGATACAGAGGGAAACAAAAGAAAGAAAGAATGCAGGTTTGGAGGCAAAGAGAGACAAAAGTGAAGGAGTTCTGCAAACTGCTGGTTGGTCTTTTTCTGTCAATCATTCAGTCAAAACCTTCCAGGCTCAGCAGTGCTTTATGCCTTCATTACTTCAGTTTCAGGAAGACTATGTACCGTCTTGGTTTAGCCCTCCAGAGTCGGTTGATCAAACCACGTGACTTCATGACATCATCATGTAAAAACTTCATCAGCATGTTTCCTGCCGCCATCTTCCCTCTAAAGTTCTGGCTTTAAACTCCATGCCAGTTTCTGTTTTATGATAGTAAAACTGGAGATAAGGTCAAATTTATTTAGGATAAAAAATATAGAGCTAGATATTCTCCTCATTTGACCTCTTATATGTTAGATTTGTAACCAACATTTAAAATTCTTCATCAAGCATGATTGTGTCATTATTACCTCCGCCAAGGAAGTCATGTTTACGCCGATGTTTGTCTGTCAGTGTACAAAATAACTCAAAAAGTTCTGCACCGATTTGGATGAAATTTTCAGACAACGTGTGTATTGGTACAAGGAACAGGTGAATATATTTTGGTGGGGATCGGTGATCCGGAACACCATCTGGAATTTATGTTGCAAATTTATGTTATTGCGTCAGTGACCCTATTGCCTTCACTAACTGCCGCCATCTAGTGGATGAAATATTTCAATGCCAGTGTCCCAAAATCCATGCTTTCAATATAATCCTTCAAGTGTGCAGTTTGGTGTTGTGTAAGTGACCCTATTGCCTTGGCGGAGGTCTGCACTCTCCGAGTGCTTTTTAAGTTATTTGTGCTTTTTGGGGTCAACATGTTGATCCAGTAAGTCAAAAATAATAATCAGGTCCTATAGTTAAGGATGTGTTAATAAAATGACACCAACATGGCATGGTAAACATTTTTTAAGTGGAATGAAAAGGGGTCAAAAACCACTATGGAGCCTCCATGTTATTGTTTATTACCTTCATAACCAATTATTTAACTCATAAGTACTTTCTTTGTGCCATAAATGGAGCCGTCATTTTCCAGTAAAGGCTTATATCAGGGCTGTCAGACTGATCCTTGGCTGCAGGTTTTTGCTCCAACCAAGCAGCAGCACACCTGACTCAACTCCTCCAATCAGCTGATTGGAGGAGTTGAGTCAGGTGTGCTCTTGCATGCTTGAAGTGAAAACCTGCAGCCACATGCACAGACATTTCATGGATCATTTTGGTGTTACTCTTATTTTTTAGGCATCACATTGTGCACCCAACATTTTCGTCACTAAAACAGGTTTAAGCTTTCTATTAGTACTTTAAAGAAAATATAAGTCATAAAAGAGCATTTCTACACACTTAAAAAACATATTTTTATAACATTTTATACTATAACAAATTGTGCTATGAACACTTTTTGGTATTTATGAGGCAAATTCACGAAAAAATTTTTTTAAATAAGATGAAATTAAGCTTTATTAGTGCAGTGATGGGGCACAACAGAAAGAAGGATCATTGAAAAATTGGAATAAATATAACAAACATATTAAATAAACAAAACTATAGAAGGATATCCACAACAAAAAGTAAATAAATACACTTGATGTTGACAGATATGAACAGGATTTAGTGAATATTATTACACAAGGTTGAAGAAAAGGCTTGTCCTTCAAACAGCAAAACTGACAGTTTTTCGTCTAAAAGTCAGGATCCACTTTTGTGTCCTTCTGTCTTTTATAAAGGGGTCATTGTTTAGGAAACAAACGCAGATTTTCATTGGTAAATCTGCAACAGATGTCTGTGTAAACTGTGTTTGTCTGTAGCTTGAGAGTCACGGCAGCTGGAAATATGGGCCGTGGTTAGCCAGCCGACAAACTAACGAATGTTTCTGTGGTGAAATATGACGTGACGGCTCGTGACGTTAACACCAACATGCTAACATTCACCCTGCTGTGCAGATCAGGATCATACGTGTCTGTGAGTGTTTTATTTCCCTGCTTCACACAGTTTGCTGGACATTGATTTCCATTGGTTTCCACCCGAGCCTCCTGTCTTGTTAGTGAAGCCTGTGGTATCTCTTCCATCAGTAAACGAACAGACTGGGGAAGTCCCAAAGCAATCCGCAGGATCAGGATCAGGATTTTTTAATGGATCTGTATCGGCTGTATGAAGATGGATCCATTTCTGATCCTCTGTTTATTGTAACCTAATCCACTGTGGCTGTGGGCTGTCAGAAGCGGTTCGAACTGCAGCCAGCAGGTCCAGTTAACATCCACCTCCGCACTGACAGCAGGAAGAGCAGCTCCGGGTTAAAACTGGGGTTTTACATCTGTTTAGCGCTCCTGTTTGACACTATTCAAAACACAGGAAGCTGTTAGGGGACGTACAGTTTGGGTTGTGAGTCTTTCTTCTGTTCATCATGTCTAAACTGTTCCTCACTATATCTAGCATCAGTGGCGTGCACAGACTTTTTGAAGGGAAGGGGCGAGACAAAGAAAAAAAAGGGCACATCAGCGCGTTCTCGCCACTGAAGAGGGCAGTTTAGGCAAATTTTTGCCTCCCAAGAGGGCAGTTTAGGCGCGATTTTGTCTCACAAGAGGGTAGTTTATGTGGTTTTTGCCACCCAAGAGGGCAGTTTAGGCAAATGTTTGCTTCCCAAGAGGACAGTTTAGGCGCTTTTGTCTTCCAAGAACCCAAGAGGGCAGTTTAGGTACATTTTTGTCTCCCAAGAGGGTAGTTTAGGTTCATTTTTGCTGCCCAAGAGGGCAGTTTAGGTGCTTTTTGCCCCCCAAAGAGAGCAGTTTAGTTGCATTTTGTCTCCCAAGAGCGCATTTTTCAACAATTGTGCACACCACTGTCTAGCATTGCCCATAGTTAGGGAAATATAGGTAGAAGAAATGTCATCTCAGATCAGACTACATTTCGGCATTTGAGTAACATTTTAGTGTGACATATTTATTTGAGTCACTCTGTGTGTGAGCTGGGTTGTAACTTTGCCCAGGAACCTTTCAGCAGAGATGTATGTATCCGCCTCCTCCGTGTCATGTTCACTCAACACGGATGCATTTAGCTGCACAGGTTGATCCAAGAGTTATTTCTGTAATTTGACAAAAGACTTTTTCACTTTTCCCAATTTTGTTTTGGCTCTACGATTGTGTGAATTCCACCGTTCAGCCTGTCTGCGTGTGATGTTTTCATGTTTTGCAGTTTAATTATTTGTTTGATCTTTCTTTCTCTCTCTTTTTTTGCGCTCCTTCTTGTAAATTTTCCTGCTGTGAGAGTAATAAAGGATCACAACAACCAATGATAAATATGACTTATTTCTCAAAGAGGGGAACGTTTTACAGAGTTCAGTGTTTTTATGAGCTTTGAGTCGTAATATAGGAGCAACATGGATCCTAAAATAACAAATGTGTTGCATTCTTTTGCTCCGAATGTTTAAACGACACATTGAAAGCTGTTTCCACAGCAAAGGAAACACATCAGGGGGGCCATGAAATATGACTGGGATCTAATATTTCCAATTATTCCGATACCGCATTAATCCAGCACAAATGTTGCCCATTGCAATGTTAATAAAAGTGGAAATTAATTTGTGTTTCCACCCATTGATTTGAATCTGCTCCAAAACGTAATGAGTTCTTCCTCGGTCCATGCTACAAACCTTTTTCACAAAAATAAGCCAACTTTTGTTTATTTCTGTTATCCTGTAGACGAACAAAACACAAACCGAACTGAAAACACGGCCCTGTGTGACTTAATGCACACATTTCTGCAAGATAGTATAACAAGTCAGGTCTATGAACCTACATGTTTAAAAAATCTTTTAACAAGTATAAACCACGTTTCATTTAATCAAATTTACAAACATCAAACATTCCTGTATTTGTGTCTGATTTTATTGTTTGTTAATAACTGGACAGCACTTTGGTCAACTACGGTTGTTTTAAATGCTTTAAACTTGATAAAAAACTGAGCCATGGATTTAGTTATTCCTGTTAGGTGTTAATTTCCACATCAAGGTTCATCAGAATGGACGTCATGCTGTTTTGTTTGGTTGATATCGTCAAAAAGGTTCCCAGGGCCTATAGAATTTATTCTCAGAGCCAATAATATTATATTTTATTATAATATTATACTGCTACCACAGCTTAATATTGGATATATTCACATTAACACCACAGAGGCGTAAATATCGAGGCAGCTATAAGGACTGACAACCGTTAGCGCTCTCATTCACTCCTACGGGTAATTTAGAGTCACCAATTCAACGTAATAGTTAATATTAACTCACAAAAACCCACCTCTTCAAAACAGTTTTTCATCCGTAACTGCTTTAACTTGCTTTGCATTATTTTCACATTCTTGTAGGAAATGTTTTGAATGTTTTAAATATGTAATTAGCGTATATATTTTTAAATGTGTGACTACATTTTTATTGTGTGTTATTTTACTTGTAAAAGTGCTCTATAAATAAGATGTATTATTGTTAAGTGTTTAAATTGTGGGTTGGCGTTTTCCCCTTTGGTAAATGACGCCTAAACATTATTTTGCATCTGTGTTTCCAGGACTTGCAGCTCTTTCTTGTGCCTTAGCACAAGACAGGAATCCTTAATTGGGTCCTTGATCACTTTAAAACCGTGCATTTCACCTGTGACGTGCACAGCTGTATCGACGGTCACTGGGCTCGATGCAAAAGTTTTAAAACAGGGTGCAGATATGTTTAACTCGACCAGACACCAAACATTACTCCTTGAGACAGAGCTAAAAACACACACACACACACTTCCTCCAGCCGATTGTTTGT
>CAFUXE010000072.1:286569-331356 GCA_903364295.1 Serranus cabrilla | reverse complement strand
GCTTGCTTCCCTCGCCACTGTTATGACTTCTCTGTTAAACTTTATCTCAAACCCTGAAAAGCAAACGGGGGAATCTGGAGGTGAAGTGGGAGGAAACCCGCCTCACCCTGCAGGAACTGATGAGTTCAACTGAAGGCAGCAAGTGGAAAACATGCGTCTTAATATTAGTCTTTATTGTTGTTTTCATCTATTTGACCTTTATCTAACCAGGATCCTCGAAATGTCTTTATCGAGGGGGCCTGGCTGGTAAAATGGCTGCACGAATTATGCTCTGCAAACACACACACACACGAGAGGGAAGGAAAGAGAAAAGTACAAAAAGGAAGGTATTATAATTGGCACACCATTTCTCAAAAAGCAGCATATTACAAGCACTTGAACATACCCATTCCAGGCTGAAAACGCTCATGACTTGAGGTTTAAAATCATTCAGAGTGACTAATGTCTGTAATTTCAGGGCTTTTGTGGATCATTGTGAGCAGATGGAGCTGCCCACATGAAGGTTTCTCTGTATGAACCCTCGGCACACACAGTCCTGAGAGCAACAGGCTGCAGTTTGACTTTGACGACGCGAGAAAATGCCGAGACAACCTGCACGCTTTCTGATATGAAACACAGCGATGGCGGTAATTATAGCCGGTGATAAAGCAGCAAACACAGCGCCGCGACACTCATATGCATAACACATGGTTTCTGTAATTTATAGAGAAGAAGGAAAGTAGAAGTGTGTGACCTTTTCTTTGCATCAATCTGCATCTCTCTTTAGTGAGTCTGCACTTTATTCAGCGTTTTATAAATAAATAAAGTCAGAAAAGTAACATATAACTCATCTGGCAGCAGCTGTCGTGCAGGAAGAGCATTTTAATTATTCAAGTTCCAGAGTTCTGTGGAGAAAAAAATGACCAAATAAATAAAAAAATCCAACTATTAACAATTTGATTTGCAACTTTATGATTATCACTTTAAAAAGTACACTTCAGAGATCCAGATGAATCGAGCTTTGGCAGGAGCTCAGTTTGTCTTCTGGCTAAGTTTCTTATGAAATTAATGTTAATTAGCTACAGCTGTTAAAGTCTGCCAGTGACAGCTGTTGTTGCGACGGGCAAAAGCAACAATCGGCTCTGGCTGAGAAGCTCGCTACCTGAATGTTTTGTACATTTCATTTTGTTAGTGAAAAAAAAGTGAGAAAATGGAAAATATGATATAACAGATTTCTTCAAACTTGGACTTAAAAAAATGGCATTTTAGCAACTTGGATCCAGATAGAAAATGGACCCGACTTTCCAGCTTTCCCCATCAATTCTCCACTTTTTAAAATGATGCATGTTTAAACATTTCATCACAGAGGTCGTTTGTTCCTCTCATACGCCTCACAGGATGTTTCCTGAACTAACATCTCTACTGGTGGCAGGAGAGCAACACATCCTAATATCACCGAAAACAGCCACTGTCACAGGACCGATACAGGAAGTCTTTCCTCCCACAAGCAATTAAACAGTACAACACACACATCACACTGAGTCCCCCAGTCAGAGTTTGGTTATTTTATGGCTACAAAACTACTTGTTTGGATTTAGAAAAGATCATCGTTTGAGTTATAATTAGTACAACTGTCCATTTGTGAGCACATGATGTAGATTAGTTAGTGCAGTAATGTTTAGTTAAAAAAACTCCATCCAGACGCAGACTTTGTCCTTCTTTATACTACGTCAAGTGGCTTCCTTTGTTCCTGTAACATAAACATAAAATATGCGTCGCAATAAGCTGCTTGTATTAATGACTTATGGAGGTGTTTTTTATTAAAAATGTGGTTAACGTTTTGAAACATACACAGTTTGGTAAGTTTAGGTAACAAACCTGGACGGTTGGTTTTAGAAAAACATCTTAGTTTGTGTAAAAATGTGCATGTTTGTTAAGTAACTTTACTTATGTCATGTGTTTACATCCAAACGCAGACTTTGTCCACCTCGTCATACGTTTTAAATTATGTTTTTTGGAGGACATTTCCAGATCAAAAGTCATCTTTTCTATATTTTTCCTATATTGAATGCATCAAACCTGCAAATAAAAGTCCTTTTAACAATGTTTACTGTTACACCATAAGCTGCAGTGTGGACACTCACGATAATAATAATAATACACGAGGGAGTAAACAACAACATATTAAAGTGCACATTAAAGGCTACAGATGTGAGTCGGTGTAACTCTGATGCACGGTGCGACGGAGGAGGACAAATGGCCGCGGCTTCCATTCACTCGGATCCGACCAATGAGCAGGCTGCATTTCATCTTTGTTGTGCTTTGCTGTTAAACTGCTCTCATATGCATTCCTGCTCTAAACTCTCCTTCGTTTCCCTTCAGATCGGAGGAGCACTTAGACCCTCCATCAAAGGATCTGCATTTGACAGATAACTGTAATTCCCTCCACTCCAGACTGTGTTTACTAACCTCACATGAAAGTAGCTTTGCCCTGTGCATTGTGGGAGATTTGCATCCTCTCTACTTTAGTCTACTTAGGAACACGGAATTGCAGTGTCATGTGTTTCTCTATACAACAACTGGATGTGTTTGTGCAGGCGGCAGTTTGTGTCTGTGAGGGAGAAGTGGAGTGCTTGTCACAAAGAATTAACCTTCTTTCTATGTGTGCATGTGTGTGTGTGTGTGTGTGTGTGTTAAATGAAAATAAAGTTTAGCAGAAGTATAGTTCGTACTGAGGGTGGCGCTCAGAATATCCAGAAACTAAAATCGTTCACCTTCTGGGAAGAATGAATGCCCTCAGTATATTTAGTAGCAGATTGTTATATTTTCAGAATACAAGTGGAAAATTTGCCTAATGGTGTTGCAAGAAAAAAGGTTAATAAGTCACCTCAAATATTAGAATTCATGCTTTTGGCACGAGATATAATTCTTGTAAAACCTATCAGTAGGGTTAGGGTTATCCGTCCTCCTGGGACAACACTAAACACATTTTTAAACATTGGAAAGTATCTGTAGAAACATGTTTTCATGACCTAAATTCATCAGGGTACATTAATCCAAAAGGTCAAGGGCTCATCCCCTTGGGAGCATGCATGTGTCCACTTCTTTGCATGGCAGTTTGGTCATTGTTTTTTGTTATTTCTTTCATAGAAAAGCAACACTTTGGCCCAAAAGGAAAGACCATAAAGATGCATCCTCCTGGGACAACAAATATCCATTAAAATCAAAACATCACCAGACATGGTAACATTCATCATCTTGGCACTATGAATATATTTTCTTGGCAATATGAATATAATAACATTTTGTTTAAACATGCTAGAAGTTGTAAGGATTTCTTCTCATGGATCCAAAAAGTCGTTCAAGCGAAACGAAAGTGTGAACATTCATTTTTATGTGTCCAAGTCGAATAATTTGGATGAATAGAAGTGCTTAAAAAATGTCCTAGGGCCACCAAAATCATAAGGTTTCATCCTGTGGGGACCATGAACATATGCAAAAAAACAAACAAAAACAAAGGACAAACAAGACTAAATAGTAATAATAGAAGGTTGTCGGGTACATGATGACACTTTAAAGGTGATATAAGGGGTAAAAAGGTGACATTTTGGGGGAAAATTTGTTAAAAATGTCGACTGCTAATGAGCTCTGCTGACCAACCAAAGAAAAACAAGACCAATCACTGAACACACTGAATTATTTGAGTCAATAAACAGCAAATATTGTTCATGCAGTTTTTTGTCATCCAGGTTTATGAAGTTTTAATATTAAATACTGGATTTTTAAAAACAAAGTCAAACCAAAGGATGGTAAAGTATTCCTTTTTCCTGGCTCTCCTGTGCGGTCGGTCAGATGTTGCCCCTCTGGTTCTCACCCCTCGATGAACACCTCGCGGTGTGCACGATTTATCCTCTGGAGAGCCTGAATCAGCTTTGTACCGTTTGACTCTTACATCTCTTTCTTATACACATGTGGAATATTTTGGACAGATGCTGGCAGTGGATCACCGAAACCCTCCGGGGACTGTGAACATTCAGAAACAAAATCTGGATTTGGATACAAATCCCATGAACAAAACGAGGGGAATTTCAAATTGATGATTGTGCCAAAGAAAAGGTCAGGGGGGTCACCAAACTCTTTACAGACAAACCTCTGGGAACAGTGAGTATCTGTGCCAGTTTTCATATTTGAAATCTGTTTGGCAGTTGTTGAATTGGTTAAAAAAAACCCTCTTTGAGATGTTTTCTGTGCGACGGGTCAGCTTAAAAGCATCGCTCCGAGCAGAGGTCGCCATCAACGGGACACTTCACATTCCCAGAGTGGTAATCAGCTCATCACAGCCTTTAAGGAGTTTAAAGACATTTTTTTTCTTCTTTTTAAGGAGTCCTGTCTTCTGGCAGACTCACCGTCCTCGGCACTAAAAACAAACACGCAGGAGAATCGCTGCCAAGAACCTCTGAGCTCGAGGCAACATCCAACAAGCAGAAGAAAAGCTGCTACTGTAGAAAAGGATGGAAATAATTCATCTGTCTGCCGAGCCAAAGATGTAACATCAAGTGAACCGATGCTCCAGTTTAACCCTTCAGATAAGAGCTGTGTCGAGCTGGATTTATTCGACCGTGTCCTTTTTTGTGTGTGTTTGAATTATCATGTTACAGAGATTGACTTATCGATAGAGAGGGAGTGTGTGAGAGATAAGCCGGAGCTGTGATGATCCTCGTGAGCAAAATAGGTTAATGCAGTACCAAACAACAGGAGCGGGATTAAAGAAACACAACAAATGTGGAAGATTAAAGCAGCAGCATCTCAGTCATGCTGATGCAGAAATCCTAACCGGCTTCAAAGCATCCTCACATTGTCGGCTATAAAAAGATTTACAGTCGTTTGCAATTTTGGACAAATTTACATTCAGGGCACCAACTTTATTCCAACAGTCCACAGCTGATAATCACCTTGCTATCAAGTGATTAGGATGTGTCACTGAAAGTCTACTGAAATACTTTATAGATTTCCACTGTCCGGGTCAATCAGGGTTAATCCTTTTTTTTCTTCTTTCCTCATGAGAGTTTTATATAGAGAAATGCCCAGACTGTAAGCACTGTGGCTCTTAAGAGGTTAAACACTGGGGGCATCTTTTGAGCCGTCCTTGGTTTAGAAAAATCATAAAAGACACGAGTTTAATATCTTTCAAAATGGACTGCAGGAGGTTTGAGGTTAGGTGCAGAATTAAATATTTGATACCTATTTAATGCCAAGAAATTCAACAACTCATAGGTCAAAGCATGTGGCTGCGGAGAGATATTTTTGTCTGTGATCTTGCAGCAGAAACACTCTTTCAGGTTCATGTCTTTATGTAAATGTTCAGGCTCAGATGAACTCCTTCAGGAGCTATCAGAGTGCAGGGTGCTAACATGGTGCTAATAGTAGCAGGAGGGGTATCTGAAGCTCTGCTAGACACATTAGCAGCAATGGATGGCTCAGTGGAACCTGTGAGCTGACATTACCGACACAAGGAAGTAGAAAAGAATGAATTTGATGAATATATTAGCATACAGAGATGAGTCAGATGTTTTTGCACACAGTGTACTATTCGGCGGTTGCAGCTGCTTCGATTGCTTCTGATGTGCTCTTGAGTTCTGCAGCGGCCCAAAATTGAGACCTGCACCTGGCCTGTACCTACTTTGTTAAGACCCGACCTGACTGAAGCCAACCGGTCCTGCCAAATCTGAGGCCGGACTCCAACATAAGCAATATATTTTACTTTATTCATTACTGTCAGGCTAATGCAATGCACTGGCCACACTTGTCTCTTCCTCTTCCCACTTGGCATTGCTTACCTACTTGAAACTAATGACACACACGGGCACAACAATCAGCACCGAGATACATTTCTCACATAAATTACATTTGGAAATAACCAAAGTCAAAACCCAGCCCAGAGCTTCAAGCTGAAAGAAGCTTGGAAAGCCCAATACTTTGTTGGGTTTGCATAACTCTAACATGACAGCACCTGGCCAGTGCAGATAGTAATCTGGTATCCAACAGGTGGCTCATAACGCCCAAAATATGTGTGCAAAAGGGAACAAATGAACAGAAAAACAATTAAAATGGTGCTATTTTTTTTTTTTTTAACATCAAATGTTACTTATAGTGCCAAATCAATTGAGAAGTAAAACCAAACAGTGCTCAGCTTTTAGCCTCTTTAAGGTCAAAATATCAGCTTTAATGTAGAGGGTGTTACATTTAGCAGCTAAAGAGCCACATATTTTTCTTCGGAGTTGGTGGAGACCAAACCATAGATAAAAGAGGTCCAAATATTGGACTGACATTCATCAAGTGGACACAAACAGAACTGTGTCTGCTGGATCTGAAGGATGTTTCTGACACTTTTAGGGGCCAAAATAAGTAACTAGCCAGTGTGGTGCATGACACATATACTATATAACATAAATGGACCTAACCACCTTGATGTCACCCATTAGTATGTGAATTATGGTTTTAAAGCCTTGATTTTGTCATTTTGAGCATTGCCATTCAGTTTTTTGGAGCCAGATGTGACCATATTTGGACCAGAAGGTGGAGCTCAGTTATCAGTGAATGCTAGCATTCAGCTAGCTAGCTTGGTTAGCAAGGTGCATCTATTATTCAAAATTAACACCTGACTTCTTTGAGTGTTTTTGGACAAGTTACAAAGGGTCAAAGCATAATTTATATAAATGAACATCCTGTTGTATTGAAGAAGACTTGAAACTAATATTTGAGACCATAAACTCATCAGGAAAATGTTTACTGAGGTCATAAATCAAGTCAGAAGTATGGTCATTTTCTTAAAGATGTCTTCTGTTTGCAGCGGGTGTAGTCGCCCCCTGCTGGGCGTTAGAAATAATGCAGGTTTAGGACACTTTTTGGATCTGAAGGTTGCTTGTTTGTTGTAATTTAACAAAATAAATTCCTTCTTCACTTTTCAAATGAGCAGCACACCTTAATCCAATGTCAGATGTTCTAATCCATCATAATAACTCTATAATTGAAGATTATGAGCTTCTTCCTGTCTGTCAGCACTTCCATAAAAAGTCTGAGACAAAAACTTCCTCAGTCCAGTAAATCAGCACGTAACAGTTCCTTGGGGTGGAACAGAGTTTCAGCAGGGGGCGCTGTGGACCAGTTACACGCTGGAACCATTAACCTGACTCACTGATGAAGAAACCCGTCTGGCTATAATTACGTTTTTGGGATGAGCCGAAATGATCAAACCACCGAGGAAATCAACCGAGGTTCCAAAACACAAAATCTGAAATTGTTTGGCAGCGTTCACCCTGAACACCTAGCTTAAAACAACACAGTAATAATCATCTGTCTGAAGCATATGTAGAGCTGATCCATTACACAGAGAGCTGTATACCGTGCGCCACACATATCACTCTCTTTACTGTGTTTAATCAAACCCAAGCCCAACACAAACAACAAAACGAAGGGTAATTGCGCGGCTGCCATTTGGACGGCTCTCAGACGCTTTTCATTTTCATCTGTCCTCCATCTCTCCATCTGCAGCTTTCAATTACGCAAAGAGAAACACCGATCTAAAACAAACATCTGGAGGTAATGCTGCATTTTGTCTGGCTCAAAGGGCCAAACACAGCACCTGTGGAAGAGGTGCTCAGGTTATTTACACAGTGAAAAAATACTCTATTACAAGGGGAAAAAGAGAATACACCCAAGTAAGAGTATTAGGAGAGTAAAAGTCAATTTCATCTTGAATCTCTGTTTGGAGGTTAGTTTTATTGGCCTCGAGCGAGAACCACTTGTTCCAACAGATTCCTTCTTAATTGGCTTGTAAGAAAAATGTAGAGAACTTTCATATTCTCAATTTCTTTTCCTGTTTTAAATTTTTCTTTGGTACAAACATAATTTAAGTGGTCCAGACCTCTTGGAGGAGTCGTGCAGTTTTTCACTACAGGCTTTATTACTTTCAAGCAATTTTGAGTTTGAAAATCCCATATTAATGATACATTTTAAAGGATAAGAAAGATAAGAAGAGGGAAAATGTTCTTTCATTGGGTCTGATTTTGCAAAAACTAGATCACCACTGGTAGAAGCCACTATTTCAGCAAGTGAAATGTTGATTTATTGTTCAACAAAACCATAATAAAAGTTACTTATACCTCTAAGAATCATTTGTAGGGAAGTTATTGGGGGGAAAAAAGGCATTTTTTTGACTGAAAACAGGCTGAAATATTTGAACTGCTTTTCACATTTTAACACTTTTTCCTTCATTGGAACTGGAGGTTCTTTCTGCCTTAGGATACTTAGGTTGGAGATCTTGTTCGTAACTTCCTGTCGTCACGTCGTCCTCGAAACTTCTTCACTTCCTGCATTTACATAATTTATGTCCTGTTTAAACTGTTAGAACAAAGAACCAGGAAGTTTTTTGGCCCTAACCTTAGAGAAGTGCAAACTGCAGACTTTCTTTTAACAACCTCGAACAGTATGTTTGTGTATAATGACATGTGCTGTATTTTAAGAATGCTCCAGTGAGTCGTATATGAGTCAAGGAAGAAAAAGGGGTCTCTGTGCCAGTGAGACACTCATTTGTGTGGTTTTGGGTGGCGTATCCACAGACGACCGGTTCTCTACTTTAGGTTAGAGATCGTCTTGGTCCTGTGATTTGACCACAACAAAGGGAACACATACATAAATACCATATTCTCTGTAGATGTAACTTTCTTGGTTTCTAGAGGAAGAATTAATCACTAGATCTCCCTCTGTACGTGCATGTACAGTATATTCCTGCTTCTCGGTGAATCTCTCACACGCTGTTTGCTGCCAGCCCCTGAGGACCAATGGCAGAGTTGTATCATCTGTATCGATTATTACTGTTTGTGAATTAGCGAGGGGCAAACAGAGCAGACACCCGGTGAACCGAGGGATGCAGTTGTCATGGGAACGTCGTTGCGCTGCAGGGCAACATATAAAAAGCCGAACTTCTCAGTCAGCAGGTCTGCACATGTGATGCCAGTCAAAGCCTCGGCCAGGTCTGCTCTTCCAAGGAGAAACTTTCTCTCTTTTTCTTTTTTTTCTCCCTCCCTCATCTCTCCCTCTCTCTCCCTCTATCTCTCTCTCTCTCTGTTCTCGTTGCTTTCCCATGTGTACCCAGTTGGACACTGTTGCCATGGAAACGTAGCCGTGAGACTGTACAGGATGTGGCTGGAGCTCAGAAGAGGAGAGCGCTGTTTGTTCATTTAGAAAAAGAAGTTGGAATGGATGAAATCCTTCTACTGGCTGGATGCAGACCTTCATTCAATTTGAGCTAAAAAGACAAAAATCACACAGGAGGCTCAACAAAGGATGAGTCCGTGTGGGATTAGAGCTCCGCAGAGCTGGCTGCGCTCAGCCCGAGTGTATGAAAATGTATTTGTGATTTACTGCCGCTGGCCTCTCTTTACATTTAATTTTAAGTTAAAAGGAAACACAAATGCTCCCGATTTGTGCTCTTTAAAGGCAAACTAGCAGGAAAAAGCTGCGTCTCTGACCTCGTTTCAGGTGTGATTTACCTGAAAACACAGAAAACAGTAAGGTTAGAGTTCACTGAACAGCTGGTTTAACCTCTTAGAAACTTGTAGAAAGAAGAAACAGTGACTGCTTATCAAAAAAGCTGCCTAATCTCTTAAATAACACAACTTTAGACCATCACATTATGTGCAATGCATACACCAAAATACAATTTTGAGTGCATATTATACCCAGAACTGGTTGCACATTGTAAGGTTTATTTTTTTTAAATGATGCTCCTTTTCAGGGTAGGGAGGGTTTCGGGCGGGGCTACCTTGCTGGTGAAAACGACTTTGACCCTTTGACTGAAACTTGTCCCAAAACACTCAAAGTCAGCTGGTTAAGGTCGTTAAAGGCTTTTGTTTGGTTGAATTTGTGCTCCAAAAGCACTTCTCTAAGGTTAGGGGAAAAAAGTTCCTGGTTATTTGTTATAAAAAACAGTTTAAACAGGAAATAAATGATGTAAATACTGGAAGTGTAACGTCGTGTCATTGTCATTGCTGAGCCCGGGTTGCAGGAATGAAAAGCAAAGTATCACTAATAAAAAAAAAAAACTGCAACACAGTGAAGCTCTTTCAGCCACTGTGCTGCATCTACAACATACAGTCTGTGTAACCAAATAATCTTAATTATGCTCGAACTTCTAAGTTATTCTGCTGTTCTCATGCCTTTGATTGATTGGAGAAGAAACATCGTAAAACCAGAACAAAAAGCAAAACAAACACTGAAATTAGACTCAAGAAAACAAATGTGCATTTTATTTTTCCTTCTCTTCTCTCTTTCATTTTATTGTGTGTGGATTCTAGCAGCATTTCAATGACCTGTTATAGATATATATATATGTAGTGAGTGCACACAGTGCTTCCCTGCAGCAGCCTGCTGGGCAGCCGGCTCGTCAGCAGCATTGAGCTCACCTGGTCTGGCTGCAGGTGGCAGTCAGCCAGCGTCTCCTCTCTGCTGACTTCTGCCCTCTTTACATTTGTTAGTTCACCAATTTCCCCTCAAGTTATGGAAGGTATTTCTTTCTTAGTTACTTCTTATCGTGTGTGTGTGGTCTGTGAAGGAATCACTGAAAGAATTTGGCAAAAAAATGCACAAAGCTCGAGTTGGTTTTTCATACTTTGTTTCAACAACAAACATTTGTTTGATTCCTTCTTTTGTCTTTTTTATTTCCCTGATTAATGTAAAATGCTACTGTGCATTAAACAACACGGCTTAGTGTTTACAGACGTACATCTCCCTGAGTCACAGTTACACTTTTTCACTTCAGTTCAACTTTAACACGTCTTAATTTAGAACGTCAGTGCAAGCTTTCGCTAACTGGCATGAAAAACAAAGTACAGATGATGATAATGGAAACATTGTCAGTTCTTAAGGTATCAAAGTATTCAAATGTTCAGTCAGAAGTTCTCACAGTTCTGTCATGCTGGTGTTTTAGGACAAATACAATGATCATCAAAGTCCTTATATCCTCTGGGGACCATGAATAGAATATAATAATCTGTCCTGTAGTTAAAGTAAACCGAGGAAAAACTGCTGTTTCTTCCCAAATAGATATATTTCTTATCCGTGGTGGTCACCTGTCTTTTTCTGATATCTGGGACTGAATGCATGTAAAGAAAGAAAAGGTTTTTTGGCTGCAGTGATTCAGAAATGATAATTATCCCCCATGCAGTAAAAAGTCCAAAGTGAACTGAGGAAAAACTGCCGTTTCATTCCTAAAAACATATACTTCTTATCCGGAATATCAGGAAACAGCATTATTGTTTTTGTCTGGGAAAACTTTCTCCGGCTCTCTAACTTTGATTTATTTCTCCTGTGCATTTATTTTCTCCTTCCAATCTGTATTCTGTTTCACCCCACCTCTCTGGTCAGTTTCATGAGCTACTGTAAAGCTAAATTTATCCCCTCGGAATAAATAATGTTTTTTAATTAGGCATCTTTCTTTAATGTGATTAATGTGGAGATAATTAGCTATGTCTATGTTTCCCCGCAGTGAATTTCATCTTTTAATATCTTCTTCTCTCAGTGCACCTCGTCTTTTTGGGGAGGAAGTCATTTGAAATTCATTGCTAATCTCTCTCTGTGAGTCTGTGTCCTGACTGAACATGTGCAGGAGAGTTTTGTGCTGGTTAAAGAATATTACAGGTGTATTTTTAGTTGTCTCCTCTCTCCACACTGCCCATGCAGAGTGTAAACCCACTGATGAATTCTCACAAGCTCCTGCTGCTTTTTTTCCTCTTTTCTCTCCTGCTGCAGCTTTGAACTCAAACACTCGCAGAAATCCACTAAACAAAAGCAACTCCGAGGAGCTGCTGCTGCACTCTCCACTGCTACAACTCTATTTTTCACCTAATATGACTTCGTTACACAGATAGTGATCCGGTTCTGCGTAGAAACCCGTCTCCAGCTTCTGCTTGGCCCCCCCACAGAAAAGATATTTTTGTGTTTGCCACTTGTCAGCGTCTGAGAAGCTAATTAGGGGACAGTTGGCAAACCGTTTTTTCTTCCAACACCAACGTTTTTGTCAAACAATGCAGCATATTTAGATCATTTTTGCAGAATATTAATACTTGCATGTATCTAGTCATTCAGAGGATGATAAAAACTATGAATATACTCCTTAAAACATTGCATTTATGTATTTTTAGTGATGATCACCTGCACAGAATGAGTTAAAAGTCTTTTTCTGAGAACGAGGAGTGATCAATTTTATAGTTTATGGAACATTTTACTCAAAACCACAAATATGAACCTCATGGCTGCATTTCAGGTCAATTAAATGATCATGAAATCATTATAAATCATCTGGGGAACATGAATTCTTCAAGTAGATTTCTTAATAATATCTCCTGTAATTGAAAACCTTCAGTCCAAAGAGGGATGAGGAAAAACAGCTTTTTGCATCCCTAAATACAATAACTAAGGTCAAACAATGCAGCATATTTAGATTCATCTTTGCAGTATATAAAGACCTGCATGCACTACTGTGTAAAGCATTGCATCTATTTATTTTTACCTGTACTGGTGAGTCTTTTTCTGATATCAGGGCCTGAATGCATGTAAAGAAAGAAAAGTTTTTCTGGCTGCAGTTATTAAGAAATAATAATAATTATTCCCCATGCAGCTAAAATGTGTCAAAATTACTTAAACATGTACAAAATTAGTAAAAAAAGAACCCACCCCGGTGCAGCCTTTCCCTTCACTCTCCTCTGCACTCACTGAAGGTTTTCCACAGCTATTATTTCTAAAATTTTTTCTTTCAAGACAAGCTGGAGAAACGGGGGAATTGTTCATTCTCTTCTCGGGATGTTTGTGAGAAGAAAGAAGAGGAATGTGGAAGCAGGGTGGAGATTTATAAAGCTCTGGTTAGAGCGAGGATATGTTTAGGTTGAGAGTTTTGCAGGAGGATGCTCCGGGGGGGTTTCCATGATAAATGGTGCTACAGGGATGCTGTGTGTAGTTTTGAGTGAGGGAGAAGTACTGTTTGCTGAACTGCTAAGATGTTTTGTTAACAGCTGTGTGAAGTGTGTTTCCCTTAGGGTGGCACATTTTGGGGTTGAATGCACTTTATGTACATGGAGGAGCGAGCTGATTGGTCGCTGCAGCGCCAAAGACGGGCAGCTTCCTGTCGTTCTGAGGACAGTAAAATATAAAAAACCTCCACAAGGCTGTGGAAAGAACAAATTTCTCCTTTGAGTTTGGAACTAATAATAAAAGGTCTTTTTTTAGTTGGATTTTAGTAAATATTATTCGTGTCCTGTGGCCTCCTCCCACAGTCCAAAGACATGCAGCTGAGGTTTAACTGGTGCCTCCTGTAGGAGTGAATGAGAGAGTGTCTGTCATCTTTAAGTCACTGTTAACATTCTGCACCAAAATCAGAATAAAGGAACAGGGTAAGGCTTAAAAAAACTCTACTGCAGGACATAACTTCCTACCACGGGACACTGTTGCTCAGCGATAGAAATCAGGTTAAAATCCGGCTCGGATCGCTTTCCTGCACGTCTCCCTCTTTCACTATGTATCTCTACTGCTGCAAAATAAAGCTGTAAAAAGGCCAAAACATATCTCACCGAAAAAGCAGCACCAATCTGAGACTGCCATCCCCTAAAATACGACCACGTGTCATTGGTACAGCAGCTTATTACGACTCATATTTTTGTTGAAGTCAGTGGCGCCCCCTAGTGGCAGTCGTAATTATGAATGATTACGAGGGAGAAGTGAAGTTACAGAAACAACTTACAGTCAAATCACGTTTTTGCATTACCAACATATCGTCACTTGCGGTGGTTTCATGTATTTGTATGTATATAACTTTAAGGAAGTAATTTTGCACCCTAAAACTAACAAATCTGACTTTTTCACAATGCAATATTCAGATCAGTGGCTGTTATTTCATGTGAGATGAGTTGATCTCCTGCATTCGGTAAGGATGATATTTTTGGAAGCCAAAACCGTCCTTGAACGGCTTGGTTTGGAGGACTTGTTTCCCATTGTGTGTTATGTGACACACACTGTTTTGTCTGCTTTAGTTTCTGAAATTCACTGGACAATGTTTCTGTGTTTGTGGCAGAAAATGATTCAGACACAGATCAGAATATGTGCAAAGCATGCTGCGATAGCTTCCATAAAAAAAGTAAAATAATACATTTAAACTATCCCATTACATCTGTCATTTTTTGTAGATTAAAGGTCTATTTGTTATACATGATAACATTTTATTGCCAGACTCCTGCAGACTACTTCTACTGAAATAAAATGTAGAATTCAAGGTTTGCAGGTCTTTGTTTGGCATTGCTGCTCTCTTTTCTCAAGTAAAAGATTCAAATACTTGAAGAAATTCCCAGCTGCATTTACCGACACCTGGAGCGCACTTCATGTTTTCTGAAAAGAGGAAAATGAACAGTGAGTGAGTGAATTATGGCATGTCAGAATAACACAAAAATGTAAGAGGGAAAAAAAAGGTTCTGGACAAATGGAATCGCCCCGCTGTTTCCTGTGAGACCACTTCAGTGAAGAAAAATCAGAGAATGAACAACCAGAGAGGACAAAAAAAGAAGAAATGAGCTAAAAAAAAAAAGGGGAGGGGGGGCAGGAAGGGGGTTGTTGGTTGTTCCTTAATGGAAGTGAAAGGTAGCATCACTCTTTAGCTGATTAGTGTATTAATTGTTTGATAGGTGTGTTTGTCTGCAGCTAATCCCCTGTGTTTACAACAAAGCATGGATCCTAATTAGAGCCGGCTAATCACACCACAGCACACACTCGTCCAATCAATCAAAGACTACAGGAGAGATGAAGGGAAGGTGAGCTGACAAAGACTTTAGCATGTTCCAGAGGCTTCTGTTCTGCTTCCTTTTACCAATCAGGAGTTAAAGTAGCCTCTAATATGAATGTCCAATCAGTGTTGATGGTAAAGGGAGTCAGTGGAAGCACACATTTCCTCAGTGTGTCATGTATTGACCGGGAACAACAAGTTCTCCTGATTGGAAAGTGGCACCAGTGACTTAATGAACCAGGATGCATTGCACCTGAACTATTGATGCCTTGATACCGAAACATAGTAACTCATAAAATAAACTAGAAAAGCATACAGAGAGCGCAGACCTCCGCAAATACCAAATTGCACACTTGAAGGATTATATTGAAAGCATGTATTTTGGGACACGGGCATTGAAATATTTCATCCACTAGATGGCGGCAGTTAGTGAAGGCAATAGGGTCACTGACACAATAATATAAATTAGCAAAATAAATTCCAGATGGTGTTCCGGATCACCGATCACCACCTAAATCTAATCACCTGTTCCTTGTCCCAATACACACGTTGTACAAAGTTTTCATCCAAATCCGTGCAGAACTTTTTGAGTGATTTTGTACACAGACGAACAGACAGACAAACGCTGGCGATCACATAACCTCCTCCCTAGAGTTAATAAAAACATAAAAAAAAACATGGAGGTTCAGTAGTTAAAGAAACACATTACAGCTCCCTTCCTTCCATTTCCCTTTCACAATAAAAGCCCAGCGTAAACTGAGTCAGCATTTTGCTCATCTGCAACTCAACAAAGTAGCTTCAATCACCATCAATCTCCTGTTTTGTGCATTAACTATTTTTCCAAAAAAGACAAAAACCACCTCAAGCATGAAAACTTTAATGTACATTTTTGAAAGTTGTATCGAATTTTGGTGTTTCCATCTAAAAGAAGGCTTTCGAATCAGATGAAATACTTCATCCTCCTCCTCCTGCCGCTCGGCTCTGCTGACTGTCAGCGTGTCTCCCTCCGTCCGAGGAGCTGATGGAACGGGTTTTAATAGAATCACGTTACACGTTTTTTTTTTTGTCTCTTCCGTGTTACGAGTTTTTTGCACACCAATGTCACAGAGTCCTCCGTTGCCATGACAACATGTGTAAGTCAGCCACTCAGCCTCTGCTGCTGGGTCGGCTCTCATCTGTTTCTGTCTCGAGTGCACGCCTTTTTTACCTCTGACAGCCCGGGAAGAGCTTCCAGAAAATCCCAGAAAAGATAATCATCCACGTTACCTCACGGGAAAATAATGGAAATGGTAGATTTGGTGTTCACTGTGATCTATTATAGTAAAGCTCCAGAGTCAATTAAGTCCTAAACATGCTCAAATTTAAGTATGAATATATAAAATGTTACTGTTCTGGTCTCCTGAATGGTGTCTCAGTGACATATGTTCAAAAATGTATGAGAATTATTGTTATAAAGTGATTAGTAATCTGTCTATTAAAGAACATTAACAGCTGGTTGGGTCAGCTTAGCATAATTTAGACTAAATACAGAGGGGAGGAAATCTTTGTTTTTATTTTGGTGCCCATGTAAACAGGCTGGAACCGCCACTAAATTAAGGCAGGGCTCGGTCAGCTGCGGCACATCGATAAATTTGTATTTGCCTTTTATTTCTGTGTGGTGGACACAATTTTCAGTTAAAAAAAGACGGTTAAATTATGTTTTGCCAGTCATACTGTCACACCTTTCTCTCTGTGTTCAAGGCTTAAGAACAATGAAACATATCCTTAACTTAAATGGAATTAAATTGCATTTCTGAAATGATTCAGTTGCTTTTTTTAAGGTGAACAGACATTTTGTTCGCAAAATAGACGGTGAAGTTATGTTTTGACAGTACCAGCATAATTACACCTTTCACTATAGTTTACATGCCTTTATTTTATTTTGAATTCCATCCAGGATGGTGTGGTGGAAAATGCACTGATTTTTGCACATTTTCATAAATTAGCAGACCTTTTAAAACCACACGGCAGAAATGAAATGATACATTCTGTTATTACTGGCAATTACCAAAGACAAACTTAGTGTCTATGACAGGCGCCGCGGGACGGCGAGGTAGCCGTCACGCAGTGCTCCTGCAGACTGTGTTGCCTGAGCATAAATGTCTTTCTTTTGGGTGCCATTTTTATTTTACAGTCTGTGATCACACTCTGATTTTGATGTTTCCAGATAAATAAAAAACATAAAGTATGATCTGTTTCTGACTGATCATTTTTGCACAAACTCAGCTGTGGAGTTTTTTTTGTCTGTGGGGGGATTCATATTTTCCTGCAGCTGAATCTTCATGCAGATATATTTTAAAGACATTAAAGGCAGTGATGCACAGCAGGATGATCAGATATTTGCAGAGCAGGATGAGAAGACAAGAACACAACATGCAAACAAATGCGAGCAGTGAATCATGCTAAACCCAAAAAGTAGTGAGACACCATGAACCCAGAAGCTTTTAATCTTGCCTCTAGTCTCAGCAGCTTGTGGAGGAGATGCAACAGAAGAATAAGCATCTTTCTGCTCTTTTTTTTCTCTCTTTTCTCCCAACAGAAAAGCTGCATGTGTACTCAAATCTTCCCATCGTCATGTAAGCTTCTATTCAGCGGGGCGTCTGGCAACTCAAGGCAAACTCCTTTCTCCCTCCAACGCTGCTGCTGTCAATCAGGACCCCAACACACCCCTCCACTGCCTGCCTGCCTGGGGGGAGATTGCCCTCTGTTGCCTGCAGTCAGGACTGCAGGAGGACTGATGGATGGACGGATGGATGGATGAATGGATGGACGGATGGATAGATGGAGGTGTTTTTCCCTGGGACTGATGTGAGGCTCTCAGCTGAAACATGGCAGGACTGACTCAGACCTGGAAGAGTCTCTGACAGACCAAAATCCTGACGCTCCGTTTGTCATAAACATGAGGAGGAAGAAGCAGAAGAAGCTTCCTGAAAATCAAAGCTTTTATCAACTGAAACATCTGGTTTTAGACGTAATAATTATTTAATGGCATTTTTTAAAGCGTGTTATTTGTCTCAAAGGGCGATTCTGCCAGCTCTGAACAGTTTATTTAAATACCTATAAATGCACAATTTCGCAATTACCAAAATACATATACTTCCATTCTAGAAACTCCTGTTATTATTATTGTTTTTCCATAGGTAGTGTCTGAAACGACCATGTTCTGGAAGTTAATTGCAATAACTGACACCTTTGCTAACCCTAACCCTAATCCTAACTCTGCCCACAGATGTATAAGGAGCACACAACTCTATACAAAGTAAATGTGGCTCCAGGTATGTTTTTTTTTTTTACTTAAATAAGCTGTGAAAGCTTTTCAGCGAAGAGATTCTCCTGTAGAACCTCAACTGATCAGAAAACAAACATTTTAAAAGTTGTTTGCTTGTCGTCTAACAGAAAGACCTGAGGAAGCCTGAAATCAGACTTTTAACACATCAGCATCATGATGTAGTTATTACAGGAAACTTTTGATTGGTTGTGTGTTCTGGCAGAACAGTCTCGTGTCTTTAGTGACACTGGCAAGAAACAGGAAGTAACATTGTTACGATAAAAAAGAAAGTTGAGGGAGAGATGCCTGCCATTCTCACATGCCCCTATACTCCCAAAGTATTGATAATAATTATGACTTTATTATTACTATTTTGGTATCAAAATCCCACATAAGACTGTGTTTGAAGAACTCTTGTTGTCGTCCATTAGTTTTAAAGATTTTCCTCAATAATTGCAGTCAAATCACAACAAAATCTGTTTAGTTTTCGGTTTCATGTAGCTGCTGTAGCGCCATCCAGAAAGAAAATTCACAGAGCTGCGTGGCTCCGGATGATGTTAAGGACAACAGGTACAAAGCAGCAGTAGTGGTTATTATGGCTGTTGTTTACACTGGCGCATCATCAGCAAATAGCAGAAATAAACAGAACCAACAATCTAAATCCTGCAAGTGATGAGAAGCAAAATTTGTTTCGCTTTTGGTATGAAAACACTGACAAAAACGTAGCACTCTCACCAGATGATCCATTTAAAATACCTACAAATAAAGAATCAGCGTAGAGCTACATGGTCCTAATGTTGTAAGTAAGATAGAAAAATAAGATCAGGTTATTTTACAACCTTTTCCCTTCAGTGTTCGAACACTAAGACACAGAATTGTGGATTTATCATGGACAGCGACCTCCTCCATCCATATAAAAACTGCTGTACATGTGGAATTCTGCACATTATCAAAACACCCAGTGTAAAACATGCAGAAGGCTTATTAATGATAATGATACGACTAATAATAATAACAATATTGAGATTTATTAGAAGCAGAATCAGAAGGCCTTTGTTTGCTCGAGCAGCTGAACATGAATTAGTGACTGAGGAGCTGCTGGTTGCTGGAGATGAGCGCAGCAGCTGTGATGTGGATTTTTTTTTTATTCTTCTGTGTCAGACTCCTCTGGGAGCGGGATCTAACATCCTGTACTGTATATGCTCGTCTCACCACAACCGCAGCACTCCGACAGCTTTTTTTAACATCTCAACATTAAAAACAAACAGAGTGACAACAACTTCTTCATGTCGCCTTTTTCTTTTTTTTCTCTCCTTTTTTCTCTTCTCCCTCCCCGTTTCATTGATGTCGGGCTTTTCAAGAGCACAGGAGTAGCACTCAAAAGAGCGTCGTTGCTGTTTTCTCTCCCCTCCCCTTCCCTCTGCATCAACACAAAGAACGCTTTCAATTTTTAATGCATCGAGCTCACAGAGAAGACGCCCCAAACAAGAGGGAGAGGAGTAGTAATGATGAACAGCTTTAAACAGATGAGAGCTTGTACTTTGCTCAAAATATCCTCTCTGCTTTCAGCTGAAAAGAAAAAGCAGGATTCAGCAGGCTGCAGGGATGCTTCCCGATACAATGTTCGGAAAAACGCGCAACACATCCTGTGTGAATGTGTGTTCTTGTAGCATTATTGGGAAGCCTTTTGTCCCGTTTCTTCAAAGACCTTACATGTGTTTTTACGTGTTTCAGACCCACAAATAGCATGTTATTTACATCACAATCAAAATATAATTTCCCAACACAAATACATTTCTAGTTTCATGTTGGTAAACTGTAAGAAATGGTCAATAATATGGTGGTGGGCTGAATGTCCTGATGCGGATTATAATGGCTGGATATAAGAAATAAAAAAAGAAATAAAGGGATGCTGGTTCTGTTTAGAGGATTAAAAGTCTTTATTAGCTTCAAAAAGATGACAGTCGGCAATACTTTTCCTGTTGGAATGCTGAATGCAGATTACATGCAAATAAATAAAGCTGAAGTTATTTCAGCGTGGCATGTCACCTTACACATGAAACAGAAATTGAACGTTATCCTTGATCTTTTCTGGCTGATAATAATTTGTGTCATCTTAAAAATGTTAGCAACAAACCTTTCTGTCCTTTTACACATTTTTTTAAGGTTGCAAAGAAAATCTGGAAGCAAACCTGGTGGATGTTGGTGATCTAGGAGGAGACATCGTGAGGATGGAGACCTCCGGATAAATTGGATAAAATGACAAGAAATAAAAAGCTTTAAATCACTTTCTTCCAAACATTCACATTTATATAAAGTTAAACAATCTGGGGAAACAAGTTTGATCACGACTGTGACACTTGACACTTGATGGACACTTCATAGAACTTAGTTATTAACAAGTAACCTCCAGCCTGATCTCACATGAACAAACGTCAGAGAAAGGGGTTTGTGTCCTGTTTGAAAACAAAAGTAAACAACTTTTAATGTAACTTCAGTTTTTTATGTTGCTTTCATTGCTTGTGAATTGTTTTTTTTTGTAAAACTCCCATTGTATATGTAACTTCCAGCATTTCCGGTATATTTATTTACTGTTTAAATTGTCTTTTCTAACGTTTTACCAGGAAGTGTTTTGTCTTAAACCTAGCTCAGTGGTTTTGTAGCATAAAACATGTTTATTTCTGCTGTAAATGTGGGTGTTTTAACATGGAGATGAATAAGGCTTGACTCGCTTTTGGAGCCAGCCTCAAGTGGCCAGTCGAGGAACTGCAGGTTTTGGCACTTCCATGTTAGCTTCACTTTTCAATCCTGGAGGTTAAACCTTGTTTGGTACCAAACACGCACAACGGTTGTGGTGTGACTAAGCATCAGTCAAACAGGAGATCTGGAGGGCAGGATGGAAAATGAAGCTTCAACTTTCTAGCTACCTTCAAAAAATTTCATCAGAAAATGGTCACAAACCTGCTGACGAGTGGATAAGATCTGAAGCTGTGCTGGTTTCTGTAAACTGTGGTGGTCATAAAAACAGAAGGTACGCCGGACCTTGCAACCAAAACCAAAACAAACAAAAAACCTCTTCCAAACCGAAATGGTTTGAAATCAGCATGTCAACATGATTCACTCAGGCTAGTATTTAGACATATTTTTTTTTAAAATCGTTATCACTACATAGCACAAAATCTTGGCTGCAGATCCTGCTACCATTTTCACAGTTTTGGGTTGTGGGGTTATCACTCTCCTCTCCTGGCTGCAGAGTCGGCCGAGCATCAGACACGGCAGCCGTGACGTGGCATTAAAACAGCCGTTTCCAGAGGGACTTTGTGACGGCGCCGTGGTTTGGTCCGGGCTGCCCTGGCGATTTGTCCGACCCCAGCTGGAGGCGGCGGGCGCAGCGAGCCCGGACGTTGTCGGTCCATCAGATAAAGTGGAGGAAACCTGCTGGCTTTTCTCCAGTAACAAAGAGCTGCTGATAGCAGCCACCGCCGCCTTTCAGAGTAAAAGCCTCTCTCCCCCACACACACACACGTTCTTTCTTTCTGTGAATCTCCTGAAATCTGCTTGTCCCTGCTTGCTTTGTGAGCGTGTCACAGTATGTGGCAGGTACCAGCCCCCAACCACCACTTCCTGTCAGCAGACAAGAAGAGGACAAAAGGCCGCAGTGCAGCCAGACGAGAAGATGTAGTGGAGTCGAAGTGTTACCCCCCCAACACCTCGCGGCAGAATAGCTTCGGTTCACCTTGTCTGCTATGATGACGAGTAACAGGTCGCAGACTCGACCTCACCTGAGAAAATTACAAGAAGCTGCTCTGGATGAAGACACACAGAGTTTCGCTGGATCTGGAGTCTGAATTTGATCTGCTCTCAGGAGCTCCTGTTGCAGGAAGGTTCGCTCTGTAACAAACACAAAATAACAACAATGAATCTTAAAGAGACGAGATTTCCCTCGAGGCAAACTGGGAAAATTACATTGCGAGAAATCTGCTTAACAAGTGATTTATTCAAATTGCTAATTCCTAAATCAAATTTTCTTAAATTCTTTTGAAACGCTGCTTAAGGGGTACGACTTTTTCAAACCTATTTCCAATATAAATCAGTTTCTGCTGCTGTTTTCTGTAAAGAAAGAAGTTGAATTAACTCACCAGTCTGAAACTTCTTTCTCATAATAAAAGACACATTTTCTGTCCAATGAAGACGTGTGTTGCTCCTGCACGTTGTCTTGTCGAGATCAAAGGTTTCAGGGCAACGACTTGTTGTGAGTAAATTGAAATCTTTATTAAAGTTAATATACATTTGAATGACACTGCACAGCTATAAATGATGTTTACACCAAGCTGACATTTTTCACACATGCAAAGTTGCTAAGAATATTGTTTACAATCTGGCAAGTTTGCATGACTGTATATTCTGCCCTTAACAAATCTGATTAGAGTCTAAGTGATTTAAGTGTCTCGCAGTATGGACTATTTTCATTTCACAGAATCAACCATCATAAAATAGATTAAATGCTTCACAAACTGCCGTGAGTCTGTTTTTACATTGTTTCTAACCACCTTTTAAACAGCAGGTCATTGGATTGCTTCTGTTTGTTTGTTTGTCAGCAGGATATCTCAGAAACATGACAGATCTTAATGAGATTTGGCAGAAATTTGGGCCGCGGGCAGAAAAACAAGCACTCAAATCCAAGAATGAGTAAAGGAAGGAGCACTGAGACATACGGCATCTTCAACTTTTCTCTCTTCGACTGCTGCGAGTGTTTTGATGGGACTCAGTACCTGCAGATTAAACATCTCTAAATATTTGTGATTATACTGATATATTCATATATGGAGGATTGTTCTGAGCTCTCTCTTTAGACATTTAAGTTCAGGACTGTTTTATTTTTGACTGCACTTCTATGCAAACTATTATTTAAAGCACAGCTTAAGGGTTTGCTTGGCTTCTTGCCCAGTTTTCTAAATGACTCCCAAGTCGTCTTCTTTCTTTATGTTTTATGCAGAAACACGCAGTACACATTATTATACAGCTTTACTTTCAGGCTGAATCCAGCGACAGCAGTTTTAAAATCCTTACTGAATTTGAAATTGAAATCCTAAAAGATAGTTAGATTTTTTGTCTATTGTCGTGCGAGATCTGAACTTTCAGAGTTAATATCTGTCGACAGTATTATGCTAAAGCAGTAAGATTTGCATCACTTTGTCCCTCTCACTGTTCAGAAAGGTCTGTCCTCATCAAGACCTCAACTAACCGTTTCAGTTCTACTCAAGAAAACCTTTTATTTTCTATGTCTGAACCTTTGTTTCTCTCACCAGCCTCAAATGCCCGAAAAACGCAGTAAATCCTTCACCCTTGTGTTGTCTTAAGGGTAAAAAAATTACCCAACAAAAACCTCAAAATTATCTTAATTTATTTTGAAGACTTCACTCAAGTTTTTTCCCTTATTGTTGTTCATACACCTTGAAAAATCGGGGTAATGCTTAGCAGAGGTGTGGACTCGAGTCACAATTTTGATGACTTTGGACTTGTCTCGGCTCTACTTGAGACTTGACTCGAGGGATTAAAGACTTGAGACTTGCAAAACAATGACTTCCTCCCATCTCTGATGGTTAGTATTTTATTGCTAATGATGCAAAATTAGTTCAAGTCTGCTGAGAGGGTAAACACAGATATTCACAAAGTTTTCGATGAATGTCTGGTTGTTTCTAAATGGTAAAAAATGTAGAGTTTGTGAGTCTGTGCAAGCCTGAGATGGCTGTGGCTGAACTGTTTTTTGGACATTTTCAGATCTAAAACAAAAGTTTTCTTCAAGAATTTAAGGTTACACATAAGTAATTTCTATAAATGATCATGTTAAAGGTGATTTAACTCCTTAAGTATGAAACAGGTTTGAAATTATCGACACAGCCCGTCTGAGTCTACAAACACTTTAGGAGGTTTAGGAATGGATCTATAAAACCTCTTAATTTACCAGATAATCAAAAAGATCTCCAACCTAAACAGTGAAATTGACAGTTTTTCAGTATCATATCAGTATCATTTGGCAGAGTGGAGCGGTTCACGGTTGTAAAGAAGACTACAGTTTCTTCATATTTATGCTATAAAACGACTGACCTAGGTTTAGGGGAAAAAATAAAAGACAGTTTAAACAGGAAATAAATGTACAGAAAAGCTGGAAGTGAAGTAGTTACAAGGGTGATGTGAACCATAGAAGTTACGCAAAAAACGTAAACGTACGTTAACAATTGTTTACTTTTGTTTTCACATGGGACACAAAGCCAGTTCTTGGCAAAAACCTGACGTTTTTCCGAACATTGGTACGGACCAATGTCCCAGACCTGATTGTTCTTGTAATTTTTGGGAGAGGGGTATCAGGGATAATTAAGCCGAAAACTGTGCTGTCTTTGTCCACTCAGAATCACACACCAGCTTTGATTCAGTTGAACAAAGTTATTAAAGCAAAGTATTTAAAAGTGAAAACAAAGTGATTATAACCCCTCCCTGCATTGTAAAGCTGTGAGACGTTGTGAGTATTGATTGTGAAACCAAACCTGCAGGAACATTAATGCAGATTAAATCAGCAGGTTTGTTTCTATAGAGCTGACACCTGCCTGTGCCTCTAAACACCTCTCACCCCATCAGCCTGCAAACATCATAAACTTTATTAGTGCTGCACTTTTGCAGGAATCGTGAGCACAAAGTGTGTTACTGAAGATAAAAAGCGCCGAGATGAACAGTAAAACAAGTAAATCCAGTTTACAGCCAACAGGAATAAAAAGGCAAACATATAAAGAGCTGTTTGTCCTCAAGTGTTTTAGATGGAGGTTTAACAGACAGGCTGATGTTTTATCTCCCAGGAGACCAGTATCTCCTGTCCATCAAATTTACTGAGAGCCGATAGAGACTCCGACTGCTGAGCTCAGCTGAAAACTGCTGACTGTGTCTGGAGTGTGTGTGCTGGATCAGGATGATCAAGGCTGCAGATCAGATGAGAGAGAAGCAGCACGGGTCTGAGGAAATTTAAAAAGACAGTGCATCTTGTTTAACCGAGGGTGCTCATAACACCAGTGTCGGATATAAAAGCTAATAATGAACATTTTGGAAAAAACAACTCAGCTTTGTAGGTGGGATAAATATGGAGCGTGGGAATTTTGGGGTTATTTCTGAATGAATATTATTAGAGATAGCATTGGTTTGGGTTTTACAACTGAGTAACGTTGACCAATTATTGAATGAACAATAACCAGATGCAATGAGCAGCTGGACTCTGCAGTGACAAGGCCAGAGCACAAAACAGAGTGAAGAACAATTTCTCTTTCCACAGTTTTTCTTCTGGATTTTGGCCAAACCTCCAACAATAGGTTGGACTTTGACCCAGCAGCCAACCAGAGCTGCTCACCTGATGTTAAACTTTCATTACTGAATTTCTGGTGTTTATGCAGATGTGTGTTGGTCCTGGAATAGCTCTGCAGTCTTATCTGGATCTAGCCAGCTCACAGGAGATTTACAATGTAAAACATTGACTTTTATGACCTGAAAATTAAATGATTATATAGTCACAGCTCCACTCATTAACCCTATCTTCTAATAAGCTGACTTCCTTGTCCTGTCATATATAAGTCAAGACAAAGTGTATGTTCGGCAGTGAAAACCATGAATCTCTCCATGCTGCATGAGTCATCACACCGACTTTGCGTTTCTATTAGAGAAATAACAACTCTCAGCATTTTAAGAGACATTTCTCTCTCAAGAGAAACCATCTTTCTGTGCCAGAGGACAAAAAAAGGCACAAATAGTATCTCAGTGGTGGGCAAAGTATACAACATCAATATTTAATAATAATTTTCTTAAGTATTTTGATTTAAAGAACTGCATTACTTGCTTTAAAAAATACTTCATTGTTTCACTTGAACGGATTCTACCTCCACATACAAGTGCCAGATGTAATTGAATTGTTCATGTTCACAAGCATATTAATCATGCATTTGTTTGTGCAATAATGGTAAAAAAATAAAGAAAGAAAAAAAAAGCAATATATCAAAGAACATAAAGCAGGATCTTCAGCTATTTCTATTCCCCGTACTAATTTAGTGTTTAAATATTCCTACGTGCATTGAGTTATTTACTGCTGCTGCACGTCTCATCTCTAAATGGACCAATTTGCTTTAAAATATTAAAATACAACCTTTCCAGGTTAATGATGTTGTATGAGACATCGAGTGTCAAGCATAGCTGTAATACATTACTAAATATCTGTGGATAACCGTCCCGAAAAGATTTATTTTGACCAAACCAGATGCGGTTACTGTTTAGAACAGTGGAAAGACTAACCAAGGAGTATTTCGTTTCTGTTCAGTTTGAAAGAAGCATGTTTTGTTCAGTGAAAAGAGAAACTTTAATCCAGAATATATACGGTTTTATGTTTCTGATTAGGTCTAAGAATATTTAATTTCTTGATATTTTGTGAGTTTATTTAGTTTAGTTATTTTTACGCAAAAAGCTCAGAAATCTTAGTTTTCCATATTTTGATATTGTGTCAATATTTGCTCACAAATACACACAAAGTGCAGCTGAGAGGATGTGGATAGCAGAGATGAAAGTTTCTTTTTTATTAAACTCAATATTCTCTCTATAAAAGAGGATCCTCCTCTGAAGATGTCCGACACGTCTTTGAGGCCAGGAAAAGTTTGTGCAGTTGCATGATGTTGCAAACGCTGGAGCTGTGTCAGAGAAGAAAAAATATTCCCTCCAACGGAAACAAAGAGGAGCAGCAACATACAGTCCGAACATAAAGAACACAGAATCACGCCATACAGTGCTGCAGCTGAGTGCAACTGTAGTTTGTAGTTTGAATTGGCTTGCATGATCAAATCCAACTGTGTCACTCTGTGGCTTCACTCCTCCAGCTTCTCTCTGCTCACTTCTCCCTCTGGGCCCAAATGGGTCACTGAAGAGAGGCTCAAAGTGAGAGCCCAACCAAAATATTTGAAAGTATTTCCTCTAAAAAGGAAAGAGTCTGGGTGCATTGGGGGATACTGGGGAGAAGAAATAGAAAGATTTATTCTAGCTTTTTGTCATGGTTTCAATCTTTCATGTTTTTGTGAGCGGGGTCCTCTGGGAGCGTTGCCGACGGCTCTGGACAGAGCTGCCCGGACAACAAAAGAGGAGTCTTTACTTTTCATCCGTCCTGGCCTCGCTCTCCCGGGGTTAAGATGACCATCGATCGGCCGGGCTGATAAACACAAAGAGCTGCTGGTAAAGGAGCTCACAAAGCAGTCCAGCTCTGCCTGTCAATTACCCGCAGTCTCTACTTAAACCCTCTCTGTCTGTGTCTCTGCTCGCACTACATCTCATGTGCTTTGAGTGCATCGTGCAGCCGTGCTTTACATCATTCCTCCTGGCACAAATATGATCACACGAGGGCTTTGTGCGACATTCAGAGATAATGTTGTTTATTACTCTGTAAAGAAATATCTCTAATTTTTGTGCAAAAGTGCTGAAAGAGCTATTTCACAGCTCAGAGTGGTTTCAGAAGTTTCCCCCTCTTATTCCTGCCACCCACGCCTCTCGTGGGAATCACTTCTCCCATGTCCTCTAGACCCACCAGCAGCCCCCGACCTCCTCCTCCTCCGTCCCTGGCTCTCAGCCCTGTTCAGCCGAGATCACATGCTTGCAAATGGGCCCCCTGGCTGGGTGGCTTGGCGGTTGGAGGGCTCCCTGGTGGATCCGCCAATTAGCCCCAGCCCCCGGCCTCGGAGAAGTGGAGCGAGGCCGGCGGTGCAGAGAGCTCCATGACGTCCCCAGAGTTTCCTTTTAACGGGTGACCGCCAAAGATGGGTCGAGGAGAGGCGAGGAGAGGAGAGAGGAGAGAGGGGGGACGCCGGGCGAGGACGGCGAGGATAATAGATGACCCCTTTGTCTGTTTTGCCGCTAAGGATTTTGAATCAATTGCAACTTGTGTCGCCCTGCCAGGCCCCACAGCTTCAGCTCGGGGGGGAGAGATGAGCGGCAGAATGTGGAAAATGTTGAAGAAATCTCAGCGGTCTCTGGGAGGCCAGGTCTGACTGAATGTGGATTCATTTGAAAATGTGTCTTTTTGTCTCCAGCTTGGCGTAAGATGGTGCTTTCCACCAGTGGAAGTGAAGCTTTCCAACATCACTTGCAGAATCAGTCAATTAAGGAACACTGTAACAGTATTATTTAGACTTGCACACTCTTTGCAGGAGGATTAAATTGTAAATCCATCGACAGTTTAACAAATATACAGTTCAAACATATAATAACTAAACACAGCTGATTGGCAGGTTTGAAATATGGATAACAATCTCTTAATTCTGGAGTGAAAAGTTAAGCTTTTAGGACGTCAAAACAGCATTTACAGCACGTTGAAGCAGTGGTACAGTGTATGTTACTGGCAACAAAATTCAACCCAGTTCTAACATGGATGTTGTTTGAGGTGTAAGTCATAAAATACATGTTAACTGACTGATATTATTTTAAGTAGAAGTAGTGCTGTACACACTGGAGACATGATCTTACAGAGCTGGAACATTTTCCAATTAAAAGATGTAGTTTGATGCAGATATACAGGATGTTCTCAGTCAGTATCTTAGTCGGTACTGTAGCTACTCTTATCCTCCCCGAACACAACTTCAGTGCTCAGAAAACACCAAATATGAACATGAAAACCAAGTGGTGATTAAGTCTGATCATCTAACATATAGTTTAAATGAAAGAAATAGACTATTTGATCCTGTTTTCTTCTCCAATTGGCTGATGTATTGATGAACAGCTCAAAAAGCATCATAGTCCCATTATTTGGGGACTGTGAAAACAGTCCAAATACAGAACACAAACATTGTTTCTGTGTCAGCCTGAGATATAAACAGTGTGGCCTGTGAAACCCCTGGTGAGCTCGCTGTGTGAATGCAGGCAGCCTCTGATGTCGCCGCCGCTGTTTACACTGGACACACACAGCCGAGTCAAGGAGGTACCTATTTACCCACAACCCCCCTGTTCGTTAAACCAACAGTTTCCTCCGAGTTCTTTCAGGAGAAAAGAAGAAGAGGGGACTGAATTAGCGAGAGCACACAGAGTCACGACTCTGGCGCAGAGATAGCAGCGAGAGTGCAGAGAAATTTCCAGCAGCAGAGCAGAGAGCGGAGTAAAGTTTGCCCAAAACTCTTTATGAGGAGGACAATGAAGGAGCAGAATTAAAGAAAGTTGGAAAGCTGAGATTAGCCGCGGCTGCAGAGAGACAGAGGGGGAGCGAACAGCTGGCTGGGACAGATACTGCTGTTTCAGACCTCTCCCCAACCCCGGCGGGTAAACAAACCGGCAGTCTGTTTGATTTATGGCGTGCGTCACTGACCGGATGGCCATTATTGCCACTGAAAGAAACAGTAGAGAGCGTCGTCATCATCGGCGAAACGTGTCCATATTGCAGCTTTTCACAGGTACGGCGGACTTTGTCTTGTGCTCTTTTGTCAGCTTGGCATCTCCAAACACTTTTCTGATTCAGCGGCTGACAGCCGAGCTGAACGCCGCCGCTCGGACGCGCTGTAAATCATCGGCGGCGAACAGAGAGAAGCTGTTTGGCACCAGGAGGCACATCTTTGTGTCTCCTCAGTGGAGACTTTCCGGAGTGATTAATCATCACACTCTTCAATGTTAGGAGGTAATTTATGGCTTCAATTCATGGCCTTTATCATTATGTGCGGGCGAGCGGGTGAAGAGGAGCGTTCGTCTCAGGAAAATACAGCTCAGGAGCTCAGACTGAGAAAACAACTGATGTTCATTGTAACGCCTCAGTTAAACCGTCACATTGTCCTCTTATTGATTGTACATCAGCGCGCTCCACGCTCAGGTGAGTCCCCCGGGTGTTAGCGAGGGTCCATCAGCTCCATAAAGGCCCCGCAGGTCACTAATGGCTTCAAGGTGAACTACCAGTCGGACCTTATGAGCAAAAGAGGGACATCTTTTAGTTAGAATGGCTGTAAAATGGAGGCTAGCGTAAGGAATGTTTCCATTACGTGTTTTTATGTGCATTACCCAATATGCACATAAAACATGTGGAGCTGACAGAAAACAGTGTGTCACAAAGAGAAGATGCGGTGGAGGTTAATGGAAGGTGACTTCGCATGGACACTTTCACTTTGTGGGCCAAGATGGAGAAAAATATAATGACAGGAGGGAAAAAATTCATTATTAAGACAGTATGACGAAAATGAAGTTATACAATGTTGAGAAAATAGTCAAAATTACCAGAAAAAAGTCAATTTTTTTTGTTTACGTCGTTTCTGATTCTGATTTGGCAGAAACTGGTTCCTTAATAATGATTAAAAGATGTTTACTGTAAAACAATAAATGCAATAAATCAATAAAAATGCATAAATGCTTTGTATTAAACTCTTTCCCTTATATCAAAAATCATTCATTATTATGCACAACACCAACACACATGAACGTGCGCTGGAATTACAGTCAATTAGATAACTAGCAATTAGCTTAATGCTAACTTAACGCTGAAATCGGCATAGACGAGCTAACATGTTAGCATCGTTTTTGTGTTATCCATTCAGCTGAGAAACAACGGCTTAATTCAAATTGAAAGGTAACTACAGCAAGTTTACATGGACAAACAGTCCGAACATCCCCCCTTTGTATCTTTGAGTAAAGAAGACTACAACCTGATTTACTCAATATGTCTAATAAAATTCACATAAATCACATAAAAGCAGATTTTTCCCAAACTATAGTTGTGGTAGCTGCAACCAAGAATATCTCATTTATGTGTCGGGGGATTTTAGTGGTTCTGCACCTTTAAATATTGTGGTTATTTCTCATTTTATGACATTGATGAAAATCAGGTTGTAGCTTGCAGTAACTTTTCAGATAGAAAACAAAGTTCCTCTGATGATTTATTGACACCGTAACAACAAATCAGTGAATATCTTTCAAATTTTACCGAACTCAAACGGTTCTTCTATCTGACCCCAATCCTCTTCCATAGTTAACTTTTCACAACAAATGGAAGAAATATTTTACAGGAGTTCGCAAAGTTTCCTCACGCTCCCTGTGTCGTCCACTCAGACAACGAGGAATAAAATAAACATGGAGGACAACAGAGAAAGCACCTGCGGTTGAAGCCGAACTCGGAGCTCCACGGACTGCGTGCTGCATGTCCCCAATGCAAAGAAGAAAATGTTTTGTCTATTGTCAATCAGATGATAATCTTACAGTGGCCCTGAAATGCAAAACACAACAACAACAAAAAAACACAACAACTATCCAAACACTAACAGAAAAGGTAGAAGCGACATGCTGCTTTCAGGAGAAATTAATTATTCGATGTTTGTTTTGCACTTCAGGGCCACTGTACCATCTACGCCTGAAATAAAGAAAAACAAACTAAAAAACCTTCAGCTGAGACTTTCTCTCTGTCACCATCAAAATAAAGCATGAATATGCCAAACCTTCGGCTATAATAACTATATATAATATAATCATTTAACCCTGACAGATCCGTATCTACTGTCATTTTTATTGCAGTTTTGCTTCTTTTGCTGAAGTAAAGAATCGTCTCCTTCTAAAGATGTTTCTCACTCATACCTGTTGCATCAGCTTTTCTTTTTCACCCACACTGAATCCCCACAAAAACACTTTTTTTTCTACCCGTCTTCCTCCTGTGACCTTTGACCTCTGCTCTGCTCGTAGCATGGAAACATGAAGTGCAGCTGTGAAGAACTCTGTCGAACACGGGGCCATGAGCGAGACTCTGATGTGGAGAAAATATTTCAGATTTTCGGTTTTTATCAGTGTGACCTCCGTGCCTCCGTCCCTCAGCCCCCAAAAAAACACTTCTCCACTCGGCGGAGTGGGAGATAAGACGCTCTCTGAAGAAGAGATGGATCCATCGGGCTCCCATTCATCACTTTTAGATCAGTATTGATCAGCTGGCGGGGCGGCAGCAGCGGCGGGGAGATTTACGCCGGCCTTTTACCATGACGATAGGGGCGTTTGACCCGTCCAGCGGCTAAAAGCCTCTCAGCTCGCCGGTGGCTCTATCATCTGCAGCGCCAGACATGATGGCCAATGAGATACGCTGATGAATCAATCATCTGGAACAGCTTCTCCTCCTCCTCCTCCTCCTGCTGGAAGAAGCTCCTGACTCTGCTGGTTTTTGGGCTCCTGTTGAACGTGCGGACAGATAAATAAGCACATTTTACAGCCCACATATGCTTCGGCCAGATTGGACATCGGGGCGTTTTACAACTTCCACAACAGAAACCAAATTGTCCTTTAATATAACGCAGGATTTATGGACGCTGTCGACCTCTTTAATCAGCGGTGTGTATTCACTGCGCTGCTTTATGGGCCTCTGTGAGTCACTCCGGACCTGATTTGGATCTGAGCGTTTTGCTGGCGCTGTCACATTATATCACGGCGACGACTGTCGGCACAGCGGACGTCTGCCAGTTAATGAGATGAGAAACAGCATTCAAGGCAAGATTGGAGGGAGAAATCTGGGGAAAACATGTCTTAATACTTAATTGCCTTGAAAAACATGTTTTTAGATTTCTTGCAGATTAATTTCCCGTGCAAACACATCATGAAATAAAACATAAAATTCCAGATATTAGTTTAATATTGTGTCAGGCAGGAAAGCTGTTTAAATTGCTATCTTATTATGTTATGTTTGCATGTAACAAACTCAAATTTCACGAGCTTCTGCAGGAAGGTGTGTGTGCTTTTCTCTGGTTTACGTCAAACATGCACTCACCCACTTGACAGGAATACAGAGGAGAGCAGCTCATCTGATCATATGTGTGTTTTCTTTGTGACTGAAGGTCACCGTATTCCCGTGGCCCTTTCTCATGGAGATCCTGAAAGTGGGTCATGCAGACCTGGTAAGGATGTTTGTGAAGGGAACAAAGCATCATGGCTTCACCCTGCAGAGCTGACAGGAGGCTTCTGCATTCATTGTGTTTCTATATTCTTTTATTACAGACGTGGTTTTTAATTATCACCCACATGTAGAACAATACAGCACAAATAGTGCAAGTAATGCATGATTAACTAAGTGATTGTGTATCATTAGGCATCTTTTTTTTTTTTTTACATTTTTATTCTAATAGCTTAACACTTGATAACAGTAAACAACCTGAAGTTATTTTACAGAAAATATCTTTAAAAATATGGAAAATATTGCTAAATATTTGTAATAAAAACTAGAATAACTAAACTTTTTTTGCTTTAATATGTTTGTTATTTATTTGAATGAATCATATTATAATATATTATTTTTAATATTATTTTTTACTTGTTTTACTTTAATGTCATTTAATATGTGTTTGCCAAGACTTTTTACCTTCTTTTTTTTTTACAATTTCTTTTTAAATTTTTTTTAACATCCAATTTTAAGTTTACTGTAAGAAAACAGAAAGTAAAGCAATACGATGTGTATTTTCTTGTATTTTACATGGTATTCACTGTAATTTAACATTCAAGACTATTAAGCAACTGAATAAAAAAATAAAAAATCTAAAAATGACCCATTGTATTAATATACAGATTTGATACATCCAGTTTATAGCTGATATTTGTAATAAAAGTCGTTTTGTTTTTATGTTTTTTTCCACTTATGTGCAATATCTGTGAAATACAAAATACTCTCAGGAACAAACAAATGTGCCTATTGATATTAAAAGACAAAAAGCAGCCATGTAAGTACTTTATGTGTATAAGGTGTATATGTTGTATGCATTTATCTTATTTCTGTTTGTTTCTGTCTTCTCTTGCAGGTCATATTTGAGTAAACCGTGTTGTTCTCCTGAGGATGAACCCTTCTTCCTGCAGCCTGCTCATCACTGATGTTTGATTGTCATCCTGTTTATTTCCTCATTGCCACTTCGACACACGTGTGCAAACACTTGTCAGAACTTGTGTCTTTCTGTCACACAGTGATGTACAAACAAGCGGCTGCTGATGAGTGTGTGTGTGTCGGAGCCCTCCAGCCTCACTCCTCCGGCCTTTTCCTGCCGACTGATGCCTGTTGTTTGTTTGTGCTCGGAGGTGATGTAGGAGCTCGCTCTGTTGTCTGCGGTGACTCACCTCCAGCTCCAGCAGCGAGACTCCTCTCGACAGCTCGGCGCGTTCGAGCGAGTGCAGGCTCCTCTGTCACTGGAGTGTTTTTGTGGAGAGTCAGCCGGCTGCTTGTCGGACCTCTCAGCATCCTGGGCGAGATGAAGGTGGGCGGACTGTGTCGCTGCGTGCTGCTACAGCACGCTTTTCATCTCTTCATTCAGTTTGTGATTTTTTTTTTTGTTTCTCAACTGCGGGGATGGTAAGAGTCTGGCATTGAGACTGAAAAGACACTGGCAGAAAGAGAAATAGAGAGTGTGACTCAGTGTGAATGTGAGGACAGAACTTCAGCTTCTGAGGAAAAGAGTTGTTTTCTGCGAGGACCCTGGTTTGCATGCAAATATGTTGGCGAGTTGCGAGAGCAGCAAGTGTGACAAAATGTTTTTCTGAGAATGTTCGAGTTATACATTTTAATTTTCTCACCCTAAATTATGCAAATGAGGGGAAAAATAAAAATAAAACTCTGCCAACAAGCAGCAGAATCAGAGAAACTTCAAAGGTTGACACTTGGATTAAAATTCCCAAAATGATCTACAAACTTATCTTTGAATTTCACAAATCTTTTGGCACAATTTTATGACACTGAGGACTAAACTAAACACAGGAACGAGCTTGTCGTAACCAAAAACATGCACCAATGAATCATCCTGAAACTTGAATCGACAAGGTGTGTTTCTGTGGATATCAGAACTTTTGACTACAGTTAATTTTATTCACTCGGATCAAGTTTTATTTAAAAAACAACGTGCACCAAGGTTTAACGTCATATTTTCATGCAACAGGTACATTTTTCCCAGTTGGTGGCTGTTTCAGAGGTTTGACTTCAATAGTTACTATTTGTTAAAAAGGTATAAATGTATTTTCTCGTCTGAAATTGAAGTTATTTTATCAAACATGCTGTCAACTCCAGCTGTGGAGACATTTTTCTCTGTAGGAAACTGATTTATATTCTTTTTAATCCATCATTTCTTATTGTGCTCCTGTTTGTAGTATTCTCTGAGTTTATAATACAGGTTTAATGAATCCCTGTTATGATATAAAAAACAAAGTAACATATTAAGTTGTTCAACAAGAAGCTGTTTGTTGAAATACATGTTTATCATTACAGATCCAGCCCTTCTCCTCACCTGTACCTGTCTGTCGGACTTTCCCTCTTTTTGAATAAAAAGAGTGAATTCTGCAAAATTGTACAAAATCCACAAACTAACAGGTGGCGTCCCTGAAACTACGTCCACTGTTTCACACAGTAAAGGGTCAAAATAAAGACGAAACTTCTACATGCTTTTGCAACTTTAAATCTTAAAAACAGATGGGAAAAAAAATTCCAAATGCAAATGATCCAAGGGATTCATTCCCATAAAATGTACAAAGTCCAGACGGTGTGCTTGTTTTTCTGTCCGTGTTTTGTCGTACTTTTATTTATGTGTTTTCCTCTTTGGCAGGAATGTAAAATGAGTGACTGTAAAGGTGTAGGTCTGGTATGTGGGAAGGCCGGTGGGCTGGATGGAGACATGGGATCTGCTTGGATACACTGCACTGTTTGTGTTGCACATGGCTATAAAAAGACTTTGATTAAACATCGTACTTGCATTTAAAGAGTTTGAGAACATGTTAGGAACCAGTCAGAAAGTGGCGTTTCTGACTCGCTGCACATATTCTGAAAGTGACAAGCTCGGAAATACAAGGACGGCGCCAAAAGGCCTTTAAATGAGAAAACTGCTTTCAAAGGGTTACACTTCCACAAGATTGTCTTCTCCCCCAAAGAAACAACTGCTACCTGAGCCTTTGTTGTGAGCACAAAGAAAAATTAAGAACACAGAGCATTTAGCCTCCAAATATTTCTTCTCCAGCAGCAGCAGCTTTCTTCCTCCTCATCACTCGAACAGCAGTATCTGCAGTATTTTCCTGGAGTTTCGGCGGCAGACAGGCAGTTTAGGTTTGAGAGGAAGAACACTTAAGGGGAAGATAGTTTCGCCTCCAACTCAGCTTTCATCATCCGGCAAAGAACCACACGGAGCGAGCGAGGATTAGATCCACCACAGAGGATTTCATCTCCCTCAACCTGTTTTTTTTCCTGCTTTTTTTACTTTTTCGCGGCGGTTTGCGATCATGGCCCTGATCAGTTTCAAGCACTGACGGAATAATGGCTGCTTTCAGCGTCAGTTTAAATCACAAGCCCCATTTCCTGCGGGTGATGAAACTGTCGTTCACGCTGCACTGAAGCGGCGCGTCGCTGTGGAGGGAAACCTGCTACAGTCCACAGTGTTCACAGTTAGTCGGGCTTTGAGCATTAAAGTTCTGCTGCTAAACAACTGATCCACAAGAAGCTCTGTTCAACTTACAGAACCTCTTTTTAAATTCAAGCGGAAGTCTGGAAGTTTCCAAAGATAACGAGTGTGTCTGGATTTGACGGAAATCTGTATAAAATTATGTTTTGACGAACAGTGCAGCCTCGAAAATCTCTTCAGTCGACACTTGAAATGTTCCTTCTGCAGGTTTTAAAGATGCTCCTAAAAGGTTTGAAGGCCTAGCATTGAACAACTACAAATCTAAGAGGGTTCTGTCTGGCTAACATCCAAGGCATTTTCCCCTTTTTTCATTTAAACCTAAAATAACTGATGTCAGCTAACTGTCTGTCTGCTTTCTGCAGTTTTTTTCTCATAAAACGACACAATGGGAACAGTCAATTTGAGGCTAAAACTCACTAAAAAGCTTCTTTAAGATGATAATTTGCAGTCAGCTAATTACTAGAAACGACCCCTCTCACGTGTTGATGATCCATTCACATTGCATTTAAATTAAAATGTTATTTAAGTAAAGAAAAATTCCTCTGAGAAGGTTATTATTTACAGGACGGTGGACCAACACAATCTGAACACAGATGTGTCACAGTTACCTGTGAAGGAAAAACTGCCAATGCTTTATTATTTTGCAGAACGGATATTTTAGCCAATAACACTTGAATTTTGGCATTTTCACTGTCAGTCGGTGTGGTTAATTATAGCATTTTCCCTTTTTTTTCATTCAAACCTGCAATAACTGATGTTTACTAACTTTTTTCTCATAAAATGACACGATAAGAATGTTAACAGTGAATAAAAACAGTCAATTTGAGGACCAAACAGATAAAAAAAAGTGAGCTAAAACTCACTAAAAAGCTTCTTTAAGATGATAATTTGCTGTCATTCATGTTTTCTTCACATTGCAATTAAAATAAAATCTTATTTTAGTGAAAAGAAAAACAGCTGGAGATGAACACAATCAGAACATAGATGTGTCACAGTAACCTGTGAAGGAAAAACTACCAGTACTTTATTATTTTGCAGAACAGATATTTTCGGCAATAACACTTGAATTCTGGCATTTTCACAGCCAGTCGGTGTGGTTAATTATAGGTGACCAAAATATCCCTGAGTCATTGGCGCAGTTTGTCTGAGTTGGATTAACACATGTAGAACTTAACATAAGGCACAGTTCTAGTTTCTGTGGGAGTGAGTTTAAATATAATGTGCAGAGAGAATAAAGCACACGTGTAATTTCACTAAATATAGGTCTGTGTTGCAGCCAGCCCAAAATTAAGACTGCTGCTGCCAGGATGGGCAGAGAAACCAAACAAATGCAATAAATCTTTTAAACAAAGAGGCAGAGAGGAGTGAAGGCGTCATGGCACCCAGGATCAGGTCCAGGATCAGCTCCAGGATCAGCACCCTGGACAGCGGTAGTCAGGAGGGGAGAAGTTTAGAAGTTAAAATGAGCCCTATCTTTACAAAATTTTAATCCTTACATAAATGCATCAATACAAATATAACTAGAAAAGCACTCAGAGAGGCAATAGGATCAGTCACTCAACACCAAACTGCACACTTGAAGGATTATATTGAAAGCTTGTATTTTGGGACACTGGCATTGAAATATTTCATCCACTAGATGGCGGCAGTTAGTGAAGGCAATAGGGTCACTGAGGCAATAATATAAATCCACAATATAAATTCCAGATGCTGTTCTGGATCACCGATCACCACCAAAATCTAACCACCTGTTCCTCGTCCCAATACACACGCTGTCCAAAGATTTCATTCAAATCCCTGCAGAACTTTTTGAGTTATTTTGTACACAGACAGACAAACGTCAGCGAAACTTTGAAACTTTTTTGATGCTGATCCTTTTGTACCTTTACTTCAGTTTTGAGTGCAGGACTGCAGACTCATTCTGCAGTGTTGTGTTGGTACTTTTACTGCAGTAAAGGATCTGAATACTTTGTCCACCAAGATGGATTTCTGTGATGTTTGCATGATCTCATGAAAACATGGACTGATGTGAGTACGGCTGGTAGTCCTTTGTACAGTGCTGTAGTAGTGAAGGCAGCGTGTGAGTACAGTGTCAGTATTGTGGAGGCTTTCAGGGCCCAGCACGCTGACTGACGGCTCTTTCATGGTGGTGACCAGGTTCCTGAACCTCGTCAGAGCACATTTTGACTGTCACTATTTTTTCTGATGTGCTGAAGTTATACAACACGTGTGTGTGTGTGTGTGCGTGTGTGTGTAAGCAGGAAGCAGCAGCTCTGTTCTGTTTGTCTGTCGCCCACACTCGCTCGCTCTGTTCAGCAGGTTTTCTGCTCGCTAATCAGGTAGAGAAGCTTCCTGCCGGGAAAATAAGAGCCGACTCTGCCCCGGGAAAACAATTCAGCCATCATCCCGCCATTACAGCGATGGCCACACTCCTAATTTATCTCCCAGTGTGTCGGTTGTTTTTTTTCCTTCTGTTGGAGGAGCATTTCCGAGCAGAGCGAGCTCGGGCTCCTAATACTCTCTCGTGCCTCACACACAACAAACAAATGAGGACAGCAAATCTTGGCTGCCAAGTAGATTTACTTTTATCTGCGGTATCACCTCGCTCCCTGACCACTCATAAGATTAGAGGGAGCAAGCAGCACTATTGGATCTGTTTTGTCAGCTCTGAAGATGCTGTCCGGCTGCTTTTTCCTCACAATAAATCTGTGAGGGTTTTTTCTCCTCTCTGTGCGAAGCTTTAATCCCCCCTCCTCCTGCTCCTCCTCTGTGAGAGAGACAAGTAATAAACTACAAAAATCGAGGAAGTAAAGGCTGAGGTTTTTCTCTCACATTTTATTTATTTTTTCCTCCAGCAGCAGGTGAGCCGGCGTTGTGTCCTCCTGTCCGTCTCGGCTGAGATGGACAGGTGGTTCTGTGCAGCTCCTGCAGTGATGCCGGTGTTGTTTTGGACCATTGTGGTGAAGAGTGAGCCAGAAAGCAAAGCTCTCGAGCTCTGTGTAGTGACTGAAAGAGTGAGATTGTGGATACAAGCGGCCGAAATGAGATTCCTCCGCTGGGTGTCTGGGCTCAGATAGGGTTTGGAGCTCAGAGCTGAGCTGCTTCTCCGTCAGTGGAGGTGGTTGGGGCGTCTGATCAGGACATACGTCTCCTGTTGGAGGTTTTCTCAGCACATCCAGCTGAGAATAGACATCTCCTCTGGCCTTGGACGGCCTCGGGCTGCAGGAAAAGCTGGAAAATGTTGCACAGGAGAAGGACTTTGCTTCTTCTGATGGATGGTCCCCTTATGCGTGCAAACATTGTGTTCACCTAAAAGCCACAGTTGTGCTTTTATGATAAAATTTTAATTTTCAGCAGATTTCAGGTGAAATTCAGCCTGACTAGAGTAAAAATGTCCATATTTCAGGTTTGCTGGCTTGTTTATTTGGCTCCCAGCTATGATTGATTGATTGAAACCTGGTTACTTATCTTAGAAAATACTAAATAAATATGTAGCCACATGTTGTGAAAAATAATTAGCTGCGTGGGTCCAGTTTCTGTGAGAAGCTTTCGATTTAGCTCCCTGCTGTTTTATGCCTTAACCAACTAGTAGCAGTTAATAAACATGACTGACCAGACTATAATAAATGTAGTAAAGACTATTTTGTGTTTTCTTTGGACTCATCTTCAACCTGGTGACACAGAAGTCTTTTAAAGAGTTTTAATACAGGAATGAAGGCTTAAAAACTTAGGAAAAAGTCTATTTTTGAGACTGTTGTCTCCTCAAAAAGAACAATATATAAAATACGACTCATATTTACCTTTCAGACTGTCCTCCACCGCCATCTTACTGACTGATGATTGACTATAATGTGGAGTTAAAAAGGTGGACTTTCACCCAGGAGAACAAAAGTTACAAAATTAGACTTTTAACGTAACATACAGTCACGTCACCCTCGTTCCTATTTCACTTCAAGCATTTACGTACATTTATTTCCTGTCTTTTATAACGCCTAACCAGGAAGTTTTGTCAGTGGTTTTGTAGCATAAATTCACAGAAACTGCAGCCTTTTTTTTACAACCACAAACCATACATGTGTGTATAATGACACGTGTGCTATTTAAAAAAGCTCCACTCCACTCTTGTTGCTATTATTACTCAAATCAGGCCATCTGTGGTTGTTATGAAGCTTCAATTAACGGGAATTTACACACTGCAAACTTCTTTTCGCCTCATAAACAGACATTTTAAATGTCTGGAAACATCCTCAAGTAGCCTGTTCATCAGGAAGTTACATCACTCTTCAGTAAATCACCAAAGTCTAAACTACATCAACACATTCTCTGCTCAAACTTTTTTTTACCTTAAACCTCACCACAAACATGCCATATGCCGTATTTTCTTCCTGAAGGGAAGCCACCTGGAAGAGTGTTGGTTTTCAAACCCCGGTGCTGCGGAGGGATGTTAGGAGTCCTCGAGATGACTCAGGTTATGTACAACACATTCATCACACCGCAGCCGAGAGAGTTTAGAGAACTTTAAAGAGTTTTAATCCAGATATGTGAAATGAACGGACTACAGGTGGCGGGAGGAGGAGGAGGAGAGGGGGTTGTGGGTGTGTCCCCTGCCTGGAAATGAAGCCATTTCAAAGGTCTATAATCTGTTTATGTTTCCAGCGTCCCGTTTTTGTCCGTCGGATCGATCCAAAGCTGCTTTTCCTGAGGCCTTATCATGGAAGCCAGAGGGGGAGACCCAATCTAATTCTGCGCTCCAGCAATATTCCACAAAGCAATATAACCAGGCTGCGATCATATCACATCCAAAGGGAAAGAGCAATATTTTTCCATCATTCTTCTCTTCTTTCTCTCTTCCAATCCTCCACTAATGCTGGCCTTTTTTTTCTCCCTCCCAAGGCTTCCCTCTCTTATTGGACAGAATGAAAGGACTTCAGTCAAGTGCTGACGCTCAGTTTCACCACGAGGCCGGTGGCTCATCTAAAAGCGTCCTGTGGGGGAAATAGTTCCTCCACACCATCTGTCATATAATTTGATTAATTAGCCGTTGCTACCACTGTTGCCCCCCGCAGTGGGACTGAGGGTCGGCACTCGTCCATCCCTCCATCTCTCCGTCTGTCACACACAATATCTCGGATGCTGCTGATCAGATTTTGATGAAACTTCAGAGAAGGATATTTGTCACTGCTCCGAGTCCCGGCTGGGCTGCACCGATATTAAATATTTTACAGTGCGATTATCTCAGCCAGAATTATCTCAGTGTATTATGTCGCCTCAACTTGAGCCACAAGTGGAGATTTTGTGGTTCAAGCGCCATTTGTACTAATAACCACAACACACACATGGAGCAACAGAACTGTTTGTCGTGTTTTAAAAGGTTTGGTTACAAATATAATAAAACTGCAAGCTGTGGAACTGAATGTACAAAAAATATTGCTATTTGAAACTCGAAATGCAATCTGTGACAAGTATGTCACTTTTTAAAGGAGCCCAATGTGTCAAAATGATTCTGTGGCTCAAAGTGAAGCTTTTTTAAATTACGAACCACTGAAACCATTTTTCTACCAGGCTGTAAAGAAGTTTATTTGTGCTGTAAAGTTAAACATTTTAACATGGGGGTCAATGAGAGCTGACTCTCTGTTGGAGCCAGCCTCAAGTGGCCGAATGAGGAACTGCAACTTTTGACGCTTTTTGCGTTGAATTCACTTTTCAGACCTGAACATCGCAGTTAGTTTCTTACTTGATTATGTAATTTTAAACAAAACTACACTATTGTAGTTAAACAGAACAAAAACTACTCTATATAGCTATATTTAGACAACAAACCTACTTGTTAAAGGGCTTAAAATAAATATATTTGTGACACAAGTCAACATATAACCCGTCACATCACCCATACCTTCTACCTTGTGCGGACTTTATCGCTCTTTATACCACGTAACACGACTTCCTGAGCTCTTGTTCTGCCCTTTGGATTGATTTATATAAATCTGCAATTTATCAGACATCATCAGGTTGTATTTGAAAACCTAGCAATAAGATAAGAATATAAAACCCTTTTCAGGATGTCAAAGATGCAGTTTTTAACGTTTAACTCGGTGGCTTTGTGACGCATAAGAATAAAACACATTTCTGCAGTTTCTGTTAAATTCAATCTCTTTTTAAACCAAGTGGATGAGCAGATAAATGGTAGAGTGAGTCACTTAACAGCTGGAATAGAGTCTGCAGGTTTTGTTATATTTGTTACATGCAGAAATACTGCACAAACATTAAGATGGTTTCTTCATTAAAGACCATTTTGCTGTTTAAAACATTAGCTGTGTTTCTGCTGCTTACTTCCATTAAAAGAACATTAAGAAAGTGAAAGAAAGTTGCCCTTTCCACTATCTTTTTATGTCGTAACAGTGAAAGTAAATGTGCTGTAACACTGGCAAAAGGTTACCATCCATCCATCCATTATCAGAAACTGCTTATCCTGTTCAGGGTCGCCGGGCGGAGACGAGGGCTGGAGCTGATCCCAGCTGACTGTGGGCCATGCAGAAGGTTACGCTTTAAAACTTTACAAAGAAAGAAATTTCTAGTTATCCAAACACATGCAGACAGATGCAAAATATAGAATAAACTTTCAATAAACTCTGACACAGTAAACATGACTGCTGCACAGACGGAGCTGATAATGAGATTTGCAGACAGCATGCAGCTCTAAAGAAGTCGCTGCATTGTTTGTGTGTGCCTTGTTATTATTACGTGTGTGTGTGTGTGTGTGTTTGGAGCGCTTCCTGTGTTGGAAAAGAGCATGCTGGATCGGTGTATCCCTGCAGGAGAACACACACTCTCAGATCTCCTGACATCAGAGCTTCACCTGCTCGGGAACAACAGGTTCATCACTCAGGTGCACCAGCGGGCGAGCGGCGTCCTCCGCGACGCGTCCAGGACATAATTTCAGTTGATTGCGACATTCTTTTCTTATTAATGTGTCTTTTATTTTGGCGGACGAACACTCATCCCACCTCCCTTCCCACAGGAGAGAGGGTTGGCTCTCCCCATGCCAGTGGCTGTGAAAAACAGCACATTTTTCATTAACAGGATTACCGTCCAACAATATAAATACAGACGAGTGTGTGTGTTGTGTTGTGTTGCCTAGGCTGCCAGTGAATTTAATCACTAACCATTCCCTTTTTTTTCTCTTCCACCGCCAAGACGTGAAAGCCAATCAGCCTACTCCAATATGTGCAACATCTCAGTGCCAGAACTGATTGAGAGTCTCAACAAGCGAAGGCTAAGCGGAGGAATGTTCTGGCAGCCTGCAGGGCGAGGGCGTTCGTTTTGTTTCCTGCTTTAACTAATTCAGCATCTTTTCCTACAAAAGGAGTTCAAAAACAGTGGGACACAATGAGACGACTCGCCTTCTGAGCCCATTCTTCCACCATGTTCACCTGTTAAAGACGCTGGCACGGCGTAAAAAATAACAGTCGTTTTGTTCTGAGATTCTTTCATTGTTCCTGTCAATCTCTGATCTTTTCATGTATGTAATTACTGCATATATATGAGGCTTTTCATTGCTTTCTATGGCTCCACGAAGTTAGATCCCTGAGCTGCTATGGTAACCATGTGGTAATTGGAAGTTAAAAGTAAAAAGAAAGTATATCCTTGACAAAATCATTTATTATTTTTTTCAGAACATAGTAACTTAATTTAAATGTTTCGAAATACACTTTGCATTCACAAATGAAAAAGACTGTACATTATATTCAAAAGCCTTCATGCACACTTTTCATCAAAGCGCCTGAACACTGAAGGTTTTTCTAAGGAAATTAAACATCAGTGAATGTTAGCGTGATGCAGTTTGAAATGTTTCCAGCCTGCAGTCGAAGAGGAGCTCATAATTCACAAGGACTTCTCATAATAAACATCATTTCATGCACATGAACAGATGCATCAAGCACATACAGGTGGTTTGTTCAAATACAACCCACAGGAGAATTTTCAAAATAAGAGCCCTGACCACCTGCAGGGGGTCAACACATCCTCTTAAGTAAATATAGAAACAGTCGGCCTTTTCAGAAGGTTTCTGCTTAAAAAAGAGGAAATAAATTAACGTATCATGTTATCAGTTATTTCACTTAAGATAACTTATTACTTACTTACTTATAACTTATTATAATTTGTCGTTCTTTATACTCAAATTTGTGTCCGCCACAACTACTGCGGCCACTAGAGGGCGCCACTACAACAAGCGTAACTATGAAACTGAGCTT
>CAFUXE010000072.1:252479-280620 GCA_903364295.1 Serranus cabrilla | reverse complement strand
AAAATGTTTGACAATATTGACACTGACAAGAAGGGGAATCTTAACTCCGCCGCCGAAATCTGGAGGTGGATCAAGAAACGACACATTTTACTGAAGAAATGAGACGCAGCGACTCATCGCCCAATCAAACCTTCAGTTTACAGATTGTTTTTTTTTCACATTTATTTCTGTTAACAAAAACCTTGATAACTAATTCATCAACACCACAGTCCCCTTTTTCCTTTGCTGATCCTGATCTCAAAGGTGCTCTGAGGTTCAGTTGTTGGCTGCACTAAATTCAACTCAAACAAAAGGCAAAAACCGAAGTTGTAGGAATATTATGCCGACATAATGCTGAAGTGAAACTGTTTGGATGATACTGTAATATATCTAAAATGAACATGTTAATTAGTATTTAAATGATGCATGAAGCTATTTACACGCCTAATATTTAGTATTTATTAAAACTGTGTTCATGTCATAGTTTTCAGTAAGTGTTTGGTCTCCAGACCATCACAGGACAGACAACCTTCCATGCTCTCATTCACTCCTACGGGCACCGTGTGGCCATACAGCAGTAATGTTAGTCAAAGAACATGAGATATACAATATAATAAGAAAACACACACAGGGAACATTGTTCTGCACAACTGATCCCATAAAATCACGTAAAATGACCACGACTTCTTAACTTCGTATCCCGGGTGGCACATAATAAGCACGGACGTCCATCAAGAAGTCGTCGTCATTTCACAGCAGATTGTTTTTTAAAAAGCACACGCACTGTAAATGTACAGTTCGTGGTTGTAAAAAAGTTGCAGTTTCTGTTAAATACATGCTACAAAACCTCTGAGCAAGGTTTAGGGCAAAACACTTCCTGGTTAGCCGTTATAAACAGGAAATAAATGATGTAAATGCAGGAAGTGAAGCAGTTACGAGGGTGACGTGAGTCACGGAAGTTACGTAAAAAAAACAAAACTTATGTAAAAAGTTGTGTACTATTGTTTCTACATGGGACATGAACCTCGTTCTCCTGGGTGAAAATCTGCCACTGAAACTCCTCATCGCTGTCAGCAAGCGAGTGATGTTGTTTACCCAGTGAAAACGTGAGCCCAGCATGAAAAAGAATCCCCATTGACTTTACATTGTTTCTGTGCTGCTGGCACTTAATTTCCACACATCACGTGCCACCAGCACAGAATTCAGTGTGAAGAGGTCATGTCACATCATTTTGTGAGATCAGGCTGATTTTGAAATACATTTCATTGATACTAATTCACTTAAGTTAGTTTTTTTATGCAGAACTTTTTACTCATGATAGAGCATTTTCAAAGTGTTTGTTTTGTTTTGCATCCATCAGGTGCACAAAGGCTTTTATTAGGGTGTAAAGTGTGTTTGCTGTGGTCTAAATTAGTTTTTAAGTATCTTTTCACACACAAAAAAACAGGGTTAGTGAGTTATATCCCTCCACTGATGGACTGACAGCTCCTGCACTTTTCATACCTGGACTTACCTGTTTTTCACTGGCCAGCGGTTTGAGTTGTGCATCCTGTAACAGCATGAATACAGAGTGGCTGTAATTTCCCCGGGGTGTCAGACCTGCGTCCTCACACCTCCTGTCATCAGGAAACAAACTCCCATCATCACTCAGTGGATCAGATTCAATATATGGTATTTAATCCTCGTTCTGTGTGTGTACGAGGAGGCGGATGAAAGGAAAACATCTCTATGTTTTCTTCTGGTGCTTTGACCTGTTTCATTTGTATCCACAGAAATATTAATAACACAACAGGGATGTGAAAATGTTTTTATACCAGCAAATTGATCAGTATGAAGGGAGGCAGCTGCTGTTTGTGAATCAGAAAACATCATTTCACTCTAATGAGTAATAACCACACGTAGCAAAAGGTCGGAAAAACATTCAGCGTGTTTTAACAGCAGAAAATATCAACCGCCGAAGCATTCAGTGTTAGATTGATGCTCTGCAAAAACATGTCAGCCTCTTAATTTAACTCTGACTCTCATTCACAAACAGGCGGCCGGCGGAATAAAATCAAATAACCGTTTGTTTTGAATATATGGTGACCCTTTCAGAGGAGTTAGTGGAATATATCAGCTGGTATTTAAGTGTCTAAAACTGGATTCAAAGACGAAGAATGCAGATAAATATATCAGTGTGAAGCTAATGGTACTTAAGAAATGTTAAATAAGGTTCACTGACAGACCTGAGAGATGTGGTACAGGGAGATACTCACACTGATTTTAATGGATTTCCTCTTAAGAAGATGAATGATTTCAGTTCTCTTGACTTTTATTTCAGATTAAAAACGTCCAAGATTTCACTCTACTGCAGCTGACAAAATATATCGTACTAAAAGCTTTACTTTGAGATTAACACAAGCTGTCGCATTGAAAACTTGCTAAATATATTCATGACGTTTGTTTAAAACGTGAATTCTTAATATTTTAATGGCACCATAAGCATTTAATCAGATTTTAGAGTCCAAATAGATACAGCACACATCAATGACAAAATACTTCAGGTAGCTTATTGTTATTTTTTATGTTTCTTGTGCAAAACAGCATGTTTCTATATTAAAGTTTATCTAGTAAATAAGACTTTAAACCAGTTAAATTAACTGGTTTCAGTCTTCCGTGACAACTTTCTCCTGCTCTGTAAACTTCAGGATGTCACTCTGAGTGCCGAAGGGTTAAATATTGCATCTGCAGTACATGTATGCTATCACTGCTGTTCTTAAAGAAGATTATATTTGTCTTGTTGGGATCCCGGCGGCGTCTCCTCCTGCGCTGCAATGGAAGTTAAGACCTTGCTCGAGGTCGACATGTTCTGCAGCGCGATGTGTTTATGTACTTAAACATCCAGAGGCAAAAGTGTTTTGCATTAAGCCGCTTCAGGAGTGAGCGTGTCAGGAGGTCAGGCGATGATGGGTTTAATAATCTATCAGATCTATAAAAAGGCAGATGTGGAAGGTGTTCGGAAGCCGCTGCCTCAGGGCTCGAGTGAAACCATTCCACTCGCTGAATTTTTAATCTTTATGTTTACTTAAATTACCGGAGCAGAAAAACACAAGTGTATCGGCATTTGCTAGATCCACATATTGATCAGTGGATCGCATCTGCAGATGAAGAGCTTTGCTCCTTTTCCCTGCAGCGGCTCCAGCTTCAGCTGCACCGCAACAGATACATGAAGCAGGTCTGACATCTGAGACATCTGATTCAGTTTGAACTGTTTCACAGCTCTGTCTTTGGGTTAATTTACCTCAAAGCGTAGCTGAATCTGATTCACATTAATGTATAAAACAATCAATTTTACATTTTCAACACTTCAGTTCCAAAACACTCCTGTTTTAGTGACCTTCAGGCCTTTGATTTAGTGGCTTCTTCAGGACAGAATCTCCATGTACAAGTTGGAGAAATGGGACGATTTTTTGAGCTCCAGTATTGCTGCCTGCAGCTCTCTCAAGAACCAATCATCCAAACAACTTCACACTCGACTCTGTGCAAGCAAGACATCTGCCAAGTCATAGTTGCATCCCCGAGCAATGCTGGAGTATTGGAGTCATTTGCTATCTGGGACCAGAGTATTTCAGGAAACAAAAGAATATTAAAAAAAATACCAAAAGAAGAAGTAAAACACCTAAAAGTAACCAAAAGGACATAAAATGATGAAACAGAATTACAAAAAAGACATAAAATTACCAAAAAAGACAAAAAATGACAAAAAAAGATGGTAAAAGACGAAATAAACGCACAAAAATACATGACACAATCATAATAGACCAACATAAATTGATCAGTCAGAGCAGTGTTGGTGTCCCGTATAAAACCAAAGTGTCCCATGTGATTCAAACATCTCTTCACTTCCTGCAAATTACTTTTAAAAAGGTGCAAAAATGACCAATAATAAGATACAAGGATGACCAAAAAATGACCAAAACAAGACAGAAAAATGACCCCAAAATGACAGAAAAATGACCAAAAAAGACACAAAAATACCAAAACAAATCACATAAACACAGCAGTGTTAGTGATGTCATTCAAACATCTCTGAACTTCCTGCATCACGTTTTTACTGAACTATGTCACTTCCTGTAGTCACGTCGTCATGGTAACTACTTCACTTCCAGCATTTACATCATTTATTTCCTGTTTAACCAAAGAACCAGGAACTGTTTGGCCCGAACCTCAGAGAAGAAGAAACTCAACCAAACGGTTGTGAACCTTTTGTTTATGTATAAAGACATTTTCGTTGGTATTGACAGGCAACTCTGGGTATCAGTGGAAAAATGAGACTCTTGTGGATTCAATAAAATCCAATTTCATTCATGTGTGATGATGTTCGTCCTCTCAGTAGCTTTAATAGCAGTGTGAGCATTTCTGTTTGCTACAGTCTGACCTCTCGTCTCTCTTCCTTCCTCTGTTCTTGGATGTACTGTACCGAGTTTTACCCAGCTCCTCTCGATACATTACACAGCTTTACATAATGCAGAACTTATAAATTTGTCCCGTAGATCTCAGGAGCTTCACTCAGCTCTGCACTGCCTTCACTTCTCCCCAAAACACCTGAGAAAGACTGATGTTGATTTACCTTTTTCTCGATTTTCACAAATGGTTTCTTGTTCGGCTTTTTAAATTGAACTCTGTTCTATAATATAGGTCGCTCTGACATTTCCTGCAGCTCTCAAATGGACTGTTTGTCGCCTCAAACTTCCATTTGCGAGCTGGAACCTCCTGCTGGGACTGGTTTCAAATGTGCGTGACAAATGGCAACTTTCTTTTACTTAAAAACATTTTTTAAAAAAAAGGCTTTTTGGGGGAAATTTCGAACCTTTGCAAATAAAAAAAATCATATTTTTCGGTCTTCAGTGCAGTAATCCCGTCTGTGTAATCAGGTTTTCTTCCCAGCAGCTCAGAGTTTCTCTGCAGGAGGAAGCGGCTCGTCGGCTCTCGTGCCGACCTGCAGGAGCGTCGTAATAAGTGAGAATAAAGGAAACAGAAGGCAGAGGAAGTGTGAAGCATCTCACTTCCAGTCCAGGCACTCCTGGTTTTAACATTAAGCACTGGACTCCTCTTGTATACGGAGTCCCAGTGTGAGATGAAGTGGGCCTGAAGGAAACAGCAGTCGAGTAACGAAGCCTCGTTCCACCAAAGGTTCCCTGTGTGATCGCTGTGGCAGCTCCGAGAACAAGAGGCTCACCTTATTACAGCAGCTCTGTGTGTGTGTGTGTGTGTTCTCTGGGGTGTTCATTACAGTGTGTACACAGTGAGGGAACAAGATAATGTGCTGACAGACAAAATCGCTCAATCAGATTCTGGAACAAAAGCTCCCGAAATGGTTTTAACCATCAATAATCAATAATCTGAACCCTGTGTAGCTGCTGCCATGATAATACTGCTGTTCATATATGTGTCAGAGCTGGCAAATATACTTCTCATTCTTAAATAAACAGTTAAATTAACGTCATAATAAACTGTATTTTTTATTAACACGCTGCAGCAGCAGTGACACACTGAGTGTGAAACTGTTTTGGCAGCAGGTGAATAAAATGTTTGATATTTCTCAGAATAATATTCACAGTGGACTTTTCTAAATGAATGAGCTGTTTGAACTACGCTTTTATGATTAATTATTTCATAGCCAATGAATATATAACTATATATCAATGTTAAATATCCTGATACATCTTGTTCTGGTGATGCTGTATCAAGTTCCCGACCAATCAGGAGTCAGTCACAGCCGTCAATCATGTCCTCACAGCTGTTTTACAGAATCAAATAACTAATAGAAAACAAACTGAACACTTGAACAAACATCTACGTGATAAGAACGACATAAATTAATCTTTGAAAAACATTTATTTGACCTCTACAGCCAGTTTTTAGTTTTGCTAATGTCCCATTCACTAACATGGAGGGGGCGGGGCTTATAACCTATACTGCAGCCAGCCACCAGGGGGCGATCCAGATGTTTTGGCCTCATTAGCAGGCAGTCATGATGTCCATCTTTATATACAGTCTGTGGCTTAAACTGGTAAAAATAATAGTATATAATAAGTTTGCTCTATGTCCCTTAATATCTTCTGACTTTACACATAAAATAGATAAATAAAAAACAAACAAATTAGCGTCATAAAAAGCCTTCTCTACCTTTTATTTTCTCTATATGTTGCACATGAAGTAGTTCAAATCTGATGATGCTTTCTGCATGATTTCTGTAGTTATGCCCACATGGTTGAATGCACTTATTGTCCGTCATGTTGGATAAAAGTGCCAGCTGAAACATAAATATAACACATAGACTATCTTTCTGTTTCTTATTTAAACTAATGCAACAATGTGCACATTGTGGTGAGAGAAGACTGCTGTGATGAGTGCAGATTCTTGGAAGGACGGTGCTCTGTGGGAGTTAACACGCTGGCAAACTGTCAATTACTAATACTTATTGACTCGCTTTTGCAAGTTTTATTAACTACCAAGTGAAACGACTTTTTAAGAGACCAACAATGTTATATTATTAAGATATTTTAGTTTGTTATCATACATATATTCAGAAACATTGTGCACAATCACTGTGGTATGTGCATAAATATTCATGACATATTGTAAGATCATGTATGGAGATATGTTTACAGGATATAAAAAAAACGTATTTTCTGCATTTATCATGCAGTGTAAACACGTTTTTATGTAAATACATGAAATAAACACAGTTTCAATGCAACAGCTTAAGATGCATCATGTGTACTGGGGCTGCTGGTGTTCACTGATGTAAACATAGAGAATGAGAGAGGGGATATTCAGAGGATTTTTAGGGAAAAATAAGCAGAATTGTGACCTGAAACGACCTGAAAGTGTACCTGACATCACAGAAAATGTCTCCTGTGTTTCAAAGAGACATTTGTGCTCTCTGCCCTGACATCCCGACCTTTGACCTCCGCCCCTGGTTGAGGTGTGGAGCTGATGTGTTTGTTTGTCATCAGTTGCATCCCTCATGTAATGACCTGCCTGCGTGTTGTTATGAATCGCCCCGAGCGCTGATCAAGGTCTGCAGGTCAGCGGGGAGCTGAGAGCTGCAGAATCGCCCTTTATGTTGGTTTGTCCACACGTGATGCGTCACCCCATCCTCCCCCCCCTCGCCCCCCCCCTCCCCCCTCTGGGACCGGATCAGAGCATAAATGCATCACAAGCAGCAGCGCTGTTGTTGAGGTCACCGTCAGCAAGTTTACATTCTGCTTACACCAGATTAACACGACTAATCAGTAAACTTCACCCCGAGCCTCGGCTGCAGGCCGCAGCCTGCGAGCCATCTGTGGAGCTCCACGCCGCTCCAACCGGGCTGTGTGTGTACGTGACCGGCACCTGCCAACACAGACAGAGACACCACGGAGACAGGTGATGCTTCACTCTTATTGGCTAGGATTGTACTTTCCGGATTATAAAGTGCATTAAGTGAAACAAAACAGTCAGACAAGTCAAACTTTACATCTTCTTTGGTCATCTTCTTGCTTCCTCCACTTCCAGCCTGGAGTTTGAAATCCTCTTCGTCAGCATGTCTCTTATCAGGTGCCATGTTGGGTCCTTATACACACACTGTAATATTATGTTGAAGCACAGATCGTATTACTCTGTGAGGCTCCTGACTACGGAAGCCGTAACGATCCGACAATCCATCAAGCGGTGCGGCTTCGTAGCTCACCAAAGTCGTACTGAAACATTCTGACAGATGTTTGAGCGCCGTGTGCCACATAAAATCGTTTCGAGGAAGAATTTTTAGTGCGCCAAAAATACGGTTTGTTGTTTCCAGTTGGTTAAAATCCTCATCAGCTTTTGTTTCTTCGCTGCTTTCAGCTGGAGTTTATAATGTCGTGACCTCCTGACCTGTCTGCTCGGCTTCTCTTGTAGCTGTCGAACTGCACTTCACAGAATATGAACCCTTTGAATGACCCCGTGACCCACAAACATAATGCTGCACCTCCACTGCTGAAGAGTTAAATATATGCTGTCTGGTTTGTCTGACAGCGTTCAGCCTCTTTTCATAGCAGTAAAGGTAAACATGTAACCAATTAATTAACATAAACAGGGTTTATAACATCATGGTATGGCTTTCTGAAGGCCATTTCAATGTGCTAAAATTTTTTATATCAAGAATTGATCAAAATCTCTCCAAAAGATTACATTAAGAGTTCAATACCTTGAAGAAGACACGCTGTGATTTGGTATCACACAATTTCTTTATTTTCCTAAAGCCCAGAAAAGCTACTTTTAAGCTAACTCGCCATGTAATGTATCTAAATCAGCATTCTTCTTTCTTGCCATTTCCTGGAACCTCCAGTAAAAAAAATAACATCTTTTTACGTAACTTCATTGGCCGACGGTTTGTGAATCATATTTTTTTTTAATGTAACTTACGTGGCTTCACTTCTGGCATTTACGTCCATTTATTTCCTGTATAAACCGTCTTTTAAAACGCCTAACCAGGACATTATTTGCACTTAAGCCAGGTGAGTGGGTTTGCAGCATAAAGCTTTTTTTTATAACTGCTAATCTTATGTGTAATGGCATTTGTGCTCCGCTGTTAGCGAAATTTTCAGATTACCAGCATGCAATTCGGTGTGAAGAAGTCGCGGTTATTTCACGTAATTTTGTGTGATCAGGTTGGACAAATTGCAGGACTGACACACAAAGAGAGAAAACCATTTGCTTGGCAGTTAAAATGTTCCTGGTTTGAACTCGCAGACCTCCTTCAGCTCCTCTGTGTGGAGTCTGTGTGTCAGCGTGGGTTTTCTCTGAGTCTTCTGGCTTCAGGTGTTCAGTTAATTGTGGACTCTAAAAATAGGTTTGAATCTGTGATTGACTGCAGCTCGAACAGCTACTGCCTGTAAGAGCAGAAAGCAGGATTAATATGACATTAAGTCTGACTTTAACCTATAAAAAGTCCTGATTTTCTCAGCTCATTCTGCTGCTCGTGATGTCCAGGTGACTCCTGAAAGATTTTCTAATTTCGGCGAGGGCTTCCTGTTTGAATAAAGGTCAAGTAAAAATAAAATGCAGCCAGATGTATATTATTACACGGAGCGCTCGCCAAAGAGCCAAACACATTTTCTTTCAGTCCGTTTAATCCCCGCTGCTCATTATGAGTGGATATTATGTGCAGTCTGCTGTGTCTTTTTTTTTACGCAACTTATTTACAACCAGCCACATTTTGGAGCTTTGTTATTATTATTGGAAGTTAATAACCGGTATCAACTTATTATATGACGCGTTGCTTCATTTTAAGCTCCAATTAGCGCTCTACCTGCCAGTGTTTGAGTTAATGACACTGTTTATTAAAAGAGCGGTTAATGGTGCTTATCAGGTATTAAATATCCTGTAAACGGGCCGTGTGTGTGCAGCAGCTGACAGCAGAGAAGAACAACAGGAACAGAATCAGATCATCAAGGTCGACCGGACGTCAGAACAGAACGCCACCCTCCGAAATTAGCTCACGACCTTTAAAAGTATGCTAAATTAGCAAAGCTGTCCAGTTCATAAAGCCTTGAGGTAAGCATGGTAAGATGTACTGTCCTGCCATTAGGGGAAGGGTGGAGGTGGAGGGGGAGCTTTATTTAGCAGGTGCAGTTTATTACCCGTCATCAAATCCCCCTCCGAACAGGAACAGCTGACGCTGCAGAAATGCGAGGAGACCCAAATAAGCTCAATCAACGGAGCTGATAATATTTCATATCCCGGCGTGTATGTGTGTGTTTTTCTCCTCCTCCTCTCAGACAGGAGCACATTTTTCAGCCCCTTCGCTCGTCACCCACGTCGACCTCCGCAGGGTCACCTGGGCCCCCGCTGAGAGGGGGGGCGCGGCGGGCAGCTCGGTGCCTTTGGAAAACCAGGGCGCCTCTTCTATCTCCATGTCCCAACAAGCTGCCGCCGCCGCCGAGGACGAGCGAGCTCTCTGGGATTCCCGTCATCAGCTGCTGGGCCGGAGGGGAATGGGGAGGGTTCCCGTTTTTGTGTCCTCACTCCTGCTTGTTTCCTTTCCTTCTTCGTTAACTGTTTATATCCTCGCAATCTGTTCAGGAAGAAAAGGATGCACAAGGATTTGTTGGGATGAAGCTGAGAAGGAGGCACAAGGACAAAAGGAACCAAGGAATGAGCAGTAAAGGAAAGTGAGCAGGAGCTGAAGGAAACATGGCGGCAGGAAAAGTTAGCATGAGGAAGAGAAGGAAAAGAAAAAGCTGGAAATAAAAGCAGGAGGGAAAGGTGAAAGAAAGGTGGAAACAAAGACAAAATTAACAGCACAAGGGCAGAAAGGAAAGGATTATAAAGTAGGAAGGAAGAGAGAGAGGTGGGAAGTAAAAGGGGAGTGCAAGGAGGAGGTGAGGAGCCAGGAAAGGAAATGAAAAGGTAGGGAAGGCAAGGGTAAAGGAAAGGACGAAAAGTTTATAAAACAAAGAGGAGGGAGAACAGATGTAAAAGAGGAAAGGAGGCATTATTAAAGATAATATAGAGAGGAAATAGGGAAGGGAACAAGGAGGTAGTGAAGGAAGGGTGGAACAGGGAAATAAAGGTGAGGAAAGAGGAGGTACAGAAGAAAAAAGGCAACAGGAGGAGAAATGTATGAAAATATGGAAGTCAGGAAGGAAAGGAATGAAGGATGCAGTGAAGTAACGAGGAGGAAGGAAAGGAAAGAGAAGCATTCCTAACATGATGGAAAATAAACGTGACTTCCTTCTTCCACCCCGACCAGCAGACATTTCCATTTGCTGTGTTGGCGTTTAGTGTTGGAAGGCACAACTCTCACTTTGTCACCTCTTCTTTCACAGATCTGTTTCCTCTTTCACTTTCACCTCCTCCCCGCGCACGACACGGCGCCCCGGCGAGCGGCTTCCCCGCGGCGCCGAGACTCTGCAGACCTGTTAGTGTCAGTATGCAAAATAAGGGCGAGAGATTCATTCACATGCACGGCACTCTGAGTGCGGAGCAGGTTACACCCTGAGCGTGCGAGGCTGCAGCGCAGAATGGCCCGTTACATTTTCATTTTACAGTCTGAGGGGTTTAACTGACACTCTCACACTCTACAAGAAGCTTAAATTTGGGATTGGCAACCGTACAGGCAACCAGCTGTAAAATCAACACAGGAGCCAACGCACAGCTGCCTGCAGAGCAGCAGGGAGTGACAGTAATACTGGAACCATACGTTAACAGATGAGTCCAATTTGTTACAATTTGGATTTTATTTTAGGTGTTTATGCCGTATTTCATATTGGTGATAACAACGTCAAAGTAAAAGCCAAAATCTGAGAACAAGGTGACAAACAGGCAGATAATCTGAAACATAAAGAGGTGAAAGAGGTCATCTGACTAAAAGGAAGATTATCTTACATGTTTTTAAACATTTTCTCTTTCTGTTTACCTTCACATTGTACCAAAGATACTGGATAGAAGTACGATTACAAGCTTTGATGATGCATTTCCTGTCTCCTAAGTGGGCATGATTGCCTCTCCAGCCACTCGTTTGGAAGTATTGTGAACATCTAGAATAATTCATTTATATTTTCTTTTGCTAACAGTAGATATTTGCACAACATACGCAGTCTCACAGGACTTTAGGTAACGCTGCAGACAGTTAAATTTCTCCTGATTTGTGTGTCATAAAAATCACATTTCTGTGTCGACATATTGAGAAGCAGGTGTCCTGTGGTAAATGGATGCAATATTTTCTTTGGTGACTTTAAGACTAAAAACTCAGCCATGATCTGAGCTCCCAGACCTGCTGCTCGGCTCCTAAAAGGGGCGTGACGGGACCTAAACCCACCTGACACAGATGCAGGATCCTGCTCGCTTCTTATCGTTCTCTGATTGTTCCAGGGACGTATAAAAAAAACCTGGATACAGTGTTGGATGTGCGGCTCTTTTTTGACTTCCATGCAGAAAAAATATCCAGATCTTGACAAGGGAATTTCCCCGTTGTGGGATCAATAAAGTTTAATCTAATCTAATCAAACCAGCTCCAATGTGAATAAAACAAGTAAATCTTATGGTTCTTCTACAGTTTCCAAATGTTATCAGACTGTATGATGGGAAGTTATTTTGCAGGTTGTGACGTCTTGATTTACAGACGTTTCAGAGAGAAAAAGTCCCCCTGGGCCCGACTGCATCACATGATTATAATTCCACCATTTTTCCGATACGTCAAATCAGCATCAAAGCCCGGCGCTCCTCCTGGGTGCTTGGGTTGGACTCAGGTTTCTGCCTCCTGCAGTCACATCAGTTGAGGTCCATGTTCATTTATCAGCTCCGGCTCATTAAGAAGTTCAGATGGGGCTGTTGACTCTCTAATAGGCCTCCTGCAGCTCCTTAAACACAACCTTTGCTAACACTCTTGTTGTCAGATTTCCATTCATCTTCCCTCCTTTAGCTCTCACCTCGGAGAGTTCCCTAAACACCTCCTGCTTTTGTTCGTCACATCACCAAGCTTGCTTTTTTATATTTTCTTCTCTTTCTTTTTTTTCTCTAAAAAATTTCTGATTGAATTGTGTTTTGCAAAGTACTAGAGGCAAAGGAATTTCCATTCGTATCCCGACATGAGAGCACACAAAAGCAGCCATTGTTGGTAGTCTAATGGGAATGTTAAGTACAAGCAGGCAGAGCCATCTTTTATCTTGGGTATTTACAACTCTGTCACAACCAGCAGGAATTTGGAAACTGAGGGGAAAAGCATCCTTTTTTTCCTCCTTTTTTATTTGATCCCTGCCCGGATGCACCGGCTTTCATCTCTCCCGGTGCTCTTAACTGAACGGCCTGCTGTTTGTGGAGGGAGAAATGGAATCAAAGCCAATGATTAGAACGAAATATTTGCAGAGGTTTAGGGGAAAGAAGGAGAAGAAGAAAGGAGCAACATAAAAGAAGCTAAAAATTGGAGGAGAAAGTTAAATTTACCATCTCCACAAAGTTGTTGGCTCTGTGTTCGCTGCAGGAGCCGTGGCCTCCAGCAGCTTCCTCTCATCTCCATGCAGAATAATCCTCTCTTTGTTCAGAGAAACAGAATTGTTGCTTTAAAAAACCCACCATCGTCTTACATTATTTCACTCTTTCAGCATCTATAAGAGGCCCTGAGCGCTGGTGTTATTCTCCGTGTTTTTGCACAGCCAGGACGGCTCTCTGTGTTCTGTCTGATATCCATCCATGCATCGCCCGCAGCAGGAATTACACTTTATTTTTCCCCCTTTTTTTCCGACCTACACACCTCACGGCCTTGCACCGCTTTACCTCCAGCTTTTGGGCGGGTTTGAACAACAAGATACAGTAGCTTACCACAGTAGGTCAAGTCCAGTTCAGCATGTGGGCCTGGAGTGTGTCGCCCAGTTCCTCCAGATAACGTGGAATTACACGGCTAAGTTATCCAGCCGCTGCGTGAAGGGGGAAGAACCTGAGGGGAGTTTTAACTGAATGTCAATGGGGAGCGGCGAGCTTTAATGGAGGCCACTGGGGGTCAGCGGAAAGGAAACCAGGCGGAAGGTCAAACACTTTCCCGAGTCAAGTCAAGCCATGTGTGTGAGGTTAACTTATAGGCTGGAAAGAAGGAGTAGTAGAAGAAGAGGGGAAGCATGGCTCCCCCGCCGACGAGCGCCGCTCTGCCCCCCTTGATGCTAATCCTCTGAAAGCTGTTTTCTAGCGAGGATTAGTGCCAGCGAGAACAAGGCTTAGAGCTCTCCGCCGAGTCGAGATGAGAAATCGAATACAGGTGCTTGTCGGGGGCTGAGCCCGATGACTTTTCTGTGTGCAATATCATACAGGGGGGATAGCTCTCTCTGCACCAGCTGGTATTACATCCTTCAGGGTGATATTGTTGGAATTCAGGCCAATGCTGACTCGTGCAGAACAGAGGGAGAAAAAAACACTGGAGCTCAGTGGATCCTCTAACCCAGAAATCACAACTTCCCTGCTCGCTCAGTCAGGTTATTCTGTTTCCAGGGCTGCAGCCAGGGGATTATTATCATTATAGGCTCATATACTGATTCATTTTTCAAGTAATGGGTGAAGCATTTTCATTATTGAATTATAACATAATGGCAAAAAATGATTCAGTCTCACCAAAAGTCAAAAAAGAAAAAAACACAGCCGGATGAAAATGGAGACATTTTCATATTGGAGAACCAAATGATGTTTGATATTTTCAGAAAAGGTCATCACCTGTTTTCTACAGCTCAGGTGATAATTGGCCTGAGAAGGTTGTGGTTTTCGAACTGTATCTGACATAAAATTCACATTTTATTTCCTCTGGTCCTCCTTTATAAACCACATTTGGAAGAGATGAAACCATTTCAGAAGGCAGCAGGGAGGAGATGCAGCATCTCAAACTGTCACCTGTGACTGAATGTCGACTGTTCATACAGCCGGCTGGTTGTAATGTCAGTTGCTCAAAATGCGTCAATCATTCTGGACAGCAGCTCCAGAAACCGACATGCCGGGCCTGGTTTTCAGAGCGTTGCAGTCTGACCCGTCAGCCACAAGTTTCAACTCATTTTGTCATGAATTTTTGGTCTAAACTGGGCTAGTAAGCTGATCTGAGATCTGACACAAAGTGTAAGCAAGATCAAAATAAAGTGAAACTTTTCTGCAAATCTCAGCTTTCTTAATCCTGTTTATCTGTGTTTCTGGTGGTGTGGTTGTGGAGTTTGATGGTTTTGGTTGGTTGGTTGGGGTTTTAAAAAAAAGAAGAAAAAGGACATTATATATTATTATTATTATTATGGGAAAAGACCTTCAGATCCTAGATTGGTTCCCCTGCTCTCTGTGTCGTCCAGCAAAGACCTGGCTATGTCACAGACAGTGTCCAAAAATAATAATAAAAATAATATCATAATAACTTAATTTACCATGACTTCCAACGTAAACAGAACAGTTATATACGCCTGAAAACAACTGGAATAAATCATACCTGACTGCAGTATTTATATCCATATGTTGCATATATTTTTTTATAACTCTGCTTCAACTCATTTTTGTTTTGTTTTTATTGCATTGATTTTGAGAGCTTCTACTTTTATTTAATCGTACTTAAGCACACAAAAAACAAACATTTGGAAGAAAGTCCTCCAATAACGCTCTGAGGATGAAATGTGGAATTTGTAAGCATTTCAATGAGTGCCCTATAGAGGGCGACAAGTAAAATTTCTGCTCTGTTTTTGACCAGAAACAGAAGTCCTCACTTGGTTAGGGTAGGATGGAAGTCCACAGTTAGTTATATAGGGATGTATGTGTGTGTGTATACTAACTGTCAGTCGACTCACCAACTGTCTAAAACTCTCTGTTGAGCTTGTTTTGTTATACGTATTTTATCTTAGAAGGGGACTTTGACTTTAAATGAAACAAACAGAAGTCCACTGTTGGTAACATAGAAGTGTAAATGTGTGTATGTTTTGTATTTTAATGATTTCTGATTCCATGTTGCTGCCAAAAATCCTTCCCGGTTGGAAAACAGCTGAGCCAATCAGAGAATTAGGCAGGATTAAGAATGTGTTTGTCATCTTTTTGTGCCAGAATCCAAAATAATAGTGACAGAAAATGTTCACAGAGCGAAGCTAATATTGTTGCAGCTGATCAGGTTTTCCAAATCTGACTTCCTGAAATAACATGAAGTAACTGCAACAGGTTTTCTTGGACGAGGGACAAAAGGTACAATACTCAGAGGGAACATAGAAAGTTTAAAAAAAGAAAATACCTGAAGTTTCTAATGAGGATTTCTCAGATATTTGCTCAGATTTGGGCTCTTAGTAGCAGTAATGAGGCTGTGCTTCCTCTCCTGTGATGATGTTTAATTTTAAACCTGATGCAGCAGAACAAACACCCAGCATGTTGTACATTATATAAGAATAAACGTGCTCTCAGCTCGTCCTTGTTCAGGGGATTATTTTCTGTCAGGAGCTGCTGTTTATGTTTTTTTTCCAGGCAGCCAGCTGGTGCCGGAGTGTACGTATGTGTGTGTGTGTGTGTGTGTGTGCGTGTGGCGTCCCCCGGGGTCGGCGGCTCGGCACTTGTAATGCATGGCTGTGCTCACCTGTTCGACACGGGAGACGCATCGCCTCCATCGCCGAGGCCGCAAGACGGATGGGGAGGAGAAACAGCAGCATCGGCGCTCCTGGAGGTGACCCAGCTCCGCTCGGCGCCGCGGCACGGCGGCGACGGGAAGGTCAGCGGTTCGAGGTGCCTTTGAGCAAGGCACTGAACCCGCAGACTGTCCGCTGCAGACTGCGACCCAGTTCCACTCCTTCTACTATAATGTGGTGTTATATAATGAGAGTCACCTCCTCGCTGCTCCGGATCAGCTGATCGACCCTGCTCTGTTTTTAAAAAAGGTCCAATCAAATCAGCCTTCAGATCAACTTAGCTGCTGTTTCTTTTATTTGTTTATTTTTGAGGATGGAGGTCTTTAGTTTAGTTTATACGCTGATAGTTTAGAGGGGGAGTTCTGGTCTTCTGGCCCTTGTTGGTCCCGTGCTTTCTCAGTTTATTTGTTCTTGGATGCGACGAACAAATGGCGTTTTTTCACCCAGGAGAACTGTGTTCATGTCCCCTGTGAAAACAGACGGAAATGACTCACGTCACCCTCATAACTTCTTCACTTCCAGCATTTAGGAACATTTATTTCCTGTTTAAACTGTCTTTTATAACAGCTAGCCAGGAGGTTTTGTGCCCTCAACCTAGCCCAGTGGTTTTGTAGCATAAATTCACAGAAACTGCAGCTTTTTTTTACAACCAGGAACCTTATATGTATGTATAATGTGCTATTTTTAAAACACTCCACGAAACGCTCATATGTGTGGTTTAGGTTGGAGATCTTGTTGGACGAAGCAGCCTTCAGATCAACTTAGCTGCTGTTTCTTTTACTTTCTTTTGCTGCGGAGGTCTGGGAGTCTTCTGCTCTCTTTCCCAGTTTAGTTTGGAGACTGATCTGATAGTTTACTGGGGGAGTTCAGGGTCTGGTTGGTCCCGTGATTCCACAGTTTTTCTGTTCTCATAGTGAGGGTCTATCTGCAGCATTACACCTTCAGCTGCTATACTCTTTCTGTGCACCATATAGTTTTACAGTGTTTTATTATTTAGTAGTGAATTTAGGTGTTTTAGCTTTTATACTTCTTTAGTTTAGTAGTTTATTTATGTTTTAACCGCCCCAACATTTTGTCCTTTATGTCCATTGTTGATGTTTAGCTTGAATGATAAAGTCTACGTCTCAAATAATGGATTATTTTGCAAATAAAAGTGATTTTATCTGGTTACAGCATCCTTAATATGTTGCAGGTCACATGGTTCAGACGGTTATTTCTTTGTGGCAGATGGTTTAATTCACTGTTTTTGTGTGGAATCGCTCGGGGGGGGTCATGGACACTTTGATATATGTTTTTAATATATGTATTTTACAACAGAAGACACTGATAAGAGAGAAAGTATGTTTATATTACTTTTAATATTAAGACAGAAACGTAAAGGAAAGTTTATACCAGCAGAAAAACTGACGATATATCATTAGTTGTGATAAGGTAATAGAAGGTGTATGTTTGCTTTTTTAATATTGCTATCATAATGTAAACATCATGTATGTTCTCTGTATGTAACAGTATCTGGGGGTCCTTGGGAAGTCCTGGTTTTAATCTGGTATCAAACTGATCCAGGAAAGTCATGTGTCGTGTCATGTCATGTGACACTCCTGGTTTAAAAAACAGTTTGAGGAATTAATTTACGTCGTACAGAGTTTATATCCTGCCACTTTTGAAAAGTTTTTCAGAGGTTTTATCCATCAATGTTTTGTTTTTCTGTGAAGCCGCCTCACTTCATTTGGAGCCCAATGGAGCCACTTCTCCGTTTCTGTGGAGTGGTGCATTAAAGGACAGCAGCGTCCATAAACAAAACACTCAAAAAATGTGTGAACATCCTGTAGTTTTGTGCAACTGGGCCACAAAAAAATGATGCTTTTCACCTTTTTAAGGCTAGATTGACTTGTTATCTGCCGGTGGAATGAGAGTTTTCAAACATCACAAAGATCGACGAGTCTCAGGAAGTGACTTTTAGGAAATGATGAGGCAGCGACGAGAGAATTTCTCCTCCTCAGTGTGACAATATCTGCGACATTCTCTGTGATTCTTCAAGCATCATTGTTGACATTTTCACAAGATACTGACTGATTGTTCAGCATTCAATCCACCTTTCCAAGTCAGTTTTAACCTGTAAAGACAGGCAGGAGGAGCTCAGTGTCTTGATAAAATGTATGAAAACACAACACGTTCCTGCTTTCAGATCCGTTAATTTATGCTCCAACAGAATTGTAACACAGCCAGATCCCAATGATGAAATAACACTCAAACTATGATGATCTATTTGTAACTTTGCAGGACTGGAGCCAGGATTGTTAGAGGCTCTGAGGTCATGAGTCCCTCAGTGAATCTCTACCACTCCAAGAAATATTCAACGTCCCGGAAACAAAACTCAATGCAACTTTTTGACCTTTTTTTTCACATTTGACTCATTTATATATTCTGTAAATTTCATCTTCCCCTCGTGACTCTGTTTGAAAGTCTTCTCCTGCCAGGAATATAAGTCTGCTGCAGAAATGCACAAACTTTTAATGCCAAAGTTTAAGATATTGCCTCTTTAAAAAAAATGTGATGTATTTGCAGCAGCATGTTGACTCCCTCACTGTCCCACAGGTCAGAGTGTTTGATGACTTTTAGAAAACAAACTTGCTGCTCTGTGGAGGTTTCCCACTGCGATGTGGCTGCTGACGTTTCCTCCCCTCTTCAGTTTTCCGTCGGCGCCGCAGAGCGCTGCGAAGCCAAAGGCCACAACCCATCAGCTCCCTCATCAATACCTGATAACCTTTCTATGAGCGCCGCACCACGCCTCCATCTGTACACAGAAACAACACGGCCGATCGATGGCACCCTGTTCGATAAAAGTGCAGCAGCACATTACACACTCCTGCTGTTTCTTAACTTTGCAATTAGCTGAGGCCTGGTGGCCACGCCCCCTGCTGCGGCCTGCCAATCACAGCTCCCCTGCAGACAGCGTGCAGCATCAGCCTCGTCTTGTCCGGCGTTCACGTCTCCGCTCATTAGCGAGCAGTGGGCGGTGCTCCTCGTTAGTGTCCTTATTAACGAGCAGCAGGGCTTCTAATTAAACAGCTCAGTGGTGGTTAAGTGGCTCCTCTTTATTTTCCTGGGCAGCACCTGAACGGGGTGATTTGTTTGTCGCACAAACACTCCCAACTCGCCCCACCCTGAGAAGTCCCTCACACGAGCACCGACGAGCCAACAGGTCTCACAACCTGCTGTTTGCTTCTGTGTTCGACAAGAGTGCTGAGAGCATCACGTGTCTGAGTATATTACTGGTTACTGGTGTTTGTCTGGAAATAACAAGTATTCAAACTACTTTGAAATACTGAATAGACAAAACTGTCGTTGACGAAGATGCTAAACGAGGTGAATTATTAAATTAATCTTTATGGGATCATTAATATCCACAGAAACATCCAGCTTGGCATGTATCTGCTGAGATATCTTCCTCTGGATCAAAGTGTTGCAGGACTTTCTTCATCCTCAGCGAAGAAAAGATTTTCATTTCATACAGAGTAATACGTTTGAAAGGCTCAACAGATTCTTTCTGCTGCTGCATTCGCTGACAACATGTAACATTTCTTGAAAGTGATTTTCCTGAATATTTCCTCTATTCTGTTGTGTAAAATGTCTAACAAAGATCCATGTCGGCAACATTTAAGGAATAAAAGAATGCGGACGTGCTGCTCAGCCCCAGCACCGCTGCAGGGATGAATGTACATCCTTTCTTCCTCGCTTCATTTCAAGTACCTGAAATCTGGAGGCGAGTTAGAAGAGGAGGAAAAAAAGAAAGGTAGAGAAGAATGTCTGTGACTGTCAGGCGGCGTTGGCCATTTATCCAGCACACCGGCGGTCATGGAGCCGTGAATAAGTGAAGCAGGGAAAAAAAAAGAAACCGATCCCATTTCATCTCTGCGGGAACATGACAGAGGAATAAAAGCAATACTAAAGTTCAATGGGCCCTGCAGATTTCCTTCCACATGCAATTTGTCACAAGCAGCGAAGTCCATCCAGTGGTGGAGCCGTCCTGGAGCTCCTCCACTGCTGCTGTAACTGGTACAATGCTGCAGTGCCAGGAGCAATACTGCACATACATGGCCGTGTGTGTGTGTGTGTGTGCTTTGTCATATTTGGGGATCGAAGTCGTTCTTTAAAGAGCAACTGCACGATAAATCTTGTTATGAAGGGAAAGAATTGTTGCTCCGACCTCGGGAGGTTAAAAGCTTTGAAAGTGATGTATGTGTGACCACACCCAGCTGTGATGTCGCGTCACACTCGAGTGTGTTTTTACCTGGAAACAGCAAATACCAGGTGCCCAGAGGAAGCTGCTTATAGAGTGTAATGCAGGTTTTATTCTGTGTTTACCAAAACAACCACAAATGTCTCCTGCAGGTATTGTCCATGGAGCCAAAGCCTGAAACAGCTTATTTCACTGTATTTGAGTTCATTGTTGTTCAACAAATTCGGACAAATTATTATATGATTATAAAAATTAGTCAGGAAAAAACAAAGAAAAAATATTCAGAAAGAAATTAGTGAGGAAAAAAGGGAAAGAAAATACTTTGAAAAACTGAAAAAAATAGTTAGGACAATAGGAAAATAAAATTACCCCGAAAAACAGAAAAAAAATTAGTCAGGACAAGAAATTACTAAGAAAAACAGAAAACAAATTAGTCAGGAAAAAAGGGAAAAAAACTACTCAGAAAATCAGAAAACAAATTAATAAATAAAAGGAAAAAATGACTCATTAAAACAGAAATAATTACCCCGAAAAACAAACCAAAAACTAAAATTACAAAAAAAGAATGAACCTGTGACATTCACACACAGGGATTTATTTATTTTTATTTTTTTTTACATAAAATACACACTTATAGATGGACAGCACACATATAATGACTATATTTTACAAAATAACACACTAGAAGCTTCGAATAGAAAACGTCTTCGTCTTCTTTCATGACTCACCTCATCTTTAACCTGCTGACTGGCAGCTCATTCAGCACACAGAGGGATTCTGGGAGATGGAGTAGTGTGTCTGTGGGAAGTGATTGGCAGCAGACAGAATAAAGAAAGAAAGTGAGAGTATGACACACACATTCACACACTCACACACACACAAACTCTTAGTCCACCGTTTTATAAGTGGGCCTCGTTCCTCTTTTTATCTTTAATGGTTTGGGTTTTGTCCTTTATTGCTCTATAAAACACTCTGTGACATACTTATTTAATTGAAAGTGCTAAAGTCTAAATCATCCTGACTTTTGATGAATCAGGTGAACTAAAAGCAGAGATGGCAGCAAAGGAAGGTCTGAAAATTAGGGGAGCAACAGACACATAAAGAAAGATTACATTACTTTACATTGGCACACAGTAATAAATCAGCCGGCGGTGAAGGTGTGAGCGCTGTGCAGGTGAGGGCAGAATCCAATAAAAGCACCACGGAGAAGACGAGCGTGATTAAAAGCATTATCTTCCTGTTCGACTAGATTCAGCTGATCAGTGTCAACGATCTGTTATGTAATATACAGACGAGCATTCAATCCTTTTTTCACACCTGTCAGAGCTGTTTGCTGTTTCGTTTTTCACGTCATGAATCTACACTCTATATCCGACAATAACAAAACAAAAACAATTATACTTCTGGTTCAACAGGAACTCTAATAATGTACATTACTTCTATTAACACAGATGGCTTTACATTACAGTCAACAGATGCCTGATGCATCTCAGAAATAAACATCACATGCCGAGGGCTGTGACAAAGACTTGTTGGGAGTGAGAACAGGCTGGAAATAAACATATGTTGTATGTTAAACGTTTTTAAAGTAAAGCAACTGGAATTATTTAGTGTATGAAAACCGTATTTCTGCTAATAAAACAATCTCCAGCAGAATGTAAGCTATTACAGCACACATGTACATATATACTTTATAAACCGCTTCATTGGAGGATATATTACTTTAATCTGGATGATGTTTGTGAATGGGCAAAACCAACAGAATATCACAATGGGAACGTGAGCGGGCACACACCTCACAACACACCAGCAGATAAATATGATGCAGGAAACAATGGTGGTGGATGCACGAGTCCCCAGTAAAGAGAGGAGCCCTCCCTCTCCTTTGTCCCCCCGTCATCCTCCCCGTGTCTCTTCTCCTATCTATAGCCCAAGTGCTGATTAACTCCCCATGAGGCTGAAGGCTTGAACACCACTGAGGCCTGCAAATTAAAGACCCCTTTTCCTCTTCCTGTGCAATCAGCAGCTCCTTCCTGCTCTCCACAAGTGATGTTGAGCTTCGCCTCACATCTCAGAGGGAAATAAGCCAAAAAATGTCTCCGCCCCTCTTTCCTTGAAGTTCCGTCTGAGTGGCGAGCGGGCGGTCGGAGCGTCGGAGAGAGGGCGGCACCCCTGCAGAGGACACGGGAACCTGAATTCACAGCCTCCTGAGTGTATTTTGGAGCGGTGGCCTTCAGCTCCCTGCAGCACAGAGCAGCTCTCAGCCGCGGAGAGGTCGTCACCGAGTTCTTCACTGACACTCTGTGTCTGTAAACACTCTGTGTGCTGCAGGTTTCTGCAGGAAGTAACGTAACAAAAGAGTATTTATCTGCACAATAGCATCATTATGTTTAGTAATAATTGCCTTAAAGTTGATAATACATTATGTGGTACATGAAGGAGACTTACCAAGTTAAAGAAACTATAAAAAATCACAGTTTAATATGCAGTTGCTTCAAAAGAACAATGGTAAATTGGGCACAGGGCTGCAGCTGTTTCAGTCAGGGGAGGCTGTGTTTTGGCACAGCCATACTCAAAGCTGAAGTGGGCAAAATAACAATAAAAAATGGCAGAATTTTAAGTAGAGTGACACCTCCTCTTGCAGCTCTCAGGTACCTGATACTGGCTTGGTGAAATTTGGTGGAAAAAATCAATTTACTGCAAACGAACATAACAGTAACACAACAAACATGTCGCCCTCAAACAAATGGGACAGGAGACGTTATCAACCCGGTGGAGGCAGAAATACCAAATTTCCCTCCTTGTACCCAAATAGTTTGTCAACACAAGGTTTTTGTCTGGATGGATGGATCAGTGATTGGTATTTTAAGGAGAGAAGCTTCCTGAATTGTCCGAAGAAGTGAGCATTTTTACCCAAACTACCATCTTTCCCTAATCCTAACCAGGTGGTTTTTGTACCTAAATTTAAGGACTATGAGTCTATTGTTTTTTTAGATTATTTTTGGCAATATCAGGAGCATGGAGGGGGCGGGGCTTATAAACTTATATAAGGGGCGATCCAGATGTTTTGGTCTCACTAATCTATGGGTTGACCGTCGGAACAATGAGGCAAAAACAGACAAAAAAATACACAAAAAAAGACGCGTTATGTCACTGATTGACACATCCGTCAGCCAATAAACTGCCTCTCTGAGAGTCGACGTGCTCTCCGACCTCAGCAGATTATTTGGCTCAATCTCAGCTTTCCTCCTGTACCGCCGGGGGGTCACCGCCATGTTTGTTCCAGCTATTGTCTGCTGCGACCTTTGACCTCATTACTGCGGCTGTTTGTGATGTTGACCTCCGAGGATCACCGAGTCGATGTCGGTGCCTCAGGGGGAACAAAAGCCACCGAAAAATATATATTTTTTCTCTTTTTATACCGAGTGCATTCACATGCAAACCACACACACACACACACACACACACACACAGAAGCTTGTGCGAGGCCTGTGGTGTTTAATTACAACCTCTGCCAGTGCTGTTTGTTCCATTAAATTATGCATTAACATTAATTAACATTAAATATGATTGTAATTTAAATAAAATTTGAACTGTACACAGTGAGGTCGCATTTATAAATAAATGTTTTGTTTCACTTCTGCAGCGAGTCACAGGCGTGTTTTCAGACTTATTCCCAGCGGACCCACCTTATTACACTCGTTTATTTTTCAAGAATACAGTCGATGCTCATGCTGCAGGAAGAGTAAAGAGTAACAACAGTAAATCCACTTTTCTTGAGTTAATATTAATAAAAATCGGGTAATTTCTGCACTTGACTTCCACTAAATGTATGATATACTCCAGGAAACTGTGTCAGGGTTCACGACTTACAGAGCAACACTTCTTTACCATTCGGATCTCATACTCAGCATGTTTTTAACTGGAATATATTAGAAATTATACAGTTGCACTTGTACTTTACTTGAGTATTTCCATTTTTATGAAACTTTATACTTACTCATTACTCTAGCTGACAGCTTTAGTTACTTTTCAGGTTGAGATTTAACGTAATAAACAATATCAATTTAGAATGATTATGCATTTGAATAAATTAAAGCACATAATAATATATAAAGGAGTCCAAATTAGCCATAGTGTTTGGAAAGAGTAAAATAACGAAATGTGAAGCTCTCATGTCGTCCGTCTTTATACACAGCGACATTCTCCACTTTATTTCCCCAAAAAGTCTATGACATAAAATTGTACCCGGGTTCAGAACTTAAAGACTCTTATACTATTTTAATGCATCTTTCTGAACTGGTATGCATCAGAAATCAGCCTCCAGCTGTCCAGAGCTGCAGATATTCGTGGTAGAGACACGTAACAAGCAGCAGGCCAACAAACATCCGTCGCTTTGAGAGTTACGGACCAATCAGTGTGATTTCCTGCTCGTTTGATGCTCCATGAATCCACATTTCTTCCTCAGTCTCCGTGTTGGGCAGGGGTCTGTTTCTCCCACTCTCAGCTTTTGACACTGTAGCAACATTTTCGATGCCAGTCACGTCTCAAGATGCTGCAGATGGGCGGAAACATGCTTTAACCTCGCTGCCCGCCTGTTTAGCCGCCCACTCCCCAAAACTCCTCGTCCTCAGCTGGATTAGCAGGCTGGTGAGCGGGTGTGTCGAGTTTACCCGACCTTTGACCTCCGCTGAGCCGTGTGTGGGTTTAGCTCGGCTGCAGTAACTCGTCCCTTCCCCTGTATTTTCCCAGCGTCCTGCTTGACTCACAGCTTGGCTCCCCGCGAAGGTTTGCAGCTCGCTGGTGAGCGGCGAGGCAGAGGGAGACCCTGAGGTGGTGCCAGTCTGAAGGTGGAGTGCCTTTGATTATACGATCTAATCCTCGCTATAACATGCCTGGCGGCCAGGCAGGCGTGGGCGGCGGGTAATGGTGGTGGAGACGGAGAGGGGGGTTGTTGTTGTTGTTGTTGGATGTTGCTCTCACACATCCCTCTGACACAGGTAGGCGATTCATCCCGGCTGGACGGGCTCCAGGCCAGAGTGGCGAGCGTGATTCACATCAATCCAAATTCACCTTCTTTATTTCCCCCACAAACCTTTTTCTTTTCAAGCACCACTTCTTCTTCTCTGGAACGCGGCTCTGTTTGGCACTAAACACCGCCGCTCACTGTGTGTGTGTGTGTGTGTGTGTGTGAGCGGTTTAATCCCCTGCTACCCAAAGACCTTTTTTTTTGTAAAAGTGGATTTCAGTCGAGGAGGAGAGCCGAGCCTTTTCTGTATTTTTTTTTTCTGGAGCTTGTGATGTCGGCCGCCCACGACCGCGGAGGATTTGGTCCAATCTTTGTTTACAATGCAGACACTGCTGACTTTTTGCTCTCTTCCAATTTTTCAATTATGTGTCCTCTGGCGGATAGCAATTACAATTCACTTGACGGAATACGAGCATCTTATTCCCCCCCTGTGTGCGCCGCGCCGCGGTGACGTGGATAAAAACACTTGTTATCTTTAATATGACTACAATGTTCATCCCTCCCGACGGGGCTAACTAAACAGAGGCTTATCTGTAACTCTGACACCACAATCCATCTCTGACACGGACAGACGCAGTGCATTAAGCCGATGCAGAATACGCCGCGCTCTCAGGCCTCCCCCACACTCTCAAATAAGCGTCTGTTTCAATTATTTTACATTGGAAGTCCGATTTGTCTTACTGTCACATTGAATTGCAGCGGAGGGTGAATTGATTGGAGTATATTGGATGGCGGGGCGAGTGACAGGGCAGCCTCTCGTTAAAGATGGAGCGATGTGACGCCTCTTCCACACTGGATATATCCTCCAACAACGCTGTAAAACAAATCCTTAGTTTAACCATTTAGTCCTCAAATCGTAGGTCAAAAGAACAAGGTACAGCATTTATCAGAGCACCTTTGAATGTTTTCTGTCATCTTTAAAGCTGCACAATAAAAATGTTCCATGTCACCAATGGATCCAATGACACAAACACAGATAAATCTCATCAAATTGTTCAGCTATAAGGACGTTTTTAACCGATTTTGGTTCAGTTTTAGATTTAGGTTTCAGTCTCAAGGGTGGATTCACAAAGACTGGATGGCACAATTATAAATCTTGGGGTTCTTCACAAAATGATGCATCTTTAAAGCTGCAAAAATAAGTATTTACACATCACAGATAGAGTCAGTGGCCGTATAATTTGTCGTGACACACACACAGATTATTCTTGTCAACTTCCACAGGTTTTTTAACCTGTTTTAATTCATTTTTTTTAGATTCCAGACCACTGACAGCACCACAAGCTGCTATCTCCCCTGTCTGAATACCCAAAGATATTGCAGTAATGGTGCTTCAGTCCAAACATGCATACAAAGTTTTGCAGCTGAGTGCAATTTTGCCCTTTTTTTGCGACTAATTATGTGGCAAAATCAGTCATGAAATCAACTGCAGAGAGGAAAAGAAACATTTTCAGAGCACAAGCTGACCAAGAAGATTCTGCAAAACTTCAGGCAAGGAATGTAAATGTGACAGAAAGAAACAGAAACAGCTGCCAGTGCAGCTTCAGTTACCACCAACTCTATGGACAAACTTATATTCTCACTTTTGCAATGATTTGCATAGACGGGGGTTATTTTTGCACCAAATGCATGCACACTACCTCATTTTAATTTGTACAATTAGCACAAGAGCTGCAGACTTTTTGCTTAGCAGAGCTGTTCAGGGCACATTCGCCTTCTGCAGGTTGATTTCAGAATCATACGGTATCTTTTTAGACTTTTTTGTGCAGATTTAGTAGCTGCAAAAGTCATCCAAGTTAGTGAACATCATGGAGTGTTTACTGCTTCAGAGACGGATAGTTTTACCAGGAAGTGGTGGGAACCAAACCAGAGCTAAAAGACTGATTGTGTATATTTTACAGGGTGAAATCCCTTTATAAGAAGCAGCTTTAGATCCATTTGTTTAGACTTTCTTGTGTGTTGTTTTCTGTTGTCTTGCTGTCTATGCATTTGCATTTGTTTAATTTTATTATTTTCTTTGTTGTTTTATTTCATTGCGAAGCACTTTGTGAAGCTCTGCTCTTGAAAAGTGCTTTAGAAATAAACATATTATTATTTCTATTAACTCAATTTATTTAGAGATGCATATATCAGACAGTAAGTGTGTCCAATCACCTGACAGCTACTTTAACATTTTGAGTTTTTGCCACTCAGAAATATGATTTATTGGACATAATATTGTCTCGTTTATATGTATTTATTTTGTGGTTTCACTCTGAACTTAAACAGCAACAACAACAACAAGTGTGAGCAGACCTGATGCTCTGCTGGTCCAACAGCAGCTCAGGCAGCGACACTCAGATGTTGTGAATGTGAGCGTCGCCATGCAGATGAAACCCTGAGCTGATTGTAATGGAGGAGGCGGCGGCAGTCACCTGTTCGCAGGCCGGCTGCAGAGTTTCAGCGGCGACTGTCAGCCGCTGACAGAGAGCAGAAAGACACTTAAGATAATTGGCTCCCATCCCTCCCGCCATCACCTGCGGTGAGGAATTAAAATAAGAAATGGGGGGAAATGACTCTAAGCTCTCACAGCTCGGCGCTGAATCATAAATCAGCCGTCAGTCAGCGCTGGCGGAGAGCAGCTCAGATGAATCATCTCCTGGCACCTTCCCTTCTTCTCTTTTTTAAAGCCCAGCCATCTCAGTCATTAGCTCCCCTGGCCTTATGAGAGGTGTGACTGTGCATGTGTGTGTGTCTCACAGTGTGTGTGTGTGTGTGTTAGCAGGAACACAT
>CAFUXE010000072.1:228378-249845 GCA_903364295.1 Serranus cabrilla | reverse complement strand
AATTAATTAGTCACAAAAAAATCCTCAAATTATTAGTGAAACAGGGACCATGTGATGAGATGATTCTGCACTGCATTAGCACGCAACAATCACACACAATGAACAACAATAAAAGCAGAGAGTAAATCGACTGATTGATCATTTAGCTGCAATTAGCTGCATCATTCATCAACAAAAAACACACAAACACGAGTGATCCAGTGATTTCTTTCACAACAACATGCGTCACATCGGGGTCACGCGGGAGCAGCGAAAATTAATTTTAAACAAAAACACCTACACATGCACATATTGCTTCATATCCTGTTTAGTTTACAGATAAGTGCAGGATAATTTGTACACATGCATCTTCATATCCTGAAACACTAACAGCCTTTTGTGTATGAATGGACAAAAGCAGCTGATTATTACCATGGAAACAGTCCAGGAAACAGACGGCAGCGCTGCAGAGCCGAGTGTGTTCACATTACCATCAGCATGTAACAGTTACAGGCTGCAGACATACACAGGTCCATACTGTGGATAAATGAGAGCACGCACCATTAAACATCCTGTCTCCAGTCATGCACGCAAACATCTAATCACAGCTACATAAAGGTGCCAAAAGTATGTGGACATGTGATTCATGGGCATGTTTATTAATTGGCCTCCACTCCTCTGGATTCTCCGCAGCAGATGTTGAGCCTGCTGCAGGGTTTTTCTCACATTCAGAGCATTAATGAGGTCCAGCGATGATGCTGGTGATCAGGTCCAGCTCACAGTCGGCGCTGCAGTTCACAGGGAAGGTGTTGGACGGGGCTGAGGTCAGGACTCTGTGCAGACCAGTCGAGTCCTTCCTCAGCAAAGAGGGAAAATAATTGCTGGCTTTGTGCACGAGGTGTTGTCACATTTACACAAGACAGAGACAAATACAAACTGCAAACACAAAGCTGCAAGAATACGACTGTCTTAACCCTCTGGAGTCAACAGTCATGACGCAGCGTATTTCCCGTCAGCTTCCCTTTTAAAGTTCCATGCTAGTTTTTGTTTGATGATGATCGGCTAAGTAAAACCAGAGATAAGGTCAAATGTATTTTTCATAAAAATATAAAAAAAGATGTTCTCATTTTACCTCTTAGATTTGTAATCAACATTGATTTTTAAATTGAAAACACAATTTTCATGTTTTTGTGTTACTTTTGGGTTGAAAATGTTGATCCAGTAAGTCAAAGTTAAAACATATTTTGTGAGGTTGTGTTTAAAAAAATGATACCAACATGGCATGGTGAACATTTTTTTAGTGGTATAAACAAGCAAAACTCCAAAGGATTAAATGTTATTGCATGCTGTGGAATTCCCCTTCATTGTAACTAACCATTTTAAACCACGAAAAACAGATAAAAATCACACTAAAGTATGTGAAACCGATGCAGAAGAGCCTTTAACCTGCATTCTATCCAGCGGCCAGCAGGGGGCGACTCCCCCAGCTGCAGAAAGAAGATCTACAGATCTAACGAAACATTTTAAATCTCATCACTACATGTTAATCAGCTCATTATCATCATCTAATCCTGTGATTGTGATTTTAAGTATGTCATAATCTGAAGATATCAAACAGCATTTTGCGACAATTTGGAATATCACAGCGGTAGAATTACCTCTCATCTGGAAATATTAAACCGTTTTCGTGTTATTATTTTGAGATAATGAGCAATTTAATCCCCTCTATGGATGAAACAAAAAGCTACTCAATAGTTTTATTTACAGTGCATGCTCTGAATATCTTAAACTGGTGGTGAATCATTGTTTTAGCTCTTAGAGATGTTAAATGTTCTGTGAATGATGTAAAATAAAATGAGCTGCAGTCTTTTGTATGCTTATTGTTAAGGTGACAGGGAAGCTCTGAGTCAAAGTATTATCCCTAAAGGTGTGTTAGACTTCAGCTCAACAATTCAGCTCTGAAGATGAAACATTTCCTCTCAGAGGAAACTTTTCTTTACAAACAAACTCTGAGTGTGTGAGGCGCCGCCGCTGGCGTGCGTCTACCTGCCGTTACCTTCTGAACTCTAAACAAGTGTCGGAGCACACCGACGTGTCACCCTCCTTCACCCTGATTTCCCCCGGCGAGACAGCCAGCCTATTTGGAGTCTCAGGTCGCTGCTCCGGCCTTTCAGCGCCGAACCCACTGCGGCCGAGAAGTCGGTCCCCGTGGCTGTCTGCACGCCCTCAAAGGAGCCGCCGGTGACCACGGAGCAGCCCGCTCGGACTAATGAGGTCCCTGGGTACATGCAGCCAGCAGGACGGCGCGGGCTGCAGCTCGCTGACTCAGTCCCGTCCTGCCTGTAATGTGCTGTAAGCTGCTCTTCAACATGACGCAACAGCTGTGCTCTGCAGGCGCACCACACTAAACAAGATTTTAGTCACTGAGACGCCTTGAGAAGAGGAACAAAAAAACAGAATAATCAAGGAATCACTTCAACGAGAACTCCCTCTTACTTATTTCAGACCCTAAAAAACTCAAACACATTTGAGTGCTGGGCCTCTATGCACCTGTAAGTTCACAGTACAAGTAATAAACTATTTAAGTCATGCATTCCGATGCAATACAACCAAATATGATACACCCAAATAATCATGAACATAACTCCTGTAAAACCCCTTTTTCTGCAGGTGATGCTAAGCTAACCGCCTGTAGCTTCACTGTTTGCAAAAGAGGATTTCTCAAAATATTGATGCACTCCTTTATTTTGCATGCACAGAATCTGGCTGCTGAGGTAAAAATCTGCTGGAAGATTTGTGAAACGCTTCCAGTCACAGTGGGAGGAGGACTGGCGGAGGTTAAGCACAGTCAGAATCACGCTGCAGTGCATCCAGATGTGCATCTCACCCGCTCAACCAGCCACAAAACAGACGCTGCCCTCAGTGCCCTCATGCAATCACAAAGCACTGTGCATGTATTTCTGAGTTTCATCTGCATCTTTTCCTGATATCCCAGCAGAGACAACCTGTTAGTGTTAATGTGAGGTGTAAATGGGATCTGACACTTTCACTTTCAGGTGAAAACAATGTGTCTTAATGTATTCCCTTTAATAAAACATGTCTTTCAACATTAATTTATTATGTTAGCATGTGACTGATCTTAATGAGAGCAAACCAAACATTCCTGTATAAAGAATGAACGATGCACTGTACAACATGGAGGCCTAAATATCCAGACACAGGTGCTGCCATCTTGTTCTGGTGATGCAACACAGAACCAGAAGAGACAAAAATAACTGATTAAAATCAAACTGAAACCCTCCCTTCCTGCCTTTTTGTCGTTTATACTCCATATCTTCACTTCCGCCTCGGCTTTCCTAAACTGCCACTAGAGGGCGCTAACATTAAACTTAAATATGAGTCATGAAAAGCTGCTGTACAAACATAAACATATGGTTGTTTATTGCAGAGGACAGTGTGGAATAAATATGTATGCACATATTTGTTAAAAGAATTCATGAACCACCTGCAATAACAGCACAAATCACCTGGTGTGTGGGCCCCCAGGCCCTCAATCTGCATGTGTATATGTAGCTGCTCTTCTTTTTTATTAACTTTCAAATCAAAATGTTATTTACCTCGAACATATAAATCACCGTCTCCAGAGAGGCGGTCTCTGGAGGAGCTGGTTTGTGTTTTGTTCACAGAGAACAATATTAAAAGCAAGTGGAACATCAAACTGGTGAAAGCCTGCTGCTGCTGGATGGATGTGTGACCCCTGGGAACAAACTGCAGCAGATCTTTTCTGTTCAACACGCCCTTTTTATGTTGACCTTTTCCAAAAAGCCCGTTCCCACAGGGCCTTCTGACGACACAACAAATGGCAGTCTGTGATGCAAAATGACGACTGTTCTTGCTTACATGCTGCATTTTAATACCCGGGGCCGTTTGTTCTCCCGCTCGGGAACATTTCAGATTTTATAAAATGGAGATGGACAGCAGGAGCGGGGGAATCAACACAAAGGTCAGCGCCTCACCTTTCCCCCTCGGCGAAGAGTGTCAAGGAAATGATGTCGCCACCGCTGTGTCATTAATTCCCATGAAAATCACAGGTTGGCAGGGATGCTGCCATCCCCACCTCCTCCGCCCCCTCACCCTCAGACAATTACAGGTCATCCGGGCTCGCCTCCATGCTGCTGTTGTCTGTGGAAATTGCAAGCTGTTGCTTAAGAGCCCAGGAGAGTGACTTTAATTAAAGGCTGCAGTGACCGACTGCTGCTGGCAATCAGCAGCCGCCTGCTCTACCTGCTGCCTCTGTCTGTCTGCTGCTCGCTCCGAGGCAGCTCTCTGCATCTGATCCTCCTTCTTCTTCTTCTTCTTCTCTGCGTCTGCTGCTCGCACTCGGGTTATTTTAGTTCCTCGCTAACAGTTAGCTGCTGCTAAAGCTGCCAAATTTGGACAACTAGGTTAGTCAGTTTTATACTTAGCAGTCTCTAAAATATCTTCCTCTTCAACTATCAGGAATGTGATTCGAACCCACACCTGACCTTTGATCACAAGGAGACAGAAAGCAGCAGACCTCGTCAGACACGCCACTCGAGCGTCACATGATTGCACACATGCAGAAGGAATCAGATTAATTTTCCTGTGATTAAAGTGTTCTCATGTATTTAAGCTTCTGTTTGGAACGTGTCGTGTGTGCTGAAAAAAGGTAATAATTGTTCATTTTAATACATATATACACTACCAGTCACTTCTCATTCAGTGTTTTTTTTTATTAAAGACATCAAAACTATGAAAGAACATGTGGAATAATGTGGTAAACCAGAACATGTTTTATATGGAGATTCTTCCGTTTGTTTTGCTGTCAGCTTTGCAGCTTCATGAGCTAACAACTTATTGGCGGTCTGGTTTCCTTTTTTTTTTTGCATGTGCAACATCAATGTTAGTATACAAATAATTGGACTATAGGCACCCTGACATGTCCCCAGAGGATGGACACTTTTGATTTTGGAAAGTTTATCACTGTTTTCTCAAATGAACTCTGAACCCAGAACCAAACAGATGAGTTCTTGAAGAGGACAAACTCATATTTTGAAATTTCTCTTTGGCAAATACACATTTCTGCGTGCTCCAGACCTTTTGTAGAAGTCATTTGCAGATGTTCACTCATGCATGGATCGAGTATTTCATTACCTGTATAAATCCATTACCCTTTTTTAAAGGAAAAATTAGTTCAATCTTCATTTTTTGCTGCTTTTGTTGGTTAAAAATGCTATTTAGTTGCTGCTGTTGTCCTGGTCATTAAAGGCACCCAAACCATCCCTGTAGCACCAACAACAGGCCAAAATGTAAACTACTGCACACAAAGGGTGTAGCTGCAGTTAGTCAGACTGGGATCTTTATGGAGCTGCTTTTGTGCATGTGCAGGATTGTACACTGGAGCATTACGGTTTAGTATGGAGACATATTTTCATCAGTAATGAATGTTAATCTTGTCAGTTCTATTAGTTTTGTTTCATTTTAATGATTGAATTAGACATATTTACTTTGTGAGCAGAAATAACTTCAGTTTCTTTTTCTTTCCTACTTGTGATGTTTGTCTCTTCACTGTCCACACTGCTGCTTTTACTTGCTGCACACACACACACAGTCAGTCTTCTCTCTGGCCGTCTCTCTCATTTTCTTCCCCTCACTCTCCATCTGTGTGTGTGTTGGATTGATTGTACCTCGGGTTACATATTCTGTCCACATTTCTGTTCTCTGCTGCTCGCCTCTCCTTCACATTCGTCTCTGGAGTGCCGGCCGACCGTGGGCTATTACTGTCTCATTAAAGGGAGGCTGGGGAGACGCAGGCCTGATAAATCAATCAAACTTCCTCTCGCTGTGCCAGAGGGGAGATGGATCGAGATGGATTTTGTCCCAGCGAGAGAATATCCCAGGGTGCACCTCTTCCAAATGGTGTCAGAGGATGTATATGCTGAGGCAGCACGCTGACTCCAACAATAGCTGAGCTTCTATTTTCATACATTTAGTGGGATTACATTGGCAGCGGAGGGACAGTCTGTGCTTTCATTACGTCCTATCGCACACACTCAACATGCATCATGGTCAAAGACGCCCGGTAATTAGACAGAAATATCTGCTGTCATCTGAGGGGAGCTGACTCTGATTCCTCTGCCAGACATTTAAACTTATTTTACTCTTCTGCTGTTGGCTGTCACGCTGCTTTATGAATCGGATAACATTCATAGTGTTTGAGAGTTCATGGCCATGTGGGGATAATAATATCTGGAGCTCATGAGAGTGGAGGATGTAAGGTACTGTTTGAGTTATACTGATGTACAACACAAACCAAATACAACAAATAACATGTTAGTTTACGTGAATGTTTACCATCTTATCTTAGAGTTGTTAGCATGCTAACCTTCAGTGGTTAGCACTGTAACCAGGGTACAGTTAACGCTGCTGGGACTGTCATTAGTTAAGTATTATGTCACAAAACGTAGTGGTATGATGAGTAGTTTTTAGGTTATTTCCTCTGGGAAACTGTTGAGGAAATTAAGGTGCAGTCCATCAAGTATGTGTCAGATACCAAAATTGTGATGTGATGAGCAGCTGGACTCTGCAGTGACCATGTCAGAGCACAACACAATTTCTCTTTCCACAGTTTTTCTTCTGGTTCTTCAGGTGCCTAATTACACATCCAGCAGACACAGAATGACAAGTGATCCCATTGGTTGTATTTGTGTCTAACCAATGAATGTTAGTCCAGTATTCACTCTCTTTTAGCTCTGCTTTGGTCTCCACCAGCAAAAAAAACACAGACTAACTGATTCATGTTGACCAGAAACTCCCATGTTCTGTAAGGTAAAATAGCTGTTTTTGTTAATGGAGTCTGGTACCTCATACAACCCTCATATTAAAGATCCAAAGCTGCCAGACGCAGCCATTTCCTGTTATATTTGTGGTATTTAGGAGAAAACACATTTTATATTGTGCTTTTGCCTGAGCCGCCTGCTGCCTGTTTGTTCTTCTTTAATCTCATTATCACAGCTTCTACCTGCAGTCTGAAGACCAGTTACATTTACACTTTGTTCTTAATAAGGCCAAATGTGTCTCTGACCTCTGGAGGGAGTTTGTCTGATTAAATTAGAGTCCATCCTCACTGCGTCCTGGGTGTGTTTACACTGTTGCATTATGCAATTACAATTCAATCACCGAGGTGTATTGATCGACTCAATCATGCGAGCTTTGGGCTGCATTTTATTTATTCATTTATTTATTTATTTTTGGGATAAACAAGTTTCTTCTCAGTGTTTTGCAGCCTGTGAGATACTTTTGTTGGCAGTTTAGCAGGTGTGTTGCAGAAATAACAATCAGAAATCTGTTTGGGAACAATTTCTGAACTATTTGAACTCATCGTTGACATGATTTTTACATCTTTTATTGAAATAATGAATCAATTACACATCCTTTATTGTTATTCTTAGAAGAAATCAGGCTCCCTATTAACTATATATGATCCACACAGAAGAACAATCATGTTTTGGTTCACATTGTCTGTCTCTGCCCTCCCCCACCTGTCCCAGTCACCTGACTCTCTCACTCACCTGTTCCCACTTCTCCTCATCAGCCCTGCAGAATAAAACCTCCACTTCTCTGCTCCTTGTGTGCCACATTGTCAAAGTGGCTCCACGCCGTCCTTGCCAAGCCTGTGTATCTCCACTTCTTAAATAAATCACCAACGTTTTCCTGGACAATCAGCATTTAGGTCCTTCCACTGTTGAACTCATCTGCATGACAATCGAACATTTTGCAAGAAAAAGAAAAAAACAAACTTGAGCTATTTCAAGTTGAGTTTATTGTCTTTATGGTTGACATGAAAAAACAGAGAATACTATCAGCAGTGGTGGAATGTAACTAAGTACATTTACTCAAGAACTACTCCACTACATTTTAAGGCAAATATTGTACTTTTTAATCCACTACACTGACATCTTTAGTTACTTTTCAGGTCAAGAATTTACATGAAAAACGCTATCAGTTTAAAATGACTAAGCTATTTTATGAACTTTTGATACTTTAGTAAGTTTTGAATGCAGGACTTTTACTTGTAGTGGAGTAATTTCACAGTGTGCTATTCGTACTTTTACCGCAGTAAAGGATCTGAACACTTCAAGCATTTCCTGACTTTAAACCATATAAAAACCAATCAGAGTAAACATAATGTGAAAAGCCTTTCATGGAAAAAGATGCAGCCTTGTTTTGGTTTTGTAACACATGCCAGTTTAATTATATTTCAGCTCTAGTCATTGGAGATAATTATCCACCCATAATCACCCAAAATAATTACATTTGTCTGACTCAAAGTGGTAGGATGGATTTCAAAAGCAGTGGTGTTCAGTCGCCCTCCCTCATGGCCCAATTGATGAAAAACATGCTCTAAACTGCCCTCTTCAGTGGCGAGAACACGCTGTATGTGCCCTTTTTTTTCTGTTCGCCCCTGCCCTTCAAAAAGTCTGCACGCCACTGTTCAAAGGGGAATATATATATGAAATAAAGTCTCCTGTGATGGTTTTCTCAGGACTACATTTACAGAGTACTGTAGTGGGAACTCTTACCAACAACACAACCAGAAGAAGTTTAGATACCTGCCCTGTGTGTTCAGTCGCACCTCAAGCGTGTCTGGATTTCTTATTTCAAGTGAAATGTTTCCTCTGTGAATGTTTCCTCGGCGTTCATCGGCTGCCAATCAGCTCCCCAACATCTCGTGAACGGATGTGACAGGCTGCTGCAGAGACGAGCGGCTCCTGTCAAACTGGAAATGAGGGAAAAGTAAACAGGTGAAATATGACAACAAAGCAACAGCAAAACATGTCGTTCTCTCGCAATTGATGAAGTCCCCCGTCAAAGCCAATCAGGAGCGAGCGCGTCTCCTCCATCCGAGCTGCAAATGGAGTTTCCCCTCCGAGTCAGAAACATTTTAAATGCTGGGACTGAGATGTGAGGAGCAGACTGTGGAAGCCCATCTCCACCAGTTATAAAAACAAAAATGAAAACTTTTTTTTCTTTTCTTTTTTTGCCCATATTGAGTAGAAATTATGAGATAAAAAAGTAGAAATTATGAGATAAAATAGTAATAATTATGAGATAAAAAACACATAATTATGAGATTTTTAAAAAGTCAAAATTATGAGATAAAAAGTCATATTGGGAGATAAAAAAAAGTCAAAATTATGAGATAAAAAAAGTAAATTATGAGATAAAAAGTCATAATTATGAGATTAAAAAACTCATAGTTATGAGATTTTAAAAAAGTCAAAATTATGAGATAAAAAGTCATAATTAGGAGATAAAGAAAGTCGAAATTATCAACTTTTTATCTCATTATTTCGATTTACTTTGGGCAAAAAAGAATAATTTTTATTTAGTGGCAGAAATGGGCTTCCATAGCAGCTTGTCTGCTGGTTTTATCAAAACGAAATAAAAGACAACAGATGTTAGTGCCCCCTTCAGGCCACTTATTCATATTATTCCCAATCAACAGATTAATTTTAATTATGCATAAAAACACACACGGCGTCATGCTGAGGTGAAGAAAAGTGCAGTGAGTCACTTCCAGGTACTGACTCGCTAATCATATTAAAAAACAAACTATGCACGCGTGTCAGGCAGCCGAACAGGGAGTTTTAAACACTGCCTGCAGATATTGTTGCTTTGGGGCTTTTAATTTGCAGCTACATATTTTGTTGTTATTTGACTGGACAGCAGGGAAAAGATATGTGCAGCATTTTAAGACTGAGAGTGGAAACACATGAAGTAAGAGCAGCATTCAGACGTCTAATCAACATGTGAATTGTTCTCAGGTGTGTTTCAGGTGAGAAGCAGCAAAGACACATTAGTGATGTTTGACACACAGTTGAAGCTGATTAAATTAAGTGTTTTTTGTTTGATGGATGAATGTGAAATAATAAGCACCAAGTGTTTAAAAGTGTTAAAATTAAAATAGAAAATAGTTTTCACATTCTTAGCATCCAGATGAACTGAAAATAGAAATTAATGTATTTTAAAGATTTTGTTGAAGTCTGAAAAGTTTTCTTCCAGACTTAAATAAACTAAAACTACAATTAGAAGGATTTTCTGTCCTTGTTCAACATCAATATAAGTTCAGCAAACTTCAGTTTAGATTGTGTATAATTTGCAAAATACGTCTCTTATTTCTTATTTCTCTCCGTTTCTTTTGGTTTAGGCTACAAAACTAACTCAAAGTAAACTAAATGCACATGATCAGGTTTGTGTCTGGATATAACCAGCCAATCTGAAGGTACTGATAACAACCTACTTCTAGCAGGTAGATGGACAATGTCCGGCCTCTGTTTCGTGATATCTCAGTTTCTTTTGGTTTAGGCTACAGAGCTGCTTCTCTTGGGTTAGGGCCAAAACGTTTCTTGTTAAAGATAGTTTCAAAGTTAAATGCATATGATCAGGTTTGTGTCTGGACGTCAAAAGCCTATCTGAAGCAGCTTTTCAACCCAGAAGCATGAAAAGTCCATAATTTCACCCTCCACATAACCATTTATTTGGACATCCTCTTCATTGTCCTGCACCACTCTGTTAGCAGCAGCACCGATTCTGCTCTTCTGTATCTCTGGATTTGACGTTGTTGTTGTCGTGTGTCATTTTCTCAGTGACGCAAGAGACACTTTGTAGCACAGTGTTAGTGGCCAGACTGAGATGCATCTGTAGAAAAATGTGTTTTTTTCTGTCCAGACTCAGAAACCGATTTATGCTTTCAGTCTGAAAAACACAGGTGGAACAAATAACCTTCATGACGGCTTCCTCCAGCATCAACTGTTCATTATACTCACTCCAACAACATACTCGCTCTTTACTCATTAAAATTAACAATCATATGCAAAAGAATGTATTTTTTATGCAGATGTGTGGGTTGCGTTCAAGGCCAACTTAAGATGTAAGATAATATGCATGTTTTCACTTCAGAGGACAAAGTGTTAACACTCAAATCAGCGCCTGTGGGTGTCACTCCCTGTGGCTGATCAGGGCCACAAGTGGCTCAGCTAGCCCGAGAAGCCTTAATTAGCCAGCGTGGCTCGTACAGCTCACCATCACACTGCCATTGATACACACACACACACACACACACACACACACACACACACACTCTCTGTTAACGACCTCTGACAGCAGGGACGGGGCTGCTGGTTGGAACTAACTGCTTTTGGATCACTACAGCTGTGACATTAATACAGCGTATATGAGTATGTATATTTACTGCGAGCAGTTAAAACAAAAGGAACAAAAGGAACATCCGCTTAAAGGCGTCGTTTCATTTTCCATCCAATTATTCTGTGAGGAAGCGGAGAGCAGCCGCCGCTTTGTGGGAAACATTCGTGCTGCAGAAACAGAGCTGTTAAGCTCTGAGCTTTGCCTCGCTCGCTGCTAATTCAAGAGAAATTCTGTTGTCTCTGGTCCTTCCAAACCCCAATTTGTCTTCTTTTTGTTCTCTACTGTACGACTGTTAAAATATGCTGATGAAAGGAGGCCGAGCGTTTGCAGGGAAACAACAGTAAACCAGTGCTTTTATACCCAGAGGAAAGCAGCCTTCTTGTTAGTCTGCTTTTCTGCCTGACTTGACACTTTCGCCCGGATCAAACGTCTCATCACAAAATGCAACCTACAAACAAAAGTGCTTACCCATAATCCATCAGTGCAGGTGTGTGATGCGGCGGGCTCTGAAATGAACAGCAGAGCTTGTTGTTAATCCTTCAGACAAGCTTCCCTCTAATTAACAAGCTTGACTTTGGCAACACAATGGAAAATGAATTGTGTTTTCTCAACAAAATATAATTCTGCTCTTGTGCTGCAGCCGCTGTGTGTTTCTGTCAGAGTTCAGCAGAAAGCTGCAGCTAAGAGGCTTTAAAGGAGCACACTGCTGTTTATGCATGTTGATGCTTATTTAAAAATCCTTACATTGGTGTGATGTGAAATGTGATGTTTGATGTGCTGCATGAGGAAAAATATGTGGACAACAAAACCTTATGACAATTTTTGATAGATGACCGTGTGAGTGTTATTGTTCTGCTCCAACAGCCTCTATTGTGTTTTTTTTTCACCTGGCTGCAGGGATCTGCTCCCATTCAGACACAAAAGCACAAAGTGGCCCTGTACACATAAACCGCTCTAATAGCATCATCCCTCTGCAGGCTGCAGTAATTATGAATGACCCCAAGGTGTGAAAAGTGACATTCAGCCTGCATTCTTTAAAGAGTCCAGCAGGGGGCGCCAGTAGTGGTTGCATAATGAGACGACTTCTCATCTGATTTATTACCTCAGAAAACATTATCATGGCAACATTATGGTCTCAGTCTCTAGTTTCACGTCTTCAAAACAATCTGATGTTCCTGTGTAAATAATGATCCCATTTTGAAGAAAATAGATGATAAAACAGGGGAGGGTTTGGGGCGGGGCTACCTTTGATTGACAGGTGGCTAGCACGGCGTATCTACGGCGATTTGTACATTTAAACAGCTGTTTCCTGTCTGAACTTTGAACCTTTCACCATGTGTTTTCACTTCATCAAAGTTTATTTAAAAATGTATTGTTTAGCGTTTGGTTGGAGTAAAAAAAGTCAACGATGTTTTTAGCAGTAACATGAGTTAACGTCCAGTTGTTACATTTTTACGTGACTTATCTAACTATGTCAATTAAGGTGCTTGTGTCGTCCTCACATCACCTTTACTTCTGACATTTACATGCATTAATCGTATTGTTTTATAACTTCATTGGCGCGATAGTTTACCTCAAAACAATCGTGGAAATGCAGTTTGGTGCAGTGACACGGTGCAGACCTGCAGGAGGACCTGATCCTGAGAACCTGCCATCCGAATAAAATCCAGCTTAATAACCCCCCATTGTTTGAGCTGATATGGAGCATATTTCTGGAATATATTGGGATAAATCATATTACCACCTAACAAACCTGGGATCATGTAATATTCTAGCTCAGGCAGGGCGAGGAGCCTGTGTTAATAGGAGCCCAGCTGCTCATTTTAGCCCGAGGGGCCCCTAAAAGGTTAATCCGTCCATGTCAGTATTAATGCAAAGTACATATGATTTGCAGTAAATGAGTTTCACTGTGTAAAATAAGTGGTGCAGTCATTTAAATTGCTGCTACTCTGAGTTTTTGTTCATTTTGTCCAAACCTGTCAGCCTGCTTCACCGTCACTGCCACATATTGTACATTGAAATGAGCCAAATCAGCAGAGCCAGTCGCTCTTGACTTGTTATTATCTTACACATTTTTGAAAAACTGTCCGGCGTGTCCTGTAGATTTTGTTGTGCTGATGTAGGGAAACCAGCGTGATGCAATCTGAAAAGCCGACAGGAGGCTCGAAACGAGTTGCTGAAGTTTCTAAATCTGGCAGCACAGAGTGGGAGCGCTGATAACTGTACAGCAACAAAGAGGGGACATCAAACACGAGGAGCAAATGCTCACCTGATAGTTGGCGAGTGGCGTCGAGCCCACATTACGCTGCAGAGAAAAGAGAGGGCAGGAGGAGGCAGCGACAAGCCGCTCTCGCCTGTTAACACTCAGTGAAACAGCCAGAGCTGCTTCTAATGGCCTCGCCAAAACTTTTCATTTTATAATTGGCAGGCAGCCGCGGCGAGATTGACAAATGAGTGTCAGCCATCAGCGATTCCCAGAGCCAGGGATGCCAGAGATGGAGAGCGGGAATCAAAATAATTAAAATAAATAAGGTGCCAAGCGATGGCAGCGCTCCCTCCAACATGGCAGATGAGAGCTGCCAGCGAAAAGAGAAGGAGGGACGGCTCGAGTGTCAGTCTTCACCTCCTCTCCAGGACCTCTCACCACTAAACCGTTATTAGTGACAAAAATCTGCCAGCTAGTCAGTCTCCTGTGTGTGTGTGTGTGTGTGTTTGTGTGAATGTGTGTGTCAGCAGAGGCCTGATTGTCTGATTCAAACAATGCACCGGTAATCAGGAGGAGTTTACACCTCGAGATGGGCTAATTTTCACTTCCCTCGGCTCTCGTCTGCCCTCTGCGTTTGTGTGTCGTTACAGAGGAGAAGAAGAAGAAGAAGAAGAAGAAGAAGAAGAAGTGAGATGCCATCAGCGTAATGAAGCTGCTGGAGACGCAAACGAGAAGCAGCTGCCACGTCTCTCTTTCCACCTGAGTTAACGTCTTGTGTCTGACTCGTGTTTATATTTACAGACAAACAGTCTCGTCTTTGTCTTGTCACATTATCAGCGGCCTCACTTGTGATGAGCACAGGGTCATTAAATCCGACTAAGTATTGTCTGTTCACCACCATGAAGACGAAGGCAAGGACGTTTTGGTGGTAAATTTATCAATTTTTGATTAAAATGGTAAAAAATCCCTTCAAAATGCCACAAAACCTTGAGGAACACCATTAAAAATCCATGCTGTGATTTGGTTTTCAAAAACATTTGACATTGTTGAGATTTCTATATTTTTTTATAGCGATTGTGTGTCAGCACTTGTGTTGTGTTTCCTGCTGAGAAAGCCCCTTATTGTTAACATACTGTACCATAACTATACATCCTAGAGGTCACAGCAGCTCATTTTATACACTGAGCTCAGGTTTCACATGAAGAACATTAAAGAGACTCAACTTTCCAGTCAGACCCCATTTATGCAGCTCACACACTTTGTAGTATGCCCAAAGATTCACATACCGTAGGTGAGAATATCACATTTCTACTGCATGAAGAAAACTTCACGGTATTGACCTTCAACTTCATGCAATGAGATCATCCTCTGCAGATAATCTCAGCGTCTATCTATAGGTAGAGACTTGTGAGTACTCAGAACCCATTTTCATGCAGACATCTTGACTTATTATGAAAATGGCGAGTCTTCCTCTCTAAATGTATCCGAACTTTGGAGTGTTTTTTCACCCACTTCCTGACAAAATATGATGATGTTTGGTACCAACAGTGGTGGACAGTAAACAGTTAGTAAACGTACTAATACCACACTGTCAAATTACTCCACTACAAGTAAAAGTCCTGCATTCAAAACTCAGATTATTGTATTTATTTCAAGTATATTATTAGATTTCTTTTGTATTGATGCATTTCTGTAAAGGAAGGGCTCATTTTAACTGATTGATCTTTTTTTTTTTAATGTTAAATCTCAACCTGAACTAAAGCTTTCGGCTAAATGTAGTGGTGTAAAAAGTACAACATTTGCCTTAAAATGTAGTGGAGTAGAAGTGTAAAGTGACATAAAATGGGAGCACAGCCGTTGAGTAAATGTAGTTAGTTACCAGTACCTTGTAGTTTGATATGTCAGGATAAATCGGCTCCAGGAGAGTCAGCCGTGAACGGTTTGGCATGCAGTCTGTGGCTCAGTTGAAATTTAGCTCGCCAGCTAATGCTAGTGCACCTCCAGCTGCCAGTTGTTGGAAACAGCATTGTTTATCAGACATGGCAGCTCACAAGGATTTTGATTATTGCGATTAGATGAATTTGCAGCAGATTTTGTTTCCGTTTTTGTTTCCTCTGTGCTTCCTCTCCGAACACATCCTCCTCCTCATCTCACTCCTGTTTTCTTTTAAAATCATGTTTCTCGTCTCGCTGTGTGATGAGGTGAAATAATAATAATAATAAAAAAACGTGCTTCTCTCCATCTCATTTAAAAGCCGACCAAGATCTTTGAAATACATAAAACTGTGAGTATCGTGACCGACAGCTGTCACACACACACACACACACACACACACACCGTCTCTTTGGTATTCTCGGCTCATTTCTCACCCCCTCTCTCTCTCTCTCATTTTCTATTTTGTTTCGCTCTCATTCTCCGTCCTTCTCTGTGCTGTTATCTAATGGAGCTCTGCCGTGATGTGCGATGCTACGTGAGATGGCAGCAGAGCAGACAGGTGAAAGCCACTTTGTCATCACTAAAAACCACCTGCGAGCTTCCAAAAAGCTCATTAGCACCTTTTTTGCTTCTCTTCTGTTCGCTTTGCCCTGCTGTTTTCCTGTCACTAACCACCCCTCTCTCACCAACCCCCCCGCCGGCGCCGAGCTTTGTTCTGAAATGTCGAATTGCCATCCGGTCTTTGACGAACGCTGATGCTGATTACAGAGTGCGAACCTGGACAAACAGCTCAGGACGGGCAGAGGGAAGAGAGAAGTCCCTTCAACCTCTCAGCCTGTCACTCTGAGACATTATTATCGATCCACAGGTTGCCACATCTGAGCGAAAACCCCCCACCAACACCCCCCATCATCTGATCCTCTGACTGCAATGCATTTCTATTTTTCCACCTGCATTAACAGGCTCACACTGACCACCCACAGCCAACTGTTCTGCAGGCCATTTAACCTGCAGGTGCTCAAATATTGAGTCATAGAAGCTAAGTAACAGCCTCCACTTCTTAGTGCGAAAAGCTGCAGCTCCTGTCAATCAAGCAAACATGCCGCCCACAAGCTCACTTACCTGCAATTAACTTAAGACTTCCACACATCTTAAGAACTTAAATGCACCTACGTAAATTGCTCCACTAGGGGTCGTCGTGACGTGTGTGATCATGAGAGCTGCTGTCTTCACTGTTCTATCTGTTCGAGCTGGAGGCTCTTAAAGCCTCCCTGCTCTGCTCGGTTCTTTAATCTGTACTTGGCTTTTACAAAAACTCAAACAACTGAGTAAAGTTGACCATTTATTAAAGAATAATAACCAGATGTAATGAGCAGCTGGACTCTGCAGTGACCATGCCAGAGCACAACACAGAGTGAAGAACAATTTCTCTTTCACAGTTTTTCTTCTGAGTTTTGGACGAACCTCCAACAACAGGTTGGACTTTGACCCAGCAGCCAACCAGAGCTGCTCACCTGATGTTAAACTTTCATTACAGAATTTATGGTGTTTATGCAGATGTGTGTTGGTCCTGGAATAGCTCTGCAGTCTTATCTAGATCTATCCAGCTCACAGAAGATTTACAATGTAAAACATTGACTTTTATGACCTGAAACTTAAAGGAATGTTGCCTTAAAATGCTCCTCTCCCTTCAGTTAAATGATTATATAGTCACAGCTTCACTCATTAACCCTATCTGCTTATAAGATGACTTCCCTATCCTATCATATCTATAATTTATCTGCTGTGGATGTTACCTCAAATAAAATCACAGATTTCTCCATTTTAACATTGTTTGAAACATTTGGGATAATGTCAGTTTAACAACAACTCAACAGAATATAAAATAGTTCTAATAATATTTAGACATTTCAATGCAGAAATGATACATATGATACATTTTTATACCCTACAACTTTAGTGGTATACATTGTTTTGACTCTTTGTCTTCATCTAATCAAAATCCTCTCACTGTGTTTCCTTCTTGGTGTTCTGTGATTTTAAATATATCTGGTTAAGACTGTGTGTGCACATTAGCAGATATTGAATACAAAGCTGCCTCTGTGTTCCTTCACCATCATATCTTGCTCCAAAAATATTGATACATATCAACACATTATGCCGTATGGGTGTGAACTGGCTCGGGGCAGATAGAGTTGCTGTTGCTGTGAGTGTTGACAGTTTAGTCATTTGCAATCACCTCATTTAGACTGAAAGAAAGACATGGCCAGCCAGACAGCCTCCTTTTTAAAAATGCACGACAAAAACACAACCCTGAGTTTGCAGGAGCTGCCAGTGTTAGCGAGCGGAGCTGAATTAACATGCACAAAAAGTCTTTTAATTAACTGACTACCTCTTTTATTATCGTTTATGTAAGCATTAAAAATGTGAAGGTCTGTAGCACTTTGCTTCAGATAAGAGCTGTCTCTGCATTCAGCCTGTCATGGAGTCCAATCTTATTTATCAAACACAACAACATTTAAAACTTGTTGCATAATTCTTTTGTTGTTGTTGTTTTCGTTTTATTTAGTGAACAGTTGGTGTGATGAACTCAAAGTCCCAAGCACAGAAAGTACAGATGTTTTGCTCTTAAATACTAAATTATAGGCTTTTTTTTGGATGAGATTCGTCATCATAATTCTACTTTGCTGGATCATTTTTGTTTGCTCTGTGGTTATATATAAGTTACTGTGAGGAAAAACTAACCAAATTAAGCTTGAAATTGTGATTTTTCTTCAGAAATCTCTTTCTTCTACATGTGTCATTTAAAATCAAACCAGATCCTGTTAAAAACATTAAATTCTGCTCCTCAGAGACTCTGTGAAGCCAGGATTGATTCTGCTGAGACCAACGGTCACGTGACAAATATTCACCGAAAATCTGTTTACACAGAGCCCAGAGGAGAGGACAGGAGAGATTTAATTGTTTTTCCAGTATTCATGACACTCTTCGGCACCTGGAAAAGTGTTTATGTATAAATTCCATTTTATTCCAATTTAAAAAAAATAATATATCAGAAATTCAACTTCAGCTGTTTTTATTTTTATTTTATTCTAACTGTGTTATTCTGCACAAAGACATGTTTGTAAACAATTACAAGTAAAAAAGTGCAAATTTGCTCAAAGATAGTATAAAAAATGAGAAGTGTTGGATGAGTACAGTAGCAGCAGTGATGTAATGACTATTGCACATTGTACATGTTGTTTAAATGTGAGAGTTTGCATTGAAATATAAGGCCATAGTGAGTAAAAAGAGCAAAAAATGTCCTGAAACAGCTTGTTAAAGTGGATACTCATGAACCTCACAGGCTGAATCAAAACAATTCTCTCTATTTCCACCATTGGGCCCAAACTACTGATTTCAGTTAGTATTAATATATAAAAATGAGTATTGGCTTCCACAGACCAAGCCAAAAAAATTCCTGTCATGGCCTCACTTTTGTGCAAATACACGACACGACGAGTGATGAAGTGAAACGGAGACGTGTCGGCCCTGACCTGCTGCCTGTGGTTTAACCGTGTGAGGCTGCAGGAACACAAGCAAAACCATTCCTCAATGAAACTCTGAAAGGCTTCTGTATTTTTTTGTCACAAAGCTAACCCCGGGAAATAAAGCCGGTTGAGTTTTGAGTTTTCAGTCCTTCAACTTTTCTTTCATTTATTCTTCCAGGAATAGAGGGGGAGCAGAAAGAAGAGGACATGCAGGAGCAGACGCGTCGTGTCTCTGCAAAAAGAGCATTCAGCAGAGAGCGCAGAGTTGCCTTCTATTATATTTCCTTAGATATGAGTCTGAATAAGGTCAGAGAATAACCTTTGAAGTAGTGCACTATAAACCACACAAGGGCTGACTGAGAGACAGAAGGAGTGTGTGTGTGCTGTGACATTTCCTCCATCCTCTAATTTGAAGGCGAGCCACTTTAAAGAAATTGGAGGTGGAAGGACTTTGTGTGTTCCAGTGTTTTAGAAGAGTTTATCATCTGTTGACCTTCTCAGCCACAAAAGCCACAAACTAAAGGAAAGAAAGGGAGCCGGAGAAAAAAAGAAAACAGCCTTTGCTTTCTCTTGTGTTGTGATCAAAGCCTGCAGAGCTAACCAGCCTGTTTCCTGCACAAATAGCATGTTAGCTTTAATCTGATGGTATTATCTTTTCACTGATTCACGGCTGGCTGTTTTCTTACCATCGGGGGGTTTGCTATAGAGTAGGAAACTGATCATTTTCTGTAACTGCAGTTATGGTTTGAACAGCTTTGTATGCACATAAATCAGCAGAACAAACTGCTTTACAAACCACCAAACCACCACAATAACTACAACTCTCAGGGTGACGTTTTCTACAAACTATCCAATCATAGAGCTTAAACTTTTGGTGTGTGCAGTTTTTATACTCTGTAATTTAAGGGGAAAGTGGGAAAAGAGCCTTACCCAACGTTCCTAATAATAAGTAGTAATGGCTGCAGGTGTAGAAATTCAGAAAACTTTTAATGTTTTAGTAGCAGTTAGCATTCAAGCCATTTATGGACCACACACACACAAACCAATGATTCTGCTTTTATTTGCTTTGTATACAAAGAGTTTTGACTACAGCTCTTCCTCCAGGTCAAGTACCAGTTAAGACCAATGCTCCAATGCTCCAATGCTGCTATAGTGATTAAGGAGTTAGATATACAAAACAAGATGGATGTATTTTCTTACTCAATTTGCTGGTAGCTCCATCAAAGGTGATGGAGCTACACCAACAGTTTCTGTCTGTTTCCAGTCTTTTCTATCCTGGATGCACAAAGACATAATTTGATATTACCTCCGCCAAGGCCAAGGGCCAGGGAGGAGGTTTTGTGATCATCAGCGTTTGTCTGTCTGTCTGTGTACAAATTAACTCAAAAAGTTCTGCACCAATTTGGATGAAATTTTCGGACAACGTGTGTATTGGGACATGGAGCAGGTGGTTAGATTTTGGTGGTGATCGGTGATCAGGAACACCATCTGGAATTTATATTGTGAATTCATATTATTGCATCAGTGACCCTATTGCCTTCACTAACTGCCGCCATCTAGTGGATGAAATAAAATATACATGCTTTCAATATAATCCCCCATGTGTGCAGTTTGGGGTTGCGTAACTGACCTTTTCTAGTTATTATTATTATCGATGGAATTCCAAAGTGTGTGTGTTCCTTTAAAAAACTATTTAGCTAGACAGGAAGTTGGCAGCTTCTTCTGCCAGTTTCTTCCAGAATAAGTGTGCTATCAGGGAGCCGTGGCCCCCGTCACTGCAGAGACCTGTGACACGGCGACTTGACGCTCTGCAGAAGCCTTTTCTTTTTTCCATATTTGTGTCTTTTTGTGTTGAAATGACACTTTCTTTGTTTGTGATCCTGACCTCACACCAGCCTGTTAAAGCTATCTGCTCCGTCCAGGTTCCCCGCCTCTTTGCTTTGTCTCTCCTCGCCATTATTAGTTCTTCCTGCGACAGCGCGGCCACGCTCCAATCTTTGGAGCCGGCCAACTCGCTGTTCCCCAAATATATTCGCCTCTGATTCATGACTCATCAATGTTTGTTTATTGCGTTTTTATATTCAGAATAGATATAGAGTTTGTTTGCATCTGTTCCCTCCAGAGGGGGGACGGGGGGCAGCAGATGTCGCCATGCTGGCTCCGGTTGTTTCTGATCAGCCACCAGCAACGCCACGACTCCCATCCATCAGAGCAGGTCGGTCGCTGTCATGTCACCAACACACACACACACACACACACACACACACACACTGAGCGTATATGCAGAAAAACACAATAAGTACGCATACAGTTAATGTTCATGAACAGAAACACACACCATTTCAGTGCACACAGACACACTGTACATATGTACACGTGCACACACACACACACACACACACACCGCACATACACATGCACACTCACACAAACCACGGGGAGTAAATCGGCTGCAGTTGCCATAGAAACAGTTGAGTCCCACAACATCCATTCCAGAGAGCCTTCAGAGAAAAAAGAAGTGTTTGTCTCATTTTTCAGATGTGTGTGTGTCTCAACATAAAGAGTCACACATACACACACACACTCGC
>CAFUXE010000072.1:190381-228234 GCA_903364295.1 Serranus cabrilla | reverse complement strand
GGCAGAGGAGGAGGGGGGGCAGAGGGGGGGTTTACTGGATTACTGGGCCGCTGCTCATACAGGTTGGGATTATTTCAAATAAGATGTGAAATTCCTTCAACACACCAGCAATTGGACGATATCATGGTGTGAAGACTCTTCTGTATCCAGAATGTTTCTGTTACAATAGTTGAGGCCAGATTTACAATAACAGAAAACTAAATGGGAAACAGGCTGTTTGACTTTTAAGAAATGACCCAAATGAGCCTTTCTGATCAGCTGCTTCTGAGGTTAAGGTTGAGTTAAGTTTAAGGCTGCTTTCACATCTCATCTTTTTGGTTCTGTTCAAACAAACGCTGGTGTGTTCGCCAGTTTGGTTTGTTTTCTTTGTGCTGGTGTTAAAGCTGTTAATTGAACTCTTGTGCTGACTAAACACCTGGACTGACAACACCTGTAAAGGAGGCGTCGGTCCATGCTGTTCATCCGTGGCATGAAAGCAAAGCGGACCAACCACAGTGTGACTGTGTGACAGTAGATATGTGATTTTAGCATAAACCCCCTCATCAATCATAAAGAGAAACGTGCTGAGCTTGTGTTCTTCTTCATGTGTTTCATCACTTCCCGAACAAAAAGAGAGCAAAACAGTGACCACACAGTGAATATACTCAGGATTTATGGAAAAAAATGGCATTCAGGTTGCACATTTTTACATATCTTTAAAAAAAACATTTTTTATTTACTTCTATTTATTCTAATAATGCTCATGATTACATATTTCTGAACTCATAAATAAGCCACTGACACTTTACTGCGATGGTTCATGCAGTCACCAGATTTTCTCACCAGTTTCCAATCATTTAATATATTTCCACACCTACAACTCTTGGTTTGTAGAAAGTCAGCATGAACTCAAACCAAATTAAAAGGTTAATGGTCTGATGGCGATGTAGCCTCTGGAGACAAGGACCAATATTTCTGGCATCCTCTCCCATATGCTGGTCATTGTGCAACACAAGACACGAGATGGAGATCAGAAACAATTTCCAGCACTACATTTAAATCCAGGTACATTTTAAAAAACCTAATAAATAGCTGATGGGTTCCAAGATTGCATTTCAGTCAATGCATTCCACCTCTTTTGCTTCCCACACAGACTCTTTACCTGCATGCAACCAAAAGCCCGCTCAAACATGATGAACACAATTCGGACTATCCAGGAGATCAGGGTTCATGTCCCATCTGAAAACAAAAGTTAAAGACTTTCTACGGAAACTACTTCTCTACAGTTAAACAGTTCCTGGTTATGTGTTGCAGAATAAACACACATGGTAAAGGTGAAGTAGTTACCAGGACGACGTTAATACCAGAAGTGACATAGTGTAGATGTGTTGATAAAGTTAATTGTGAAGCATGGAAGTAACTTCAGTAACATCAGCAACACATTCATTCATTTATATGCAGATATCTTTTTATAGATATTTGTCAGGAACAAATTAACAAATAGCAGCATTGAAACCTTTAAACTACGATTGGGATCAGGATAAAATAAAGACTCTGATTCTCCTCTATAGTTGACATGCATTAGATTAACCACATCCAAAAATAAGTCCACACAATGGGACATCTTTAATTTATTCCAACCCAGAATAAGAGTATATGCCATGATTTTAAGTAACAGGGAAAGACAACAAATATATTATCTGCATAAGAATATGTATACATAATTATGCCTTCAATAACAGGATGGAACAAATAAATACAGAATGCAAATGTGATATTTTCAGACAATGTGGGTTTTTTTCCCCAAACTCTGAAGACACTTAAAGGGAATCCTGAGGGGACAGCCAAGGATCAAAAGATTAAAATGAGAAAACACTGGCAGCGCGGTGAGATAATTCCACTTTTATCTGATGCCGTTTCAGGAATTTGCGAGAATTAAATGTCAAAATATTAAATCTAGAAACAATATAATTGAGAAAATTAGATAATGACACATTATCCTCTGAAATACTTGAAAAGAGTTGATTTGCATGGCAAACAAGAGAAATTATCTCACCCCACTGGCGGTTTTTATTTTTCCCACTTGTTTTATGAAAACATTTTCACATCAGAGTGTGAGACTGAGCAAACGGCTGTTTTAGATGGAGATTGTTTCTGCAGTGATGATAGGTTTGGTGTGAAGACTGGATTACTTTGAAAAACTTTTTTCTCAGGCTGAAATTTAAATGCGAGAGGAGGAAAGTCAGACGCTGTTCAGCTGCATCTTATTCCTCATCTTCAATTCTGTCTTGGTGGAACAAAAAAGGTTTGATTCGAGAGAACCTGATTGTCACTGTGATTCTCTGTGTGGTCTGAAAGAAGTTATTACAGCGTGTGATAAGATTCGGGGCCTGAATCGATAGTGGAGGGGTCAAACGTCAGAGGTCACAGCATGCAGACTTTAGAAGGAACCGGGAGTGATGATGATGGTGATGGAGGATGAAGGAATAAGACGGAAACAGAGCAGAGAGGAAGGAAGCGAAGCTGTGAATGAGAGTGGAGCAGTCTGAGGCTTTAAACAGACAAATCCTCCACATGGAAGAGATAAAGGAGACAAAGTGCGGGAAGAAAGCGTGTTTCTCTCAAACAGAATCCATACAGAGAGGCCGCCGCCGCTGCAGAATACCAATCAGAAGTTTTCCACGCTCCGTGCAGAGATTCATTCATCGTCTCCAGCTTGAAGATGGACGAGAGAAGAGAGGAGCCGAGTTTATCTGACGGATCAGAAGCTGCTACAGAACAACAACACTGAGCTGCATTTACTGTACTGCTGCTCTCAGGGTTTACACATCTGTAAACACAACTTGTAGTCATCAAAACAGTGTGTACTGTGTGCTTTTCAACTTCTAAGACAACATACAGGGATTTCATTTCAGGCTGGAGACAAAATCACAAAGACCTGTCATGTTATTTTCCTTTTTATTCAAGTGTTTATTCAATCAGTTTTCTAAATCGGAAGGCAGTGACATCTGGATTAAACCACAATACCCAACAGATCTTAGCAGTTTGCCCATCCTGTCTATGTGTACTTTAAGAAAAACAAGTTTTGGATCACATTGTCTTCACAACCACAATCCTATGACAACTCTACTCTTTTTCTGAGCACTTTAGCGACTTGTTGAACAGTTACTTATATGACATTTTGGTGCTATTTCCTTCTCATCTGCTGTTTCTAAAGCCAAGAATGAACATGAACCACTTCAGTGTGTTGTGGGGACTTGGAAAGGTGTGTAACCATGTCCCTCAGGGTGTCCTGTATGGGTTGGAAGGGAAGGAAGGAAAACACTGCAGGGATTATATGCCATCTGCCCCGGAGACATCTTGGCATCCCCCGTGGCACCTGCTTCCAAAGTAATCAGACGAATCAATGGCCATTATCAGCGTTTATAAACCCATAAGAATGGGTGAGCAGGGGCCTGCTACACCTGCTGGCAGGTTGGGTAGGTTATTATCAGCACAATTAATTGCCACTTGCTGAAAAGAAAGCATTATGTTTAATTAAAATGCTACCTTTTCCTTAGGTTTATACCACCGTAACCCTTTTTTAATTTTTTAGCAAAAATGTTATGAAAGATAACAACCTACTGGCCTACCAGCAGGTGGCACAGGCCCTACTTTCCTACGTATGGGCTGAAAATGCCCATTTCATTGTATGATAACATTCAAACCAGGTTACCATGCACATGATGTTACTTGGTATACTTTACTTAGCCTGCTGCCACTATGGCCTAGACCCAGACAAGTGGTTCAAAAAGGATGGATGGGTGGATAAACCGATGTGGTTACATGTGGTTTGACCTCAGCTGGGTCATATTGAGCATTTTGTTTGAGATCTCTGAGGTTAAACCGTTTTTCTTAAAGAAGATGCAGGTGAAGTCAAAGCTCACTCTCTCTATTTTGGGAGTATTTCTAAGCTTGTATACTAAAAAAAAAAAAAATCAAAATGTAACTTCTGAACTTTCTTGTAATTCCACCATCACGACAAAATGTCAATTTTTCACACATGGTCTCTCATAAAATGTGCCCTTTCTTCTCAGGTTGATGCTATTTTCTTTATTTTAATATTGGTAATTAGTTTAAATACTGTTTGTTCTTCTCAAACAGATGAGTTTTGTGTTAACAGCTGTGAGTGTCATCTCCTCAGTGTGTTCGAGAATCACAACATGTCAGGACGCACACAGCTGGATTGTGTTCTTAATATGCTGACCAAGAAACGCTTCAACACGACACAATATTCAAATGAACTCCAGCAGGGAGCATGCATACGTCTGTGTGTGTGTATGTGTGTTTGAAGTGAACTGAGATCAGATGGAGCAGATGGATGGTGACTGCAGATCTGTGATCCACAGCAGATTAAACAGACGCTTCCGGCATCATTTCTCCTCTTGCTCATTTTTGCACAATTGATGTTATTTTTATTCTATTTTTACCTGCATGCTGCACATTTTAAGAAGGTTTTCAATATTTTTTCAGACAAATATATTGAGAAGATATTGGGAACTTTGTCATGTATGTCTTTTCGAATGTTTTAATATCACACAACCGAACCGGATTGACCCTAAACCTCCGACCTCCAGGGGCCTCCAGAAACCCACCAATTGTAGCTTTATCCTGTCCTCTTCTTCTTTTGTAATCACATCAAATCAACCATTGCATGTATGTTTGTGTGTTTTAAATATTATGTCACTGCCCAATCAAACCCAGAAACTTAGATTTGTTCTACATCCTGTCAAAGAAATTGACAACAATCTCTATAAAATAATGCTATTGTTGGTTTTAATGGTTGTGCAATAGAATCAAACCTTTTTGTATTATTCAATGCACAGTCTACTTGCTTTTGTGAAGAAACATATGGAGCTTATAAAAGTAGTCAATGTGCCCTACTTCCGGTCAGAGGTATATCGAAGTGGAAGTTTAAAAAAATTACCTTATTGTTGGTTTTACTCATTATGAAATAGATGATGATAATGTTAAATACACTTGTTTCTTGCTATTGTAAAGAAAGTCCTAAATATGGAGCCAATGAAAATAATTTCGAACATTTAAAGGTAATAAAATAAAAAATACATTTTCCATATTATATACACACATCTGTTTTTTCCTGTTTTTGTAAAGAATGTCTAACAGATGGAGGTAAATTTGATTTGATATATATATTTTTTTTAAATGAATGTCTAAACTTTAGCGTTAATAAAACAAAGAATACATTTTCCTTATTATATGAACACATTTTGTCGAGCATATGGCCATGGAGGTAATGTTGTGATAAATTGGCAAAACTGTGTAAATTCTTGAAAAAATAATTGAAAACAAACTAAATTGCCATTTTTATTCACTTACTAAAGCTTAAATATATATTTGTGTAAGTTTATCAGCGTAGTTAAAACTACATTTGAGGGAGGAAGTAGAACTAATCGCGTTTCCGGTACGGTTCAGGTAGTGACAATACGAACCAATGTATGTATGGCTGCTTTATGTTAAATACCGAACAATTTGATAAATTTAACAACATTTAAAAATAAGACGAATATTGGCTGTTGTCCGTCGTGATGATGACGTCACAGGGCAGGTGACCGGAACAGGTGTTTGAACAGCGCCTTGTTAGCCGGTGACAAACAGCTAGAGGAGCGCTCGGATTTTAACACGGAGAGGATTAAAACTGAACACCAACACTGGGAACACAGTCTGAACTGGACTTTACTGATGTGATGGAGAAAGAGCAGAAAGAAGAGCGTCACGTGAGGTAGGACAGCGTTTCTCTCAGAGGTTTTATATCCATTCGAGATCTGATAAAATGATGCATTTGCTACTTTGAGATGATGTTGCTAATCTCGCGGTAGCCGTTGGACTGTTGTCTCGCTAGCAACGCGGCCGTAAAGGCTCCCAACTTTCTGTTGTTTATTGTTATTATTGATGGTTTGTCATGACTTTGTGAGTGGTTGACATCCTGTCACTGTTCCTGTTGCTTTTATCTCCAAGCTGCTGTGTTTATACAGTGAGAAGTGGTTAACATCAGTTGTGTTATGAGACGTTAGGCTGTTTCTATGTTTGTGTGATATGGTGAAAATCATGTCTTAAGCCCGTATGGGCAGTAAACATTGTATGCTAGCTTGATATTGTTGGCTCATGAAAGTATTGTTGCAGCATTAGTGAATCAATCAATCAGAATGCTTTATTGATCCCTGAGGGGACATTGTTTTTGCTTTTGTTGCTGCTGTTCAGAAATAGAATTAAGTAATGATAAGAATAAAATCATGTGGTGTAAATCCTGTGTGATAGAAGATATCCACAGGTGTGTATGTTGTCCTCTCGGCTGTGATCCTGGACTGTAGCCTGTCAGTGTAAATCCTGTACAAGACACAGGTGTTTCCAACGTATAGTGCTCTAAATATCCTCAGCCTGAAAGTAATGTTAGACTACTAGACTGTTGTGTTTGGATGGAGTGCTACCAATCTGAATACTACTACTAAACTAATCCAAATACACAATAACCCCTCTTTGTTTATTGTTGATTTTAAGGTTCTTGTTGCTCAATGAAAACCTTTTGTCATCATCCTTTATAACATAATCTATCCTTTTTCCATGTGCCAACTTTTCCACTTCGATCAAGAGTTAAAACAATATCTGGGCCTTTTTTTTGAGTTTCCAGTCATGCACAAATTCAAAATGCACCTAAAGTGACCTGCAGGCATCGGCGTGTTTAGGCCCCGCTGCTCGCTGCACATGATCTCAGCTCAGAGTAACTTTAACAGAGCAGCTCAAACCTTCTCCTGCTCCTCTTTTTCCTGGAAACTCTGTTATCTGCTCAGCCTCCTCCAGCGGCTGACAGGGGATATTATTTATACCCTGGAGGTAGAGGAGTGTGTGTGTGTGAGAGTGTGTGTGAGAGTGCTGGCTCATGCTGAGACACCACTGTAAGGGTCCTGACCGGGGACTAAAAAGGAACTTTGATCCAGTGGAGATCAGTCCATTAGGGCGAGTTTCCTCCGATCAGTTCCGAGTCATTTATCAATCGACCAAGCGGAGCGCGGCGCCGCGCCTGCTGGACGCTTCGCCTCTGTGTTTTCTTTCATTCATTCTCAGGCTGTGTTTCCAAAATGCTTGTGATTGGTCGTGGCTGTGGTCAGAGTCGCTCAGGTGGTTGCCACCTTAGGTTTCTGGATCAATTTCTCTGCTGGTGTGATGCATCAGTCATGTACTGGGTGCCAAGTCACTGTGCTGTTTGTTTAAAATGACATGACTACAGGTTCAGCTCAGGTGGTTGCAGGTAAAAGAGTTTATTTCCCAGCCAGTCAATTCAATATGTGCTTTAAAAGATGTATCCTATGATCCCAGCTGATCAGATTTAGTTTAAATAATTATAATAATTGTTGATTAATTGTCAACACTTTTTAAAGAGTATTATTTAACAGATGGTCCAAATCTAGTGTAAAGACTTTTCTAGCCAGAGGGATTCTGGGAGAAACATTTAATATTCACTATATTTTTTTTATCTCCTAGACATGAAAATGGTCCAATTAAAAGAATACTGATTTTTTTTTTGGCACAGCACATTATATATCTGCAGTTTTATTTGCCAATTCCTGGTATTGGTACAATGATGAGCGTGAAATTTGCTCGGGAAACTTATCAGCATCACACAAACACAACGGTCCATAATAACAACTCTGCAAGCAGAGATCGACTCTATAATTTAATATTCTCATCAAAACTGTAAACTATGTGTGTTTGTTGATATTTTAACAAGACGCTGTCTGCAGCCTCCGAGGAGCTTTAATGTTCATTACACACCCAATAAAAAACTGCTGCACAGGAACAAACAGCGCTCTGATGATTTGGCTGAAATGAAGCTGAAGCTGGGAGTGTAAATCCCGTCCTGGTGGTGGCGCTGAAGGACAGGGAAAGACTGTTAGGACTCGCCCTCCTGGGAGCAGTGATAGCTTTGAGATGTAGTCATTTGGCGCGGGATGATCATCGGGGAGCTAGTTTAATTGAAAAATAAAACAAAAAATGTGTTTTCATTGAAATCCAACCATTTAGCAGTAATATTGAAAGGGTTCTTCCTCAGTGGAGCATGAATGCAATCAGTAAATGCCATTTGTTTTATATTTAGGATCACAAAAATGATTATGACTGAAGACAAACCAGCTTTCTTTGCTTCAAATGGTTGGAAATGAGGAGTTAAAAGCACCTTCATGGGAGAGTCAATCCAAAGTCCTTTGGTAAATGTTTGTAGCATTTTTTCTACTTATAGCGTCCACTCAAAGCACTTTTATCCCGCTATGCAGGTTACTTCCTGCTCATTAAAAAGGTAAACATTCAGACGGACTCGCACACAGATGGGACAGGCATTTGGGGCCCACTTTGACATCGCCATGCCATGGCCAGGAGTCAAACCACCTCCAACAGAAGTCCTGTGCTTGTAAACTCTGTCCAAGTAGCAACGCGTGGTTGTAGGACGGCTCAGCTGCACTTACAGAAGAAAACTTCCCTTCCTTCCAACATCCCTTGATGTTGCTGCGTTTGGTTGGGGGTCACATTTTGTTGCTCTGATTGGTTGTAGTTATAGTCAGAAGCATTTTTGCTTCTAATATACTAATACACATTTGAAGATCACTTTGGCCATGCCAGGTGATAGGATAGGGAAGTCAGCTTATTAGAAGATAGGGCTAATGAGTGTAGTTTCAGGTCATAAAAGTCAATGTTTTACATTGTAAATCTTCTGTGAGCTGGTTAGATCTAGATAAGGACACAGAGCTATTCCAGGACCAACACACATCTGCATAAACACCATAAATTCTGTAATGAAAGTTTAACATCAGGTGACCAGCTCTGGTTGGCTGCTGGGTCAAAGTCCAACCTATTGTTGGAGGTTTGTCCAAAACTCAGAAGAAAAACTGTGAAAGAGAAATTGTTCTTCACTCTGTATTGTGCTCTGGCATGGTCACTGCAGAGTCCAGCTGCTCATTACATCTGGTTATTATTCTGTCAATAAATGGTCACCTTTACTCAGTTGTTTTGAGTTTTTTTAAAAGCCAAGTATAGATTAAAGAACCGAGCAGAGCAGGGAGGCTTTAAGGGCCTCAGCTGTAACACAGGTTCGCTCAGCTGCAGACTTCTTCAAACTCTGTTGATGTATGTGGTGTTTGCAGCCAAACTTATCAGTTCAAATCAAACATCCACATGTGCACACGCAGCAGCAGCTCTAAAGGGTCTCATCCTCCCGAGGATGTTGGCAGCACAAAGTGATGAGATGTGATGAGCCAGAGGGTTCGACAATATGATGACTGGAAGCATAAACACCAAACGTGATCCAGCTGTTGACTCCCAGACTGACCCTAACCTCAGTTTTCAGTGTTTTAAAAAGTTGTCCGTGTTACAAAGTGAGTCACCACATCTCCGGTTTGTTTCCCTGCTGAGAACAATGAAGGGGAGGAAAAGTTTTCCAGATCCCGCTGTCATTCAGTTAATTATCCTCAACCAGATGATTGGTAGGTGGAGTAGGCGGCTTCTGCATCATCAGTAACATTAGTATGTCACTGACAGATGGTGGCAGAGACAATTTTAGGACTGCAGAGAGTGAATGCACACATAGATGTTTATGTCACATACTCTACATGCACACACTAGTAATTCTGTGGACACCTTCAGTCACAAAAACACAGTAAATCACTACATCATGTAATAAATGGCACTTTGTTTGTTCCAGATGTGATCCTTTAATAAGTCGGGCTGTAAGCTATCACGCAGCATCAATCAGTCTGGTGTTTCATGTTTTGATGAGTGCTAAAAAGTTGCTAACTTTCTTTAGCTGACTTCATTATCGGAGTAACAGACGTTAAAGCAGCGGCTGTGCTGAGGCTCCAGAGGAAGGCTTTGTCTGAACTGGATGGAGGCTTTGTGTGTCAAAAGCTATTCTTCCCCCTCCCTCCCCTCCTTCTCCCCGTCTTCCTCCTTTAGTCCTCTGGGCCAATTTTTGCAGGCAGCAGGGGACGAGAGGAATGAGTCTCCTCACAGCGAGGTGTTGCGCTGAATGGGGAGAGGATGATGAAGGCTGGAGAGAGAAAAGAGGCAACACTTGGCTGTTTGGCAAACTGAGTGCAGAGGAGCTTCAGAAACCTTCTGCCTGTCTTTGTCAGACTCGAGAGCACAGGCGTCGTATTTGTTAACTCACACACATATTTACTTCTGCTCCTGCTTCCTGTGGACTCTGAGGTCATTTCTGTAGTTTCACTGGCTGTTCTTTTCGGCACAGAAAGTCTCTGTTCTAACCTGAAAACTTTTTATTTTCACATCATTGTGGAATGATCAGGAAACACGGCTATGGAGAGTATGCATGCATGCATTACATTCTATATGTGATATTAAACAAAAATGTTTTGCTTCGATTACTCGTAATGAATCATTGTGTATTTTCCTGCCCGGGCATCACAGATGCATATTAGCTATAAATCTTAATCTAGTTCAGCAGGTGTGCTGTGCATTGCTCCTGTTTAATAAACTAATAAACCAGATTAACTAACTAAATCAATAAAACATACATATTTAATCACTGCATGTACAAATTGAAGCCCTAATTGAATGCTACTTTAGGTTGCATCTTATAATAATAATTATTATATATATATATATATATATATATATATAATGCTGATTCACAAACCTGACATGATTAAAGACACATTTACATGTGGTTTAAACCTGTGATCTTACCTGGAGTCAGGGAAAAAAATACATGTTAAATCAGGCGGAAATGGAAGCATAACACACTGCAATCAGAATGTAATTGGATCTAATTAGAACACATCTGGAGGTGGGCTGAATTGTAATTATATGTGTCAGTTTTTATAGTATATAACATTTGTAAATTGGCAGTAATTCATATTTTTATAGCAACAATAAAACAGAAATACATGTAGGGTGACAGGGGTCACTTATCAACACAAATCCACTGAGAATGTGTGGATTCTCAGCAGCTCTTTGGCTCCTGGTTTTAGTTTTACAGCACTTTTCCTGTCTTTCTGCCCTTCTTTGTCCTCTAAATCATAATTCAGGTCACTAACACCATGCAACCTATTCTCATGAAGGGGTACGTAACTTTTGCACTGCACTCCGGATTATATCCCAAAAAATATGACATGACAAGCACAGCACATCCTGCAGACTTACTACAACACATTGCTGACATGTCCTGACAGCTGGTTGTACCCTATGCCATGAAATCTCTTATAAAAATATTTGTAATGCTGTGAAATGGTTTAGCCACAAAAAACACTTCCCTAAGTTATGACACCAAAACCACTACCCGAAGTCACAAACCAAAACAGGGTTAGGCTTAAAAATGTCGACGTCCGGACGCAACTGATACCGGTCCATTGGATACCGGTCCATTGGATACCGGTCTACATGATACCGGTCCACATGATGTCCATTGGATACCGGTCCATTGGATACCGGTCCATTGGATAGCGGTCCATTGGATACCGGCCCATATGATACCGGTCCATTGGATACTAGTCCATATGATACCGGTCCATATGATACCAGTCCATTGGATACCAGTCCATATGATACCGGTCCATAGGATACCAGTCCATAGGATACCAGTCCATTCCTTTTTGTAGGAAGTTCCCAGTTCCACAGACAGTCCCACCGACAGCCTGAGCCATGTGTAAAATGCACTCAAAGGGCTTCACTTGTTTATTTTCAGCGTTTGGAGTGTCTGGCTGTTATTTATTTAGTTATTGTCTGTTTAAAGAGAACATTTATGTTGGGAGAGGTAGCAGCCTCAGATGTTTTGTATTTAGTGGTTTTCACGGATTGTTCACGGGGCTGCAGAATAACACCAGAAATGATACATAAACTGCATTTTATAGAATAGTTTCCAGAGACAAACCTCGCTTTGTGTCTGCGTGTACAGTTCGGTTTGTTTAGAGTTCAGAGACAGAAAAGCTTTTCTACTGCACTCCTGTTCAGAAAATAGAGGCGGGAACCACACACACACACACAGCAGGTTGTGTCTCTGCTTGTTTTCAGCATCGATCGCAGAGATCGACCTGCTGAGCCTCACAACATCCAGCCAGTAACCAGTCAGCAACTGACCGGCCGCTCCATCGATCCTCTGCTTCACTGGCTGACTGATTAAAAGCCTGACACGACTGTTTCCTGCCTGTTTATGAACCGACGGCCTGGTTTCCTGTTCGAACTGCTCTGCCACTGCACTCAACCTGCAACTGTGTCCCATTCCATTCAGCTTTCGCTCGATTCTCCTCATTCTTTCTCTTTCTATGATTCATTTCTAGCTTTTTTTTTCTTCCTTTCTTCAGGAATCAATGACGTTTCCTCTAATGTTCATTAATGTCGAGGCCGGGGCAGGGAGAGCGTCCTGTACGCAGCAGGCCGCAGGTTTGATCCCTGCCACAGGTCGTCTTTCAGTGCCGTCGAAGAGCTCGGGCGTTAAAAGGGTTGAAGGGTCGATAGCTCGCTGTGTGAGCGCGCTCCATCGACGGGCTGATAAAAGCTCCTGATTGGCTGCGAAATGTTTCCATGGATTTGTTCGGAGAGGGATGTTTGAATTTTATGTGCAGAGCTTAAAGGTTTATTGGATGTTTCCTGTTGGCTTTGTAAGACTCAGAAGATGCAATGTGACGGGCGACTTCTTCTCAAAGAGAAATTACAGCATGTTTATTTACACCAAACTCAACATTCATAACGCTCTTCGACCTTTTAGTGGCTAGAAATTCTCTTCAATTTTCTCATCAAATGTTTGGCTTGAAAGCAGCCTCGGGCTACAAAAACACATCAGATGGAGAAATTCACACATTTGTTTTTTCACAGGGAACTTCAGCTTCTGCCATGATGGTGAAATACCAGCACGCTTTAACATGACTGATGTTTTTGTGGACTACTAATGATAAACTCTCCGCCTGGTGAGAATAAATGAACAGGAGGGGAGGCGGTGGAGTGCTGCTTCTTATTTATTTCTCTGGTTTTTATCAGCGCGGGGCTTCAGAGCTGCATGTTTTCACGGTGAAGTGGTAATTTCTTCAGGCGGAAGCGGATTGTTTCCCACCTTTGCTCGCTCGTCCTCCCACTCGGAGCTCGTCTGGAGCTCAGCGCTGGCGTTTTTAAAGCTGTTTTCTTGTGGCTTTAGTTGGCGAGGGCGAACGTACAAAGACCCTGCAAAATCACATAAAACCCCCCTCTTTGAAACGCTCCAACCAGTGCATGCTTTTTAACACACTCGGCTGTAAATGCAGGAAGAGGAAACCATGCGAGGAAGGATCACATTCAGGCTGAAGCAGTTTGTGGAGAACAATCCGGCCTGCGTGCATCAGGTGATTCTCCGTCAAGATGATAAGCATTACGTTATTGTATCACAGCATCCGTCCACAACACAAACATGTTTATGTATCCGTCGCTGCAGAGTGCACATAAGGAGCTCCTTTAGGTTCCTGTAGGAGGTTCAGGTTTATTGAAGCTCTATATATGTCTGAACAGCATTCACATTTATATTCATTCTGAATATAAAGGACCCCAGTGATGGCTGTGTCTCATTCTATTCACATCCAATCACGTATGCTTTCATGAAGCAGCATCACCTCTGTTTTTAGCTCTGGAGACGGAGCTGTCAGTTGGCTCATGCTCCCCAGACGATGAATCCTACACACTTGGATGGTGATTTTTTAAAATCAAAAAGCATCATGAGGTTGCCAGTTTTTGTGCCTCCTGCCATGGATTATGTCGTCAGGTTGGATTTCTTCTAGACTGGAGAACGCATGTTTTTAGATTTGAGTATGAGCTGATTAGAAGTTGGTGGTTAAAGGTCACAGCTCTGTGCCTTCTTGTGAATGTGATTTCTCAGGAAAACTGTGAGGAAATATCTTCATATTTGGCAGAAACAACCATTTGGATACTGCGATTAACTGACTGGATTTTGGCTGTCAAAGGTCACTGTGCCCTTATGTCCGTCCCATTCTTCTTAACGTGATATTTTGGGAATGCCTTGAGGAAATTTCCTCACATGTAATCTCCAGGATGAACTGATCAGATTTTAGAGGTCAACAGTCAAGTTCACGGTGACCTCACAAAATAAATCCATAACTTCACACAAATGTCTAAAAGGATACAATCGTGAAGTGATATATCCAAAAGGTCAAAGGTTAGCATCACTGTCACATCATAACGCTCTGGAAATAGACTTTTCTAGCTCTAATTTAACACCATGACTGAAGAACAGAAGGGGAGCCTGTGGCCATGCTTCACATTTAATCACATTCTGACTTTGTGACACTAATCTAATAATTTCTGTTCTGTCGGGTTGAAAATGTCTGTGAAGTATTCATGTTTTAGAGTTGCAGCTTCTTTGCAGCAACATTGATATGTGTAGGATTGTTGGTGAAGGCAAACAGTTAAATATCTGGACTGCTTTGAAGATGAGTCCTAATGGCGTTTATCTGCAGGTACGTGAAGGTAACCTTTGTGTTTAAGATCGTGGGTTTTGGCAGGAAAAGAGGGGAAAAGGTGCCGTAAACTGATGGTTCATGTGTCCGACTCTGGACCGAGCTCACCGCTCTGCTAATGATCACAGGACAGATTGTCCCCTCTCTGTCTCGCTTTCATTTAATTAGTGTTAACATGTGATCGGGGACTCGAACAGCCGGCTCGGCCTCTGGAGGACGCTCCATCTCCACCTGCACGCTCTTTACCCACAATGCTTTTTTTAAAACTTAATACGAAGAGGAGAAGGGGCGGAGAATATGAAGGTTGAAGGGTACAAACTGTGATTCTGTCTTTTGAATCGTTATTATCGGAGCCTTTCAGTAACCAGCAGCCAGAGTCTGAGGGATTCCTGCTGTTTCTGAACGTATCACAGGTGTCAGAAATGTCCCGTATCTGTTCCTCTGAATTACAGCGAGCAGGCTGACATTAACGCTTTCTCCCTCTGCTAATAATAATTATGGTCTGTGTGATATGATATTAACCATAATGACGGTAGGTCAGAAAAATGATTACAGAGCTCATTTTGAAAGACACTGACAAACAGACAGTTTGTCATTTGTCATTAAAGCCATTCAATTAAAATACAGAGTTACTCCAAATTCACAGCAGACGTGAGGTGTGCAGGCTACAGGGGGGCAGAGGTGTCCTTGAGGATTGATCAGTGTGTGAGTGTGTGTGTGTGAAAAACATAATTTCCAGCTGTCTGTCTGTTAAGGTAGAAAAACCCTTCTAAGTTTGGTCCATTTACCATTTAATTGAGCATCCATCACATCAATGCAAACCAGCTCCGACCTCTGTAGTGACGACAGTGTCCTCAGACCTGTCCTGTCCACTCCGTCCTCCCATTAGAAAGAAAGAAAACGTCCCAAAAGTGACCTGTTGGTATCCCAAATTATTCGTAAAATAACCAGACAAAAATCAGCAACTAAACTGAAAAATATTTATAAAATATGCACAAAAAATGTGAAATTAAATATCTGAGAATAAAAAGTTGAATATATTTATATATATTAAATTAGGTTAAAAAAAGAAATTCAAGTTATCCCCAAATGATTTGTAAAATATCCTAAAAAAAATTAGGACTGTGAAATAAAATATCTGAGAAAAAAAAAAAAGTAATATATCTGAAAAATGATCAGTGAATTATGTGATACATTTATTATTTATTTTAATTTGGATAATTTCCACAAAAATACATTCAATTCCCAACTCCCACAATCAACAAAATATTTATAAAAAATCATAAAATATCCGAAAAATGTTTTTAATTTATGTGAAGGATTATCAGTAAAAAATGCCATCACCATAGGCAAAATAGCCAGAAAAATGATAAAATATGCATTTTGTCCTTTTAATTTGGAGGAGCAGTTACTCCTGCCAACAGCCGAGCTCTTAAAGAGTGGAGTGGACAAACTGTCCTCACCGTCCTGTCAATGTTTCTGCACAGAAACAGTTTTCAAGTAGACATGAGGAGTAAACAGGAGGGAAACGGCCTTGTTACTAACCGTGACATCACCTTGTGTGTGTGTGTGTGTGTTGTATATGTGTGTCACATGTCAAAATGTGTCCTGGAGACACCGGATGTCCTGACAGCCACCAGGGGAGCAGTCAAAACTGCTAGTGAGGTGTTAGTATGTCCGTCTGTCTGTCTGTCTGTCTGTCTGTGGACAGATTTTGTCGACCAAGACAAGATGAAAAGATCTCCACCCAAAACGACAGTATAGGCAGTTTGTCAACACCACCCATATGAGCAGAGCAGAGCTTTCTGAAAATAGCACAAACATCATCATGCTACATGTACGGTTCACAGCTGTAAAAAAAAAAATTGCATTTTCTGTGAATTTATGCTACAAAACCACTGACCTAGGGCCAAACAGTTCCTGGTTCTTTGTTTAAACAGGAAATAAATGATAGAACACTGGAAGTGAAGTAGTTACCAGGACGACGTGACTACAGGAAGTGACATAGTTCAGTAAAAACGTGATGCAGGAAGTTAAGAGATGTTTGAATCTCATGGATACTTTGGTTTCACATGGACACCAATGCTGCTCTGCTGGGTGAAAAATGGGTTTGTTTGGCTCATCTTACACTCTTCCCGACCGCCACAAGTTTGACTTCCGTGTTTTATACTCCGCCTTGCCGCCATTTAGCCACTAGAGGGCGATGGAGGACAGTCTAAGCTGTAAATATGAGTCGTATTTCGCTGCCTACAGGGTTGTTTTTGACCAGAAGTGAACAGGTGTGTAGTTCAGATCCAGATGTAGGCAGATGTTAACAGAGGGAGCATGGCTCCCCTCTGCTCACCCCTGGCCTGATGTGATGTTGGCTCTTGTCAGCTGATATCTGCGGGGGAAGCGGATCTATAAGTACATGTTGTTCACATGTTGACAACGTGCTGTTGAACTGTGCGTGCTCACTGAAGCGGCACTTCCTTGTGCACTCGTCCACATCAAAGTGAAGGAAAAACACGACTTTCCGTGTGGAACAACGCAGCCGGTGAGCCTGATACATATGTATAAATGAAGTCTTACAGAAGAGCTGCACAATGCGCCCGCGGTGTGGATTGCCCTCCAGACACTGAAAACACAAACTTAAAAGGATAAATAAATAATGACTGTCTGCATTTAGTCTGATCTCAACAGTCTCATTAATGTTTGACAACTGACACGCTTTACAGCCTACATACTCTTCATATAGGGAGTGACTCAGTGCTTTCAGACACACACACACACACACACACACACACACAGTGTTCCAGTAGAATATATTACAGTGAGTCAGATGCTGCTTGTGATTTCTTGCTTTTGAAGAATACAAACTAAAAACAAGAGAAACAGTCTGCAAATTAAGATATGTGTGTGTATATATATATATATGTGTGTGTGTGTGTGCATGTAGCAGAGGATGTGTGTGTTTTCTGCTTCATCAGACGAAAAAGACATTTTCTGTGAATCCATAAATATCTTGCATTGTGTGTTTTCCTGCCTGCGTCGGTTCTCTTTCATCCGCAGGACGCTGACATCAGGTTTTAATGAGCGCTCTGTTGTTATCATCATTAGCACTAATGCTTATTATTTGTTGTTGTGCATTAAGACTCCGTGTACGGCATTAAACTGGAGCAGGAGCGGACGTGAGCGGTCACTTTGAGCAGGTCGGCGGAGTCTCAGAAACACATTTACTGAATGTATATCGTGACTGTAAACAACCGTCTTTAGTTTTTTTCAGAATCCTCTTTTTGCTTGTTCAACAGGGAAGCAGACAGGAAAATGCTCTTGTTTTGTTTTGTTTCTCAGGGTGTATTTTCAGCAGATTACTGGGAATGAGGTTTTGTTTCTGTTCTTGTTTTTCGGAGCCTCAGAGCAGCGATGTGAGAGTCTGTTACTGATTTACAGAATTTATACAGAACAAGAGGAAATAAGCTTCGATGTGGTAAACATTTGTTAAAAAATGTTGGTATTTTCTGCTGAAAGGAAGAAACTTGCATGAAGTATAGTTGAACAGTAATCTGTGCTGCGGTTTGTGGACAGGAAAATAATAAGATGTGAAAATGAGAGACGACAAGCAATGGATGTGTCGAGCTTAACCTGAGGATGTTAGAATAACACCAATAACAGAGACTTCTGGAAAATATCCCAAAAATTTTATAAAGTATCCAAAGAAAAATCAGTAGAATAACTGAAAATTATTTGTAAAATATGCACAAAAAAATTGCACAGTGAAATTTAATTTCAGTGAAATATTTCGTAGAAAATTTGTATAAAATAAAATATCCCCAAATATAAGTACTGCTAGATAAAATATGTGATACATTTATTATTTATTTTAATGAGGAAAACTTTTAATAAATAATAAATAATTAAAATATCCCCAAAATTAGTACTGAGAAAAAATAGTAAAATATCTGAAAAATTATCAATAAATATGTGATAAAACATTTTTGTAAAATACCCCACCAAATAAAATAAAAAATCCCCAGATTGTTTGTAGTGTAAAATAGAATAAATGAGAAAAAAATGTAAAATATCTGAAGGTTTATCAGTAAGATATGTGATTTAATTTATTATTTATTATTTATTTTAATTAGGAAAATTTCCCCCCAAAAAATCAGTGAAAAAAAATATGAGTAAAATAAATAATAAATAAATAAAATACCCCCCAAACGTAGTTCTGTAATATGGAATATCTGAGGAAAGATAGAAAAATACATTTTTTATCAATAAAATATGTGATAAAAATTTTAGCAAGATTTTTTGAAAATACTCCCTCAAATCAATAAAATATCCCCAAATGATTAGTATCCAGGTGTATATTCTGTCCCGTAGGAGATACTGTGTGTGATATTATCATGAATTAAAAAGTTAAAGTGCTCTTTAAGGTCTGCTGCCTGTGGAAGCATTCTCCATTATAGATCATTTAGTTACCATGGTAACGTCTGCATTGATGTAAAAAAGATAAAACCGAAAGTTAAGTTAAAGCAGAAGTGTGTTTGTGTTTCGGATATTCCTCATTAAAAAGTAAAAACATGGCGACTGCTCTTCTGTTAAACCTCACAAGGTGACTCACTGTTTCCAGCTGTCAATCATTATTTAGGATAGCTTGGCTCCAGTTAACGTCTCACGCTAAAGATAAAGGAGTGCAGATCTCCACCAGGTGTGTCTCCCGCTCCCCTCCCAAACACAGAAGAAGAAATAACAAAAACTACATATTTTCATCTTGTATCGTGCCGAACTTTCAGGGATGCAAATGTGACGTTTCTGCTTGGTGTTATTTGGATTTTGCACAATTATTATAATTTTTGTATGTTTCAATGCACTCTTAAACGTGAGTGGATCATATTATATTGGATACGGAATTCATCTGCAAATGCTGCTGTTTAAAATGACACCAAACTTTTCCATGGACTGCAATCCCTGAGTCGCAACAAAGCCAGAACAGAGCAGCTAAAGCTTGTTAGGAGCCTTTTAGTGGAGAAGCTGTTGATCACTTGTGGCCAGAAGAGTGAGAATCAGTCAGAAACAGTGTAACAGTACAAACCAGAGCAGTCAGAAATAGCTGTTTTCAAAAGTTGTGAATCACCACAAGGTTGGTGCATGTGCACAAAAATATTCAGCTGGAGGTCCAGAAGGATGTGTGAGAGCTGCAGAACACACACACACACACAAACCAAATGCATGATAATAATAATTGTCAGAATAACCAGAATTGACCAGAACTCAAAGGCAACAATGGTTTTTTGTTTTGTTTTCTCACAGGTCTGAAAAAAGACCAAACATAAACTATCACAGCATTGAATTTAAATTGATGTCACATTAAACTTGAAGAAAAGGTGAATTATATCAGCATTATTTACATTTTAAGCCCCAGTTCTTCATTATTGATGATCTCTTGCAGAAATATTTCATATTTAAAATTAAACTCATGTTGTTGTTTGCAGTGTTTGACAGGCACATTTGATTGTAGCTGTAAAGGTGTTTATAGCAACATTCACAATTTGCTTTGTCCACTGAAGATTCAGGAACAGTATCTAATATGCATGTGATTCCTCAATCAATCTTATATTGGTGCACATTCAGCTGCAGTCTTGTTTCCCCAATTGTGAGAAATCCACAGCCGAGACTTTTTGCTTATAAAGATCGATATTCCCGGGATACAGAAGAGCTCCGTATTACTGGAATGAAGGCAGAACTGTCTGCATGGCTCCGTACTGTGTGCTGCTTGTGTGATTTGTGTGAACTGGCCCTTTAACTCAGTGCTGTAGTTGAACATGTTGAAGGTAGAGAAGCTGCTGTGTAGCTGCACTGCTCCTCACCCCCTCCCTCCCTCCCTCACCCCCCTCCCTCCTCCCTCCCTCTGTGAGAGTGAAAAGCTCTTTTTGTTTAGCACCAAGTCGCCCTAAAAACTACAATACCAGGAGACATGTTTAATATTCCTCTCTGTACATCAGATATTTTCTTTTGCATGAAATCAGATATTTGCCCCGTTAATATTCTCCAGCTTCCATTATGCACAAAAAAACATTTTATACTTTGACCAAGAAAATGATGCCTGGGAGGCGTTTCACTACGGGGGCTGCAGCCGCACCGAGGGGGCCGGGGCTGACGAAGAGCCACAGTGCCCCCTACAGGACGGAGGGGGAAGGACGGAGGGGGACACGAGGGGGAGAGAGGGAGAGCAGGGGGAACACAAGCTGCCACACACAGAAAAACAAACTGAGAACATGAAGAAAAGGAAGGAGGAGAGAAACAAAAGGAAAAGAGACAAATAAAGGTTTAGAAAGCACAAAGTTTGGATAAATACGGATCATTTACTAACTGAAATATCATGATTTCATTTTGCTCCTGAACATTGAAAAATATTCACAAAAGTGGACTTTTTTCACTCACCTTTGCAAAAACAATTATGATAATTATTTAGAAACCTTTAATAAGATCGGATATTCGTAACAAAAAGAGCCAGGTTCATATTTGCTAAACTGCAGGATTCGTTTAACCTTTAGCTCATTACTGCTGTGTGAATAAGAAAACATTCAGTTTAATGCTTCGCTGACCTGAGAGCACCATAACAAATCTGCCCGTCTCCTCAACATGCTGTCTTCCTGTCTGAATAAATCAGAATCTGTTACAGCGTTGTGTAAAAGCACGTTTCCTCTTTAAACTTTAGAGCCATTTTTACGACTGAACATGCTCGGTGCACACTGGATCACTGCAGCAGGTTAGAGGGGCAGTTTAACCCAGAGTGCATGAAAATACATATTTTATTATTGCCTGTAGTGCTATTTATCAGCCTGGATCATGTTCTTCTTTCTGCGTCGTGATACAGCTGGCAGGTGTAGTTTGGTGGAAAAATAGTTCCTGCATGCTCACAACAAACTCTGTGAATCATCTAAAGTTATTATGAAGTTATTATTTCATTGCTGCTGAGTTTTTCCAATGCATTTTTTATTGGAATTTTGAGCACCACAAGCCGAATACCATTTAATTCTGTTAAATCTGAGAGAAAGCAGACGTCTCTACGCCTGATAGCTCAGCAACTCACCAAAATAATATCGACTGATAAACAGAACTACACTGTAATATTTAATGGTAAAATCTTGAATTTATGCAGCATTTTTACAGTATTTTCTTGTCAGTTATATGGCAAAACAGCGTTTCTTTTGATGGAAAAACTTTTTATTTACATAGTAAAATATGGGATAAAATGGCTCAAATCTTAAACGTAAAATCAAGAGTGCTAAAGCGTTTTTTTACCGTAAAAACAAAATTTTTTTTTTTTGCAGTGTAGAGATAAAAGGAAGAATATGTATTTTTGATTTGGGGCTGAACTTTCCCTCTTACCCCTTGAGATAAATCATCAAGTCTTAAACACCAAGAGCAGACTTTTTTCTTAAAAGTGACGATCCAAGAACTGTGCTGTCAATTATCTTTCGCGTTCTCTTTCGAGCTCTGTGAAACTGCAAAAATATTTATAATCACAGCTTGTGTTTGTGCGTCTGGACGTGGTCGGGGTGGATGGAGCGCTCGTTGCTCGTGTCCTGTTAGCTAACAGATGTATTATTTTAACCCAAACCACGATCTTTTAATAAACATAACCAAGTAGTTTTGGAGCCTAAATGACTCATGACACTGTGACTCTTTCACAACATTAACCAAGTGATTTAACTCTAGTTTTGTTTCAAATCACAACATTATTAACGTGTTTAAATTGCGACTGTAATGAACATAAAATGTTTCGTGAGACAGGGCTGCCAAACGAACAAACACAGCTAATTGATAAGCTCCAAAAGACACATAAAAAGGAGTATAAATAAGAAACAAACAACATTAATACTTGTAGCTCACTTTAGAGATGAGGGGATTATGGATTTTACATGTGATGGTGAATTATTCCAATCAAAGGAAGCTTTCAGAAAGAGGCAGTGCTAATCAGAGTGCTTTGATAATTAAACTAAAGTTAAATATATGTATCTGTATAAAGTGAAAGCTTTACAAATGAATACAAGCCAAAAACATCCAACAAACATGTCAAATAATCCAATCAAACCTCACCAACATTAGAAGATTAATGAAATGTTTTCAACACTTCGGATCCTTCTTATTATTTTATTTGAACTGGAAGAAATGTTTAAACCTTCAGCAGAACAAATCTGAAGCAGCTTCTCAGCAACATCAGTTTCATCTTACCTCTCTGTTGTCATCCGTGTATTTCTGTAAATAATAAAGTCTAATCACCGTCAACTCCAGTGACCCGTGGCAGTAAATAACACTTACATAATGTCTATTTTGCTTCAGCTCGTCTGAGAGAAACTGCGTCTAAGGTGGCCTGATTATGCAGGTCAGTCTTATAAAAAGACGATTATACAATGGCAATTATGTAATCAGCAGATCAAAGGCAAACAAAAGATAATGGGAGGTAGGGTGAAGCACGTAGGCAGGAGGAAGAGCTGAACGTGTCAACAAGTTCTCCCAAATCCTTCTTTCACTGCTTAAACAATTACTCAAAGTTTGCTTCTGACTGCTCTCTTTGTGACGGCTGTTAAGATGAACTCCCTGACTCCTCTTCATTGTCGTCCCTCTTCCACCACAAAGAAAAGGAAAAACAAAATGAATAAAGAAATCTCTTCCTTTCAGCGCGGGCTTTCATTTGATATAAAAAATTCCCCAAAGTGACCCACCAAGGGCCCCGGAAATTCAAGGCAATCCGAAAAAATGTGCGGCAGAGCTTTCACAAATTGCACAACAAAATTGAAACAAATCGATTACAGAGGAATAAAGAAAAAGGAGAAAATATGAAGAAAGCAAATTGCTGAAGATATGAAAGTTTATAGAAAAGTTTAGAAAAGAGAATAATAAGGAACTTTGTGCTGGTAAAAAATAAATGAAAATGAAAAATTCCTCAGTTCGAGACAGTTTTGTATGTGAGCTGTTGGAGGTAAACATCCAAACGTTACAGATATTTAATGAAGCAGACGACGTGATCACACCGAGCAGGTGATCAGAGTCATGACGCCGTGCTGCGACTTGGCGGAGAGACAACACAGCGTGAAGTCTTTCACAACATACATGCAGACTGCTAATGTTGGCAGTGTCATGTTTCACAATAAGCTGTCAAAGGAACCAGAAATGTAAATGTTCCTGCTGGTGAGAACGCCGGAGCAGCCGCGGGTAGAGGACCAGTTCATTTTATACCAAATCTGACGTAGTCTTGATACTATTGGATGTACAATAATAGATTATGTATCATTTTAAATTAAGAATCAATACCTTTGAGAACCTTATTTCACAAATATGTGTTGCCCATGTTTGTACTAATACAAAAATACAAATAAAGTCAAGTCTATATGAATAAAACAACACAACAACGTGACAATTTTCCCGCCATTTTTAAACAAGACTTTGTTAACTTATTGTCAGTTGTATAAAAGGTTGTTTTATTATGGAAACAATCTCATGTTTCTCAAGTTTACTGAAGTGAACTAAAACATCATTCATTCCTGCATGTTGTCATTACAACAAATCACCATGGTGACGGGCAAAGAAACATTATTATTTGATTTACATAGGTGTTTGCAATGGGCAAACTTTTTTTCCGCCACTGTAACAGTAACGTTTAAAGATTCTTAGTTCAACACACTTGTGAGACTTTTGCTTCCAATAACTGCTAGTTTTGTGTATATTCAAGCTGTCATTTCCTGTAGTCTGTGTCCTGACGGGTAACTAAGGTCTCCAACAGCTTTTTGGTTTTGGTTTTTGAGGGGAGAGGAGTCTGTAATAAGGTGCCTGTTCCCATTGACAGCTTCATAAAGAAATACATGTTTGTTATGGGAGAACTTGTCTGACCTCCAACCTCAGCACCATCCAACATGTTTGGGATAAAGTGGAAGCTGACTCTGAGCCTGATCTGATCACCAGCATCAGTGTTAGATTCACTTATTCTCTTGGGACTGAATAGGAAGAAATCCGTGCAGCCGGGAGAGACTTCCCAAAGCACGGCGCCCGTTCTCGCTGCAGATTGAAGCCGGTGTGGGTGTGATGCTCGGGCGTCTACATACTTTTGGCCACGTCGTGTGTCAGTGCTGAGAGGAATTCTTCCCTTCTTACTTTCCAAAGCTAACACTATTTTCCCCTCCAGTGACGGTGAATTCAGAGTCGACTGCTTTCGCGAGCGCGCCCGAGAATCGTCAATCTGTCCTCCCCCGACGCTCCACCTGACAGTTTCCACCTGCTCGTACTTCCAACACAACCGTCCTCCCACTTTAACGAGTTTCCACCCGACCGTTTCCTCCCTCCTGGTGTTTGTCGAGAGGTCGAGGAGGTTGCCAACCCAGATGACCGGCGGCGCCCGCCAGAGCAGGTGTTTAGCCATATTGGCGCGGCCGTTAATTACCCACAGTCCCCCGCAACAACACGGGCACCGGGCAGGCACCATATTGCCGCCATATCGTCATGACAACACATCAAACAGACACAGTGGGGCCAGGAGTGTGGACTCGAGCCTGTGGTGGTGAATTTTTATGATGATGATTATGAATAGAGGGGGAAATAATTACAGCGCTGCACTCGCCAAAACCTACTCCATCTGTATGTGTGTGTGTGTGTGTGTGTGAGGCGGGGTACCCGGAGCTTTGTGGTGAACGCCACCCGATTCCATTCCAGATGAAATGGGATAGCAACACAATTATCTCAAGTCCAATTCTTTGAGGCCTATTGTGTCTGTAAACTGAGCCTGAGCGAAGGATTAATGTGTCTGTGGGGTTTAGAGAGAGGAGGGATGGAGGGATGAAGAGGAGGGATGGAGGGGGGTGGAAGCAGTGGAAAGCTGTTGCTTCATCTCTCTGGTGAATAGACTCTAAGCTCTAACCATCAGTGAGGTGGAGAGAGGCGAGCGAGAGGGAGACGAGGGAGGAGAGAAAATCAGATGTGGAGGCAGCGGGAGAAAAGGCGAGGGACCGGCCTTCAGCGGCGGCACACGAGAAGAGGAGAAGAAGAAGAAAAACACAGCCCATTTACACTGTCAGACGTAATGAATGTAGCAAACATAACGAGTATTAACCACACCACCCACCCGCAGAGCGGAGGGGAGACAAAGAGAGAGCGGCGAGGGGAGGGGAGGGGAGGGAGTCAGAGCCATCACAGCCGTCACCACGGCAACAGATTGGCAAAAAAACGCTGGCCGGTCCTCCCAGGATGCTCGGCTCCCCTCATCTGCTGTAATTTACCATCCAATGATGAAATGACGAGTAAGAGCCCAAATCTCCAGCTGAGAGAGTTTAGACGACACGTCTGCTACTCACCACGCAGTAACACCTGCAGTACTGCAGTACTCAAGCACCTGCAGGAGTATTTGTACCAAAACTGGATTTTCAGAGTATTTGGCGTCGCTGTATCCAGAGTCGGACGGCTTTTGGCTATCATTCAAATCAAAATGTCACGTTAACCTCAAATATAAATGATCATTTTATGTTTCTGATTAACAGTAAGAAAAGCAGTAGTTGTCGTAGCAGAAATGGAAGTAGAAGTTTTACATTTTAGGGTATTAATAGTAGTAGATAATTGTGGTATTAGCAACACTAATATTAGTAGTTGCAGTAGAGTGGTTGTAGTACAAGTAGCCGTTATGGTGGCAGCAGTTGTGTTCCTAATAGTCGGTGTAGTAGAACAATTATACATCAAACAGTCAGTATTCAGTATCTGAAAATGGGACATTTTGCATAATTATTCATTTTACTTTTGGTACTTATATTTTCGTGCCATTGCTGCTTTTGTTCTTTTACTTAAGTTTTGCATGCAGTACTTTTACAGAGCATTTCTACTAAAATCTGGATATGTACTCCACCATTGAATAGATTTATCACAACAAAATGCACAAACAGCTGATCAACAGTCTGAGTTGCATGAACATGAAGTGATCAGAACTTTTCTGCATGTTTTACAAGTTGGGAATTCATTTGTGGGGGAAAAACCTGCAGGATTTTGACAAAACCAGACCCCAAATATATATTTCCACCCCAACCTCAGTTCAGGTTCTTTTAGTATTTGTGAGGGAAAGCCGCTCCTTTGACTCTGCAGAAATCAATCACGCCGCCGCCGCCCTTCTCTGCCAAAAACACAACACAAAACTTTTCCATCCACACTTTTCCATCCGCCGTGATGCCCTCAGGCTGTTGTAACTCTGCTGGTTTGATGTGTTTTTTTACAGTGCAACAACAACAATACCAACCTGCCTGTCTGTCGAATCAAACCCACAATGCACCTGCTGTAAGTCACCGCGGCGCGCTCACTCAGACGAGCCTGGAGGGAAGCGGCGTTTTGTTCCTGTACGATCCGTCTCCTGCTGAGGGACGTTCCCTCCAGGAAAACATGCACATGGTCGGAAACTTTAGGGAGGATCAAAGTATTATTCCACCCAGTACCATGTAATTAAATATAGTAGGTGAAAATGATGACGTACCAGCTCACACTGACAACCAAAAAGGTTCATTTCTACCCTCGAATACGACTCACAGGAATCTTGCTTCAGCAACAAAACTCCTTGGTTAGGTTTAGGAAAAAGATGGTTTGGATTCAAATCAGCACATTGTCGTAATTATACATGTGACAAAAAAACATACTTACATTTAAAATAACACAATCTCATGACATCTTTCAACAATGATAGATTTAATTTAGATTCTTAAAGCAACAGAACAGAAGAATAAAAGCAACTTTAGGTCTCTCTCTAACATATTTATTTATTCAGGAAATCTTCAGATCAACAAACTTAAAAAGTTGTTGTTTTTGTTTTTCCGTTGTGCACAATGACAGATTTGGTTCGCAAGAACAAATAGAAGAACAGGGATTTCATGCTAATCCCCCATTCCTAAACTCTCCACCATGGGGAAATATATATATTTCTAAGTGTAGAAAAAACCATTTATTCTAAATAATGAACTTAATATTTTGCTTAGTTAAGATACTACATGATAATTTAGACCTACACAATCATCATTTTAAGGTGCTCATGAGAATTTTAATGAATTTAGTTTCTCAATTCTTGATCTTTTTTGTATTTTTGTCGTATTTTTTGCACTTAAGCTCATCATAATTAATATCAAAAGAGAAGTGATGGGATCTGAACTCGAAAATGGACTATTCGGAGCCTCAGGTGTTGATTTGTAGCCAGTCCAGTCACGCAGACAGACAGGTGCAGAGACAGACAGGTGCAGAGACAGACAGGTGAGCGGGGAGCTGCTGCGTGTCACTCATGTCTGCAGAGCGGCGGTTGAAGAATGAGCGGCGGCGCCCCGCTGTCTTGGAGGAGAGCAGGATCAAAGCCTGCCGTGGGGAGCGAGCTCTTTAAATGACACGGAGAGCGCGGCGGCGTTCACATCACACAATAATCCTCTGCCAAATAAACCCTGTGAGCACAAATCAATGAAGACATGATGTCTCATTCATCCTTTACACCACAAGCGGTGACAGCGCTCTGCCAGGCCGCTCCACCAACACGCCATGGGCTTCAAAGACCAGGTGGAACCAGGGACTTCCCTAAACCTGCAGCCTGCACTGAGGCTGGAGGCCCCGAGAGGCCGGCGCGCTCGTTACCGTCACTAATGAAGAGCTGGACAGAATAAAAAGCATGCAACAGTTATCTAATCTTAGATCATTCAGGCACACACTCCAAAACATAAAGCAGTGTTTAGTCAAAAGGGAAACTTCAGAACCAGCCGTATTCAGAAGCACTTCTTCATTTGAATTGCTGCTTTTAGGACATGTTCCAATGCATCAAATGTCCTTCATACACAATGCAATTGTTGTTTTTTTTAACTACATGTGAATCCTCACTTAGACACTATAGACCTGTGAAGTGGAGGAATTCCTTTGAGCACCAAGGATTCCTGTTCAAGTCGGAGCCCTTCGAGGCTCGGCTGAAAAGAAGCTGAGTGAGAGTATAGCCGGACTAAACTGTGCCTAAAAAGTTAAAGAGAGCAGTTATCTCAAGGATCGAGGTGCTTTTGGTACAGACATCGAATCAGCAAGCTCAACATTCTGCATGTGCAGAAGATTCAGATTTTATTTATATTGGAGCTTCAAAAGCCTCTCATCAGTGTTGAACTTTGTATCTACTGTGACCATGATCTTGCTCTTTATTTAATCAAAACTCTGTGTATTTGCAGAACTATTAACATATTGAATTTCCCTTGCACAGATGTTGTTAAACATTGAGATTGGACAACAAAAACTCAGTTTCTCAGAATTGTTCAAGATCAGTTTTATCTGATTCCAAGGTTCAACAATTATGCAAAAACATACAAAGGCACCAGGGTCGTTTGTAGACAACATGCAATTTAAGGGATATTTACAAATACAATAGACAAAAATATCACATTTTTACTCCATTAGAAAACCTTTTTCTGCACTAAACTGCCTGGACATATCAGTAAAGAGGAGGCTTGTTGGTACACAAAGAGCACATTTTATTCAGATATCTTGAGGTCAGAGGTCAAGGGACTCTTTTGAAAAGGTCCATGTCAGTTTTTTTAATGGTGGAGCATTATTCAGCCCCTTCATCACAACATATCACGACGCTTGTTGTTGGTACCTGCTGACTAGAAGTTTGAAGACTAGATTCTGTTGCATTGAAACTGAGCCCACCACAGTCAGTCGAGCCTGGACCAGAGGGACCACAAACCAAAGCATGCACCCTCTGGGCAGCGTGAATGTGCTCAAAACATTCAATGACAATCTGATAGTAACATTTTAATATTTCTTATGTAATTTGACATTTTTTCTGGTTGTAGAACGGCAGCGAAGATGAGGGTATCTCCAAGAAAAGTAGATTGATTTGTCCTGTTTTTTCCGTAAATGTGCAGCAAATGTTTGGACAGTGTGGCTGAAAGTTGCTGAGATATCTCAGTCTGGTCGGAGAGTTGGATGAGCTGCAGGACCTCCTGCCTGATCACTTTCTGCAGGCAGCTAATCTGCAGATAGACGGCGGCCATGTTGAATATCAGACAACGTTGGTGGTGCCAGACTGGATTTCAGCGAGAGCTCACACTTACACATATTTATTGATCTCTGAGCTCCTGTGGATTTCCAAATTGACCAGAAGAAAAGCCTGTTGTGTTTTTGATGAGTGACCAGCAGAGATAAAACTCTGACACGGAGCAGATCCCCGCCACGCTTCCCGTGTGAAGTGTGATTTAAATTCTCATGCTCACATTCATTAATGCTGGAGGGAGTTCCTGCAGCCTGCCCCCCACGGATGACTCCACTATCATCAGATAGCGCCTCCTCGCCAGTGAGCAGAGATTAAAAAAAAAAGCCACCAACTATTTTGACAGAACTTTTAACAAGCAAATCCTCCATCAGAGGACGCTCCATTGAAGGATGAAAAGTCTGGTGGTTTTGGAGAGTGTGACTAATGACGACGAGGTTGTCAGACTTTGTTGAATCTCTTTCAGAGGCAGACGGGGAGTCGTTCAGGGTTCTTTGAACATAGAATATATCTGTGGAGGGTCCTTGTGCTGTGTTTTGCATTCCTTTGAAAATATGTTGTCAATAGACCATATCTGAAACCATATCTGAGAAAACGCTCGAGTGCCGTTTCATCCCGTATGGATACGGATAGTCTTTAAAAACCCAATGCCACCTCACCACTCTGCATTGTAAATGCCTCCTTTCAGAAAGCGTTGCACAACTCATAAGTAATATTAGAGCCTCACACGCTGAATAGAAGAAAAATCAACAGTTTGTCACTTTAGAAAACTTGAAAATTAATGGCTGAGAGACAGCTTCTGTGTACAACTCATTCAGGGATTTTTACCAAAATGAAGTGCTTCAAAAACAACCTGCTTTTCTTTTTTAATTAAACTGTTTATTGTTTATTCTGGAATTTTAAGGACAAAGTGAAATATTAAACTCAATGTTTTAATGTTCCAGAAATCATCACCGCAATCAAATCGAGTAAACAGCATTTAATCATGGAAGTTTCATGTTGATCTTGAAAAGAGTTGTTTAACAGAAAGTATCCTGGAGCTTTCAGTCGTATGTCGTGATCTTCCTCAGCAGCTAATTTAGTGAGTTTTCATATTTGCAAATCAGTGGTTTAAAGAGGAAATGGACAACTTTTTAAATGATTATTCCTCTTTGGGAATATCTTCTTTTCCAGAAAACTGCGATTTCACATCATAAAATATGTTTTCATCAGCGTGAAGTGAAGAGAAACAATCAAAAAATTGGTGTTTGTCCTAAAATTCTAATGTTATTCTTAATATGTTCCTAATATTTGACTTTATGGTTCTTCTTTTTTAGTAGGACAAGAAACCTAAACTTCCATCTTTCAAGTTAATTAAAGAAAAGCACACTGAAATATATGTACATAAATATATAAATATTCACAACCACAAGCAGTTTTTTCTGTATTTCTTTATTTTTTATTCTTGTTGTGGACTCAGAGGTCAGAGGTTTAATATTTCGTAGACCAGCTCCACCTGTTGGACCTCCTGTACTTTGTTGACAGCAGCATGTTTCCTTTTTTACTCCGTTTATCTCTCACGCCTGTCAATCACAGACTCTCCTGTCACTTCCTCCTCCGTGCATTCCCGCCACTCCTAATCACCTGCTTCTCCCTCTCACCTGCACACCTGCTCCTCGTTCCCTCGTTAGTCCCTGAGTGCACGCCGCTCCCTCGCAGGCGCCGCCATTGCTATGCCTCTCCAGCTCTGCTCGTGTTTGTGTGTGTCAGTCTGTTTGCCCCTGACTGACTGGCTACCTGCTGCTTGCTTTGAACTGTGGCCATTTCAAGTGTAATTTCACTTCACCTGCTATATTTCAATGTCTTGCTTTTGAGTCGGGACCCGTTACCAGGGCCAGAGATTTTTCACTCCACTTCATTCACATTTACTCTAAAAACCTAATTAAAATGTAGCCGCACAAACAGGACTGAGAGCTGCCGCTGCAGAATGAAAAGTGAAAAGGCTGCAGCTGAAATGGAGTTTTCCCAACATAAAGAAGAAAGGTCCTTGCAGGTTTTTATTCAGAGATAATGGATGTTTTGTGGGGTGAAAGTACAGCCTCATCGGTGAATGTTGGACCCTTAGTGTGCACTCATCTGTGTGACCTTCACACGTAAACTATCAGCACTAAACGTGGAACAAAGCAGCACTAAGCTGCAGATACAAACTTACAGGACACGCAGCTTGTTAGACTGAATCTAAACAGTTTGTTTCTTTAACAGAGTGTTTTGCTAAAAGTTTTATTTCTCGCTCTGTGTTACCTGATGCACATACAGGCTCATGTTGCCCTAATCTGTATGAACACGGTTCAGCTCCACAGCTCCAGCTTTTAATTGCCGGGTTGCTCTCTGGCTGCAGATGAAGTGCGCAGCATCGGGCTCAGTGTTTGTTTACATCGTTAAAGACACATGAAAAGATAAAACAGGATAAACAGAGGAGAGGCCAAAGATCACTCACATCACTCCACTTTCCAAACAGCTTATCTCCAAATCCCGAAAACATGCAGAATGCAGCACGAGCACGAGCGACACAAACACACAAACAAACCAAAAAGGAACCATTTTAATGGCAGAGAGAGTAGACAGACACTGGTGTATTATTGAAAATCTACATTTTCGTTTAAGATATATGATGATTAGTTGAAAAAATCAGGTGGAAACAGGAGAGAATGAGTCTTTATATATTAAAGGACATCCAAGTTTATCGTCACATTCATAAACTTGCGAGTTTCCACACTAACACCGGTTAAAATAAACCAAAATTGAACTCTACAAGATGCAAAGATTCCCTGTTGGGGCACAGATAATGGACGTGATGATTAAATGTGTTAATCAAACCAGAATACACTTCTCAAACACATTAAGAAGGCAAGAATTTCCACAGATTAAGTCTTTAAAATGTGAGCAGCTCATGAATCTGACTGAGAGAAAAACAGAAGTGAGGAAATCTGTCATCGAAACAAAAAGAATCTAAAATATAAAACATATTCTGGTTTGTTTAACATTTTTCCATTATTCCACGTATTCTATCATAGTTTATCAAGTTATCAAGGTTATCAAGTGTGTCCAAATGTTTGACTGGTAATGTAAGTCTGGGGCTTTTATTGTGAAAGGTAAGAACGGAAGAGATGGATTTTTTTGGTTTTATTTCAAAACCTTACTAACCTTATATCCCTCGACTACACAACTGATAGCAAGAGAAAACAGAAGTGTTTTCCTCTTCCTGTTCTTGTTGCACAGACGTGTTCATTAAGCTGTAAATGGAGCCTTGACTCACCTGGAGTGGAAGAATAAAAACAGCAGACAGCTCGAACACCTGAAGGTGCTGACACTAAAGGATTTCCCAGCATGCTTTTCACTGACAGGTTACTAACTAGTTTCCAAAATACCAAGTGTTAAAAACACCACAGGAGGCTTATGGGAACCCAGCCTGGATGTCAGTGGTGTCATAGTGCAATCAACACTTTAAATGATTAGGCAAAGATAAGAATATAACTGTTTCAAACACAGGACTCTCCTGGATGAATTAACAGCAGAGCAAACTCAACTCCAATTTAACCCATCGAGCAACCACAGAAAACGTCATGAACGCCATCGTCGAGCTTGTAGAAAACAGTGTGTGTGCACAATACAGAGATGCATTCAGAGTCTGGCATGCTGTATAATATAAGGCGACGCTCCAGCGTTTAAAAAATCCGCTCTGTGTCTCCTGCTAGCGCTCCCCGCTCCGTCCTCTCCGCTGCTCGGGAACAATCCTATTGGTTTTTAGAAATTGAATGAACACTCGAGCCTTCATTTAAATGAAAATCCAAACTGACCTACCTTTAAATCTTCCTTTGTAGACTCTGAATAAGAGATGAGACTTCACATGTGAGATTAGTCTGCAGAATAATCGACTGTCAGTGGACATTTCAGAGGACACGAGTGCTTTTATTCTGTAATTATCGGGGTTAATGAGGAAATGAGTCCGGCAGCTGTTCTGGAAACTTAAAATGACCGGAGGATGTGAAGACATCAAGTTAAATGAAAAACACACACACGTTACTGCTTTATCAGCCAAAGAGCTTCAGGTGAAAAATGTCTCAAAAAGTGAGACTTGAAACTTCAAACTCAAAGCAGAACAAACTTTTGTCTTTGTGCTTTAGCGACATATTCTCTAAATGGATAAATTCAGGATGCTGCTGTTTCTGTTTTCAACAAAGCGGTTTGAGACCATTTTATCTCTTCACACACAGTTGTGTTTCTTCCACTGCAACTTTTGAAGAGTGAGCCTCGACAAAGGACGGCTGCTTTTAAATGCAACGGGGGGAAAAAAGAGAGAGAAAAATACCAGCATGGTGATGAGCGATAGAGCAGCTAATTGTGTCCTGGGAGATAAAGACGCCGGCAAAAGAGAGAAGTAGAAACTCCCTCTTGGTTATCAGCTCTCTTCTGAGACGGCGGCTGGCTTGGAGTTTCTTCTCTAAAAAAAGCTTGTTAAAAGGAAATAAAAAAGGTGTGAGGAGGCACAAAGGACGCTTATCCACCTTTCATGGAGCCGACAAAAGGAAAAAATCTCAGCTCCGGCTAATTACAACCAGGGTGATGAAAGAGACGGAGAGAGACAGAAAAGAAAGAAAATCCCTGCTTTTTCCTCACCTGAGAGAAGGTGGAGAGGTCAACAGTTTCCCCCTCACACTCAATCCTATGCAGGGAGGCAGCGGGGGAGGGAGGGAGGCGGCGGGGGAGGCTGGCTTGATGGACGTGGAGGTGATTAGTGGATGCTCATCTTCGTTGTCTTGCAGCCGCCGAATGAAAAATTTAAAGTGTCTCCAATCAAATGAAAGCAAAGTGCCCTCAGAGCTGCTCCGTCGCTCTATTTCCTCCCAAAAACCCGATTGTCACTCGTTCATTGAAGCCGCTCCAGAACGATTTAACCTTGTGAGGATTTCTTTGACTTTGAGATGTTAGAGACAAATAAAAGCTGGGAACCGAGGGGGAGGGAGCCGGGAGCCCATCCAGGCAGGTTTTCTTTCCTGCATTGTGGCGGCTGGGATCCTTTCCAAAAACCTGATGTCTTTATGTCTTGGCATCCCGCTGCGTTGTGTGATTAATAAGGTTTTTTTTGTTATTTTTTTAAAGGATTTGTGTGTGTTCCTGCAGCCTTTTATGTTGCACCTGAAAAGCCTCAAAATCACATTTCACACAGACGTCACCTTCAGCTCTAAAAGTGACATTTTTCCAGCTTTTTATAGACTCGACGATTAATTAGTTTGTCAAAAAAAAGTCACAAAAACAGAAATTAAATCTTAATAATCTATGAATTGTCACCAGCAGTGTGTGTGTGTGTGTGTGTTGGCACCAACGAATACAATAAAACAAGTGTGGCTGCCGCACACGCAGCAGGATATAAATAAATAATTCTCACAGAGTTGGCAGGGAGACGCATGTTGTGGGTTTAAAAGGGAATATTAAGGCACATGTTCAAGAAACAAACTGAAGGAGAACATGAATCCACAGAACTACTGAAGTCAGAAACTTTACAGCAGAACATGAGTGCTTAATGGAAATGTGTGTTTGTGGTGCAGCTGCACTGATTATTATCTAACTGACTGTAAACTCTGGTTTTCCGTCCAAGAGATGCATCAGTATGGAGCGTTTTCTGCACCTTTTGCCGTCTGTTTGAGGCGGGAGGAGGTTAAAGGTCACTGGACGGATCAGACAGACACCAGACGAGTGTTCGTATGAACCTTATACACACACTGTAATATCATGTTGAAGCATTTTCAGATCTTTTTCTTAACCTTAACCTTTTTGTTGCCAAAACGTAATATTTGTATTTGTGTGAATTCACAAAATTAACCACATTTTAAACTGTTGGTCATGAGTAAGGAATGAAAACTGGTTGCAGCAGTTCAGAAACAAAAGTGTTAATAATAATAATAATAATAATAATAATAATAATATAATAATATACCTACCCAACCCTGCATAAACGTCAAAAACTTTTTTACTTGTACTCGGTAACATCGTCGTATCCTGTGAGAGAAACACCAGGGGTCAAATATTCATGCATAAAAATGCAGTTATTTCTTTCTGTAGTTTAGTTCATTATTTCTATAATGTCTGAAAGCCTTGAATGCAAAGTTAATTGTGTAGAATAGTCATGAGTAAGAGGAGGAAACTAATAGGTTAGCAGCCCTGCAGACTGTTTGACAGGTGTGTCTGGAGAGAAGAATCTCTGTTCCCACATCTCAGCAATTAACCTAATGAGAACAATGTTATTATTACCAATAGGACTCATGTCCAAAGTATGGAAATAAGAGCCCATGATTAACTTTAAAAAAAAATCAAGTTTCAGCAGCAGGCCTTTAAAAATGAGAGCTCATATGCATAAATATTTATGGATATTTTTGCAGATTTTTTCCTGATCTCTGTGTCAGTAAACATGCAAATTGACGTGGAAATTCTTTTAAAAAAAAACATCAGCTGGCTTGTTTTTTTCACCTCAAACCTATTTCCATCGGTCAAAACCAACACTGACATGATAATGATTTTCTTTCTGTTTTCCCTCAACATGGATGAAGATAAACTCCTTCTCAAGGTTTCAAAGCGACACATCTTATCTGATCCACAGCGCCACTTTTTAATAACTCACTATCAGAAATGCACCAAAATAATCTCATCCCTCTCTCACGTTGCTTGTTGGAGAATTTTTGGCGCGAGTCCGCTCGCTCGCTGTATGTTAGGAAGAGGTGTTAGTCTACCTCTTGCTATCAGTGGGCGGGGACCGCGGCGGCGGCGGTGCTCGGCGTTGACAGCGCGATGAGTGGGAACAGAGAGGGAGCTGTCGGAGTCAGAGTTCAGCCGGTTTGCCATCGCCAACACGGCAGAGAGGCTCTCCACGCGGTGAGCTGTTGTGACTAAGAGACTGTCATGAGGGGGAATTTGGGAAGTCGACAACACTAGAGAGACTCTCGGCCGGCCGGCCTTCCTCTTCAGCTGCGAGACAAACACACAGTCTCTGTGACTGTAAATAAACAGGAACCTTCAGCCTCTCCACGCTCCACTTCTTTTCTTTTCAAGAGCCGGCGCCCAATGTCAGCGCTCGCCGCCAAATTATCTGTGAATACGGTGACTTTGTCAGAGTCGCCGCCTGCATTTTCTCGCCACACAGAGATCAGGGGTCTTTCAAACTACCTGTTAGCCCAATGTCAGCGGCACACACAGGATTTTCTGCTTTTCTCTGTGTTGAGAGAGAGGCAGCAGCTCTCTGTTTACCTCCAGCTCTCCCCGTCTGTATGGACGGCTGTTTGACTTTCAGCTGGATGGAAAATCAGACAACAAACAAGCTCAGTGTGCTCTTTGTTCAGAAGGTCTGCTTTCTGTGTGTGCTAGTGTTTCACTTTCTGCTTAATTTGGCTCGGCTGCTTTGTTTTGCTGATATTATTCTCTGCAGATCCGAATGTGGCAGAATTTTGAAAAGCAAAACTTATTTGTGTCGTTTTGGCGACTGTTGCTACGTGTTATATTTTGTCCCCGATTTAATTGGCGTTGAGTACAGAAGGTCAACAGTTTGACACAGTTTTTGGCAATAAATCTGCCTCTGGTAAATCTTATCATCAAATTGCTGTTGATACAGTGGTTGTACATTTGCCATCATCTTTAGCTTTAAAAAAAAAACTCCTCTAACATGAGAGGCAAGTTTAAAAAAGAAAGTTTGGGAAAAAAAACCCCACAGCCCTTTTCTTCATGAAACCCTCTGCATGAATGAGTGAAGATGTTTAATGAAACTCAGTGAGTCCTCGTGCTTCTGAAAACAGAATCTTTCTTTTGTTGCAAAGAAAAATAATTCCACTTTCAAATAGTTCACGTTTTTAGTGTTGTTACTCACAATTCTGTCAATGTGAGACATTTCACACAGACCTCCTTAATTCGTCTTAAGACACTGGGTTCAGTTGGTGTGCACGAGTCTGAGCAGAGCTTTAAAAATCAATGCAATCAGAAGTGACGGCAGAAATCCAGCTGCTGCAGGAAATGTAAGAAATAAACAAGTCTGCAGCCGTGCTCGCTGCTCTGTGTGTAATTAGACACAGCAGTGCTTTCAACAAAATGCTAACGCATGTCAATCAATCAATCAATCCTTTTTATTTGTCACATGAAATCCTTTCAGCTCCTTTTTAACTTGTGCATTCGTCATCATAAAGCAGAATGTAAAGCAGAATGGCACCCAGCTGCTCCAGGATCAAACCCAACACAAAAGGACGCGACAGCTCCGGACATCCCACTGGAGACTGTCTGCACACTGTCTGCACACTGTCTGCACACTGTCTGCAGAGTCTGCACAGTGTCTCCACCTTCTC
>CAFUXE010000072.1:178767-190235 GCA_903364295.1 Serranus cabrilla | reverse complement strand
AGTCTGCAGAGAGTCTGCGCCGTCTCTGCACCGTGTCTGCACAGTGTTTGCATTGTGTCTGCTCACTGTCTGCTCGGTGCTCCCTCTGAGGTAGAGATGGACGTTGTTTGACCCGCTGGTGGCGCTGTATGAAAGGTCAGGAGTTTTTACAATTCATCCTCTGGTTGTTGTTGAGACTTATAAGGCAAACCTTAAAAAATGTCAACCTGCTGGTGGCTGTGCATGAAAGGTCAGGAGATCACTGAAGTTACGAGTCCACCATGTGGAAACTATGGATGTCGTTAATTGCCGTGCATCCAGATTTGTTGAGGTATTTAAGTCTGAACGGAGCAACATGAGACCAGCGTTACTGTTTGCATGATTACACTCAGACTTCTCTCTGCTGTGTGTGTGAGAGTCACATTCCCTGCCAACCAAACTAAGTGAGATAACACACCCTCCACCTCTCCGCCTGCAGACACACACTCAAAGGTCACACTCGACATCATGCACTTCAAAAACACACACAGGCTGTTTCTCCTCTCTGCTGCAGGTGATGTCACATGACTTGGCAACAACGGCCCTCCCAATTACTAACATCACACAGAAACACACACACACACACAGTCACACACCTATTGAAGTTTCATTTTGTCAAGTTCATTGATGTGCCAGATGAAGTGCGATGTCCGCTGAGAGTTAAATCCTGCGACAGCCAATCAGCACATCAGCTCCTAATTTAATTAATAACTCCTCCGTCTAATTAGCAGGCGGCGGGCTGGGAGGAAAAACAGCTGCAGTCACCTGAGCTTCCCGACTCCTTCACAATCCCCGAAAAGATGAAAACGACAAGGGGAGTCTCCCGGGGTGATGGCGGCGGAGAGCGAGCTGTGTGTGTGTGTGTGTGTGTTCACAGGGTGTAGAGGTGCTGATCAACTGTAAATCCTCCGAGTGTAACATGTGTTTTCAAGCAGCAGGAAAGCAGCCATCGTGTTATCTGCCGGCCCTGAGAGTGTTCTCCAGTGGTGAAAAAAAATCTGGTGCTGAGTTTTACTTTTGGGATTCAATTGACAAGTTGTAGAGAAGCAGCAGCGGTGGTGGCGGCGGCGGCGGGGCTTGTCAGCGCTCGCCGTCTGGTTGTGTTGGTAATTAAAAGTGGGTGAGCTGGCCCTCTCACATCCAGAGGTGATAATATCATCAGGGTGTGGAGATAAAATAACATCTCTACAGCTGCAGCAGCGACGTTAGATTTGGTGACAGCTCGTCTGCAGATGTTCATAAACCAGACTCCCTTCATTTTTCTGACAATTTTAACCTTATAGCATCAACGTAAACACATCAAAAGACTGAAGACTTCCTTAATTAACACCAGGAGATGCTTTGAATAACTGTTGATCATTCATCCTCAGCCACCTCTGCTCAGCAAGCTTTGATTTAGGGATTTTCTCAAGTAAACGAGGTTGAAAACAGGTTAACGTATAAACTGTACACGCCATAACTACACCTTGACGTGTTGTAGCATTGAAGTATATGCAGCCTTAGAGTCTCTTTTCATATCATGACTGGAGAAGTGGAGATTTTCTGAAAGCTCTATGGGGAAGTTTTGTGCACAACTCATGAACCCCATTTAAAGGCGGCAATATGCATTTAAATGTGGAAGAAAAAAAGTTGTGAAGTACAACATCAGCCACTGCAGCATTTCCTTATTCTTCGACAGTTCAAACATGAGGTAATTGTCTTTGTGTTATAGTGTAATTTGAGCTGATTTTCCCTTAGATTTAATCAGAAACTGCAGTAAAATGACTTCGGACAGGATTACTTTGAAAGTTTCAGCTAGCCTCTGAAGGAAACCATCTATTCAGTCAATGTATGACATATTTAAGGTGATTTTCCCTGCAGAGAAGTCTGGAAACCAGTCAGATGTCTGTTGTTCTTTGCCAATTCAGACATAAATCTCCCCAACCTGCTCTTTGTCAGGCCCGTCGCTCACATGGCGTGGGTTTGATAGGATGATTGGCGTCCAGGGTAGCTCATAAATCCTGGCAGCACTGATCAAAAATATATCAATATATCACATTTCACTGCACTCATTAATAACTCATTAAACTTCTGCAGATTAGTCTGTTAAAGCCGGGCTACCTATACAATAAGTGCAGGGAAACCACTTCAAATGTTATATGATCATAGCAACATTTAAGCAGAAATCCTGTCCCCCCTCTCAGCAAACTCAACCCAAATCCCTGGATATGTAGTCTGTCAAATTTCTTGGCAATCAAATGAGCGCACATATGGCGTCTTCACAATCAGAAATACTTTATTAGTCCCCCGGAGGGAAATGTGGTTTCGCTACAGTTACTCCAACCAAGCATAGAAAGAAATAGAAAGTATATGTATATGAATAGCAGAAAAGTTAGGAAAATACAATCTGAGAGGTGAAAAAGGTTTATTCTCTGAAAGGTTGTGTTTGTGACGTCATGTTAGATAAATGACGGCACCAGAGAGAAAGTCAGGAAGTCAGCAGCAGCTTCCATTGAAATCACAGCCACCATCAGGCCAAACACTCCGTGTAATGAGTGACTCTGACCTGGCAGGGCCGCATCATTTGCACATAAATTTCCCAGGAAGGAAGCAGCAGACCGAGTGTAACATCCTCCACAACAATAAGAAGGAAAAAAAGCAGAGATTCTCTTGTTAAAAGCATGGAGCTTCCACCGAGCCTTTGGACCGGCTCTGCTGTGATAAAAACCCTCTGATGGCGGGAGGCCTCCGTCTGGCTTCCTGCTGAACAAACAGATAAATCAGAGCGAGCGGGAGACGGTGAAGTGCCCACCACTCGCCTCCTCCGTCAAGTTGCTTGATGTTGCCTGAAGTGTAAAACAGACCCCAGTGACTCACTGTTATGGAGACGGCAATGAAACCAGCGATGGCTCTCCTGACAAGCTCCTGCTTCAAAAGAAATCTCTCCCTCTGTCCTCCTCTACCTCTCTCCACCTCCCAGTCTCTCTCCGTTTCTCCATATGCATGTGAGCTAAGTGTGCAGGTGAAGTGGGAATCGCTTGAAAGGAAATTGAAATGCAACAAAGCCGGGGACTGGAGCGGAAGACGAATGTGCAGACTGAAGTGGCTGCTGCTACGGATGATTATCATTATGGCTCTCCTGAAGGCTGATGGACTCTGTTAGTTCTGGTCTGCAGGCAGGATGCTAACAGGATGCTCGAATCAGAGAACAACAACAAGAGTAACCAGGCAGCACTGACCTCCAAACACAACAGCTTTCAAGCTGCAGATACTCCACAACTCTCCACATTCAGACATGTAACCATGTTGGGACACGCCCTCACATGTTCACGTCGACCTTCTGGATCAACATTTTTAACACGTGACACAAAACATTTTATTACTTTCAGAACACAACTTTGCTCATTGATGTATGTTGCAAATGTGAACACAGGTTACATATTTCATCATATTCTGTTATCATCAGACCACAACTGCTGCAGGTCTTTTTTTCCAGAATGGTTTTCCCTCAAAAACAGAAATATAGGGCATTTGTGCAGGCAGCAAAATAGGATTCATATCAGCATTTTAGTCCGTCCTCCGCCATCATCTTGCTGACGTAGTTGTAGAGATTTTGAATCGCATATTTTACATGTAAACTTCTGGTAGTCATGTCTCACTTCTGGCATTTCTGTACATTTATTTCCTGTTTAAACTGTCTTTTATAACACCTAACCCTGCTCTAAACTTAGCTCAGAGGTTTTCTAGACTAAATTCTCAGAAGCTGCAGCTCTTTTTATAGCCACGAAACGTACATGTTTGTTTTATGACGCGTGTGTCTTATTTAAAAAAGCGTCGCTGTACCACGAGCTGTCACTTCAACCCATCATCACATTTGGCCGTCATTTTCATCTCAACTACACACCTCGAGTAAAGTTTCATGACTGCATCTTACACGGTTGTGACACAGTGATAAAACATGTCAACAGACAGACAGACGGATGTAAAAACACTTGAAACAGTACTCAAAACTGCTTCTGTGGCTGCTAATCAACATATATTACTGTAAACTCGTGGATGCGGCCTTTTTTATCATATAAAGAGATAAAAGCTTTCTATATAACTCTAAGGTCACTTGTGAGGTTGTAGTGGATGTTTTAAAGTGACTTAAAAAAGATGGACAGATTTTTTATGTGATGTCTCTCTGATGGATCTGGGCTGCAGGATCACATGATCAGGCCCACTTAGTCAGTTTTATGACGTCTCCTGAGGTGTTCGTCAGATCCGTCGGTGTCGGACGATGAAGATTGCTTCATCACCTAAATGGAGCAGTTCAGATAAGACTTCATTATTTTGGTCCAGGACCGTGTCCCGCTGGGAGAAGAGTTTTCACCGCTAAAATGAAATGATCCGCGTTATGTTCATTCTGTATATATATATGTGTGTGTGTGTGTGTGTGTGTGCGGCTGCCAATAACCCGCAGCATGACAAACAAATCGCCTCCTGGGGAGAAACTGCGGCGGATGTTTCTGGCTGCAGTCATCAGTTCAACAAACGCCAACAGCGGCTGCAAAAACATTCTGTGGGCCGCTGCGTCCAGCGTGTCAATCACGTGCACAGGAAGTGGAAAATCACTTCCTGGCCTGCCGGCTCTTAGAGTGCCTCCCCAGCTTCATGGAGATGTTTCATGGAGCAGCGAGGGCGCTCCGGTCCGCAGGCTGCCAGACTGCTGAGGCAGCAGGAAAAAAAAAGGAGGCCAGCTGAGGAGGAACGCTGGAGGAGCACGACTCTGCCGCCACCGCTGCCGCCTGAATCCGCTGAGCGAGCAGTTCAAGGCTTTGAAATTAACGTTGATAAAGTAGGCTGAGCCCCCTCCCTCCCTGCAGAAAGCCCTGTGTGCTAAATCACAGTGGGGCAGGCTCACTTGTCATCAGACTGAATGGGTGCAGCGGCCTACATGTTAAAAATACAGAGAGAGAGAGCTGCAGTCGGGCCCCGGCGGCCCCCGAAACACCTGCTGACTGAGGGAGACCAGGTCCTCAAAACAAAACCTCCGAGCTCTGTGGGAACAGAAAGCGCTGGAAATGCACCACGAGGAAACCTGCCACTTCCAAATTAACTAGTTACAAAAAACTTTCTAAGCTCTCGCTCCGGCTTCAGCATCTTGAAGCCATAATTCCTCTTAAATTCAATTGAAAATCAATGTTGTGCACAGTGCCGAGGAGCAGACATGAAGTTTGGCTTTTTAATTAGCTTTTTTGGAGAAAAGGGCTGTGTACAAAAGGCTTTTATACAGATCAAAATGACTCAGGAATGTTTGATTGTGCGCTCTCCAGCAGCTTTTCAGCAGTGTGTGTTGGCTACACAGTCACAAACAGTGTAACCCACACACTGACAACAAAGACTGATGTGTCCACAATGAGGTTAGCTGCTCCAAAAGAGGAGAAAAACTTTTAATTAAACATTTTACTGCAAACACAAAGGTCTCGGCTAAGTGCTGAACAATGAAAACATGCTCTGCTGTTAGATCTCTCACATCAACACTCTGACACATCTGCCCTCAGCTTCACCTCTCTCTGCTGGTCAAGCAATTAGAAAGTCTCCGAGCGACTTTAAAACAAGGTTAACTGAACATCAAGCTAACCCAGAGGAAGCAGAATCAATATTTGGATAAAAAGACAGTAAGATCGGTTCAGAGTTCAAGGAACAATCTGTTCAGAAATAAAAATAAAAGTGGAAATGATCAACCTTTTTAGCTCCGCGCTGACTCCGCCGTCCTCGGCCGACACGCTGTCTTTCACAGCTGCTGCAGGTTCAGTTTTAAAGCCAGTGGACAAACTGATATTATATGAAAGTAGAAGAACTGAGGAATTAATTAGAGCAACTATTTCATGTTATTTTGTAGAGAAAGGGGGCTAAATAATGCTCCAGATTTTGGCAAAGGAAAACCTAAAATGACCTCTGACCCCAAGATATCTGAATAGTTCTGTGTGTACAGACGCTTTATGCTAATCACATGCATTTTGGGGCAAAAACCATGCAAAACCAATATTAATATGTTATTATTTGTCTTTTGTTTTTAACTATTTGTTGCACAAAGCCATTATAAATGCTCAAAATATTACTGTAACTTTGTGTTGCTATTAGAGCTGATCTTTGTGAGTTTGATTGTTTTTGTATTGAGGCTCTTTTGCAGAGAAAGGGGAAGATTTTGCACAAAATATACACATATTACTGATTTTAAATATGTGCAAATCCAGGAGCAGTGAGATGCTTGGCAGTGCGTCAGGTGCTGTGCAGATGCTTCAAGGATTTCTTTTTGTCTTTATTTTTGCAGGTTTTCAAAAAGCTGCACAGTCCTTTTGTCAAGTTTCTGTCCGTCTCTCACATTTGTTGACATCGCTGCTCCGTCCTCAGCCGGGAACATTTTAAGGTTTTCGCTGAAAAAAATCAAAGGTCAGGCCGAAGCTTCCCGAGAGCCAGTGACACATCACAACCCGGGCCGCTGCCCCACTTACCTCCCGGTGACGTGATCCCGGTGATTCATCATGTAAATAAATGTGTTTGGTGGACTTTCTGCTGAGCAGGGAGAACATGATGTAAGCAGGAAGAAACCGCAGCCGGCGCTGACAGGTATTAATGACGTCAGGCGGGGCGGGAGCGTCCATACGTTATCAGACGTCCCACAGAGGCAAAGTCACCATCGTTCAACTCCAATTTGACTGATTCAAACTCAAGCTGAATCACAAAAACACAACAAAACGGCGGCAGCAGATGGTGAAATAGGTCAACAGCTCTTCATTTGAGCTGTTTAAATGTTGCTTTTTACCAAAACGGTCTCATCAGCGGCCGAGCCTTTGAATGAGGATATTAAAGGAGCGCGGCGTGTTTACACGGCGCTCCAGCAGCAGCAGCAGCCTCGCTCCCGCGGGGGCTCGTAAAAGCTGAGGGGTGGGGGGGCACCCAGCGGAGGTAAACACGCCTTCGGGTGTGGGTCCACGTCGAGAGACACGGCGTGACCTTTACAACAGCGGTTGATGAACGTCACCAGCTGAGAGTTTGCCCTTTTCCCACCTGTATCTGAAACCCTGCTGAAAATAATCATTTCCTCTCCTCTCGCTCGCTCTCTGCTGCATCGACTCCGCTGCGTTCTGCTGAGCTATTAGTGTAATGAAAGAAGGAATAATTCAGAGCCCGTTATGCTGACTATACATTAAGAGACATTTACACACACTCACATTTATCAACAATCTGCTGTGAGTCATTTTTCTCCAGCCGCAGAGGTGAACACAGCAGAATCACGCTGGACTCTGTGTGAGAGCTTTTCCACTTCCTGTTAGAAACTCAGAGCTCGTTCGCAGCATCACCTCTCAGCGCGTTTGTACCACTAAAGACAGCAGCGGCTGCTTTCACAACTTTTCTGAGGATGATTTGATTTTCAGTCCATAAGTACGGGTGAGTAGGGGCCTTTATTACCTTCTAGTCGAGTTTTTCTCCTTGAAAGTGGCACAATAGGTTTCCCTTCCCAATCAATGGCCGCTCTCTGTTTTGTTACATTTCACTCTCACATTTCTGCACAGAAAAAGGCCAGTTTGTTTGGTTTAGGTTAGAAAACTTCTTCTCTAAGGTTCGGGCTAAAAGGTTCATGGTTAGATGTTATAAAACAAGTGAAATAACTGCACAAAAAAAGACGTTGATACCAGAAGAAACGTTGGTTAATAAAAACGTGTCAGTGTGGTTCGCTAAAGTCGTGAAAAGAAATCGACTTGACGAAAGGAAGTTTATCACATGAAAGAGCCTGTTACATCAGCCGACCACGCCTTTACAGTATCTGAAGTGTGTGATTATTGGCCGTGGCGTCCTGCATCATCACTTCCTGCTGCTCTGCTTGTCAAACACGCCGCGATCTGTTTCTCGCCGCTGGGTTACAAAAATCCCTGCTGGCATCTTCGCACCTCGGCATCCGCCCAGGTTCAATCTGCCCCAACACACACACACACACACACACACACACATTTCCTCCCAATTGAAACCCAGCTGCCACGCATCAGTGATGGGCAGGTCAGCCGCGGCAACCGCAATGAAGGACAACATCATTAAGCTCGATATCGGCGGCGGCAAAGCAAACAGCCTGTCCACTGTCATCAGGGTGATGCATTGGCACTCGCCGCAAAGAGGACGTTTTAATTGTGTCCAAACACGCACACACACGCTGACATGCAAACACACACACACCTCCCAGGACCCCTGTGTGTGTGTGTGTGTGTGTGTGTGTGTGTGTGTGTGTGTGTGTTGCTGCAGTTGGGTGGTTTGCAGAATAAACCTGTGTATTGTGTGAGGCTGCTGCTATTGAGCGCTCTGTCAAACACACAATACATGTTGTCTGAGATCAATTGTGTGGTAACCTTGTACGGATGAACTTTCCCTTGTTGCATTTGGAGGCCGTGGCTGAATGGAGCCAACGGATTTTATACTCAATGACAGATGAGAGTGAATCAAACTGTTCTGCGTGTACAATCAGCGCTGCAGCTTAATGGGAGTTTTAATTTACTATCAATAACTGCTGTTATTTTTGACGTGTTCTAGACAAATGATCTCCTCAAAGTTCCCAGAGTGCAGAGTGATTTTTCAAACTGATTGTTATTATGTCCAAAAACCCAAAGATGTGCAGTTCACAGTGTTCTGAGACAGAAAACAGCAGCAGATCCTGACTCTGGTGAGCTGGAAACAGATCATGTTTGGGGTTTTTGCTGAATATATTAGTTACGACATGCATTCTTCATGTCGTGCCTTGGAAATTAAAGGGAGTTTTGATCTGGTTATGAAACTGTAGATGCCTCTATATAAGCAAAGAAGCACATCAGAGGGAATATTGGCTATTTCTTTATGGGTCTGATTCCATTGACATCGAATGAAATCATGCAGGTGCAGCAGAAGCTCCTTCAGGTCTTAATCCAGCAGGATCTCCATGCATTAGTGGACTAGCATTAGCTTAAAACAAAGGCTAACATTAGCATCTTACGTTCAGCGTTAATAAGAATGTTTCTCCGTCTGTAGCATTCAAAACGAGCAGCACGGATGTTTGTACCAGTCGGGTTTGATGCCATTTGCAAAGCCAGGAGCAACATTTATAAAGAGAAGACTTAGTCTGACGCTGTTGTGCAGAGAGAGCAGAGACATACAGGTGACAGTTTGCAAGTTGGACCAACTGGAAACCAGAATCAGCAGAAGAAGTAGGTTCACGTTGGTCAGAGCGGGATATGTGAGACCATGCTTGAGTAAAATTAGAGGTTTTCTAAAGGGAGTCTGGTGCTTTATTACCGCTTTGTCTACAGGAGGCGCCAAAAACCAACACCAAATAAAACTTCCTTGTTTAATATGTTTGTCACTTTACACTACTTAAAGCAGATAGTTTACTGATATTATCCTACTAAAACTAGCTTTTCCTTCATGTTATGTTATATCAACAGCTGCTGGGTTATTGTCAGCTCCTGCAGCTTGTTTTCATACTGAATTATTGAAATACAGGCTCTAACGAGCATTAGCTGTCTCTCTTCCATCCGTCCATTTTATACTTGAATTCCATTAAATACAGAGACTAACATTCAGGAACACTGTCCACCCGTCTGTTAATGGCTTACAATGACAGTGTACATTTAATTTAAAATATAGCTGATATTATGCTTCAATATATACCAATTTAGTAACTTGTCTATAATAATTAAATATGCAAATACTTGTATTATGGATGATCAAGTTGTAATTGCCACAGAGTAATTTCCTTCCACTCAAACGGCTTATTAATTGACACAAATGACCAATATTTGCATCTATAATGCATCAGAACAGCAGGAAACGAAATGTTTACATTAACATACTTTAAATGTGTGCGTCATTAATTATTCTGAATCATTAAAACAAGGTAAGAGGACAACATTTAATTCTAAATAGACATTTATAACCTCGTTTTCATTTCCTAGTGTCTATTTTTACTCAGCCACAGTTTTAACCACCACTGACAGGCTAAAATCCAACACTGTAATGTTCATTATAACCACAATATGAAAGCGCTGGAGCGTGCAAATAATATTCTAATGATTTATGTTTTTCAAGAGCTTCTAGAGCTCCAATCTCCCCAGTGATTACTGAACAAATACCGCAGAAATACAACCAAAGGTTTAATAAAACAGAGTTAAAGATGCACTTTAGTACAAAAAACACAGCAATATAAGTTGTTTAAAGTGCTTTATTTCATGGTTGTATTGTGAATAATCAGTTAAGAAGTAATTACATAATAGAAGAAATAACATGCTGATGTGAGTGACTCTATCTGTGGGCGCAGGGAGTCAAATATTTCAGCATTTTGTTTGTTTTAACACAAAATTCCTGTTGTTTTCCCGACACAATGTTCTCATCTGCATATCAGACTGAAACAACAGCGGACCTCCGTCGCTACAACCTCAGTCTGACAATGATCCATTATTACACAAATAAAACAAGAGCAGGACATAAAAATAAGCATAATATCAGCAGTGTTTGTGAAGATTGCGTGGCTTTATGTAAAAATTGTGCCATTATTTCCGCAGCATTCTTCAAAAACAAAAGGATAAATATGTCCATTTTCCCAACTTTAGTCCCATTTCATGCTGTTCTCTTGCTTTTCATTTCACGCTCGGCTTCAGCCTATTTATAGATGAGACGGAGGAGGGAGGCAGGAGGCCATTACTGACAGGAACTAACCTGAGTGTGTGTGTGTGTGTGTGTGTGTGTGTGCTCATGCATGCGTGTCATACATTCTGATACAGACTCCTGCATTGTGTATTGTTGTCGGCAATTTCCTCTAAAAATCAAATTCCAGTTTTACTGAAAATGTAACTGAGATTCAAATGTTCAGAGAATATTTTAAAATGCCCTTTTGTTTATCAGTTACTCTCTCTGGGCTAAAGAGGTAGATGAGGGTGTTCAATATCTGCAAAAATAAGTCAAAACATCCATTTATAAACTCTCATACTCAGTCCTTTCCAAACAAATGCATAGTTTCCTGGGAATTTAAATAGGAGGACCCGTGTTTGCATTCAGTTATGTGTGGAATTATTGTTCTGTCAGCCTGTTATTCTTGCCTTACCTTAACCAAGTGTTCGTCGATGTTTTGCCATGTTAAAATACTGGTTTTGCCAGGTTTTTAAGAGCTGAGTGAAGCAAAAAGAAATGACAATACCGGCGATATTGAGAATCTGCTTTTTTATCTCGTGATGCGAGAAGAATCAGTCAGATGGATGCAAAGTCTGACCAATGTATGTTCTTTTTACGACCAATTCCGATTTCCAAGAGGAAAAGTTCTTGATTCACCGATATTGCAGGTGATGTAATGAGTGTTTGAGCTGGAACGCTTAAACAGCACATATTAATCCATCCTTAAACAACGATTATCACGTTTTCTAGCCTGTTTAAAGCTGCGGCTGTCGTGTCACAGTGAGAAGGGGTTGCAGCAG
>CAFUXE010000072.1:162690-174309 GCA_903364295.1 Serranus cabrilla | reverse complement strand
AACAAAAGATTCCTGCCGCCAAAATGAGACGGCGAGCCACAGAGACAGAATTATATTGATAACTCGGAGAATAAAGCAATTTCTTTTTTATCATAGTTTCATATTGCGCCCTGTGCAATGGCCCGTGAGGTAAATTTACTCTTGGAGCACTTCCCTGCAATATATAGTCCTCCTCTCCTCCTCTCTCGCTCTCTCCGGCTGCCATATTTGCTCTCTAAAACCAGTCCTAATGTATCAATTGTTCTGATCTGGCTCTGCTGGAGTGTGAACAAACAAATTGGATTGTGCCCCCGTCCCCCAAATAGCTTTCCCCTTATCCACCCCCGCCTGGCCGACAGGGGCTGTTCACTACATATTTTCATGGAACATCTCAATCCAGGCAATTTCTCCAACACACACACACACACACACGCACACAGCGAGACCTTTAAAACCATTTCCCAAGGTCAGAACAAATGGCCAGACTGTAGTGGCGTATAATGATAAAAGCACTCAGAGCGGCTGCTGCTAAAGTGCCTTTCCAAAAACACAAAATGGCCTCTCCATCCCCGCTGCGTGTCACTCCTTCAGTCCGCGGGGAGGCGGCGGCGTGGCGGGAGCGACGCCGTGGACCGAGCCGAGCTGTTTCATAACGCTCCGCGGCTTTTATCTGGAGACAATAAACGCTCGTCTTGCAGGATGAAAGTGGGCAGACGGTGTTTTTCTCTCTCTCTCTCTTCATGAAGCTCCTGACACCAAAGTGTGTTTATTCTCAGGGAGAAGCTGCAGCACATGAGCCGGTCAGGATCATGTATGATGTGATTCACACACACACACACACACACACACACACGTATACACAGGATCCTGCCCTCAGCCAAACAAAAGCTCTATTAAATGATTTTCTTCCTGAACAGAAGCTGATGGATGAACAGAGCTGCTCTGCAGAATGATTCATGTTTGACCTGCATCTCCTCATCTCATTTCTGAGCTGTTTTGTAACCTTCAAGTAGGCAGAAACGTTCTGTACACCATTTTCCTTTTTCTTCTCTGCAAATTACACAGTCGTATTCCCTGAATGGCTCCACATACGAGATGTTTCCAGCAGTTTAAAGAGTATAATACTATATAAAGTGTTCTCTTACAGAGTGAAATGAAATGCCAATTCAGCCTGATTATAAGACAAGAAAATCTGTGTTTGGCCACTTGTAGAGATTCTTGACCCTGTGAACCACAAGCTGCTTTTTTCTCAGTTCTCACTCAGAGACGGATACAGAAAGAAAGAAAGCAGCGTTAGTTCATATTGGAAGTCACGATAAATCTGACAAATATAGTATTTAAATGTTAGTATAAATGGTATTTTCTAACCGAACATTTATTCACAATTTAACTGTGTTGTCTTCAAAGCACCAACTTGATTTATTATTAGCATAAAATTATAATTAAATATTTCCATATTCTTTTACTGTACTTTTCTTATATTTAAGAAATATATCCGCTGAGGCAAAGACATGTTAATAATGACTTTTTTACCCTGAAAAACAACAAGCAACTTTAGATAAATAAATATCTGTGTCATTCACATTATTTGTGCTTTCTTAAATAATGTATTTGGGATATTCGTGTACATCTCTAATAGATAATACCTCTTTCTTAAAGGTTGTGATTTGGAGGTGAGCAGGGCTAAACATGATGCCTTTTAATGAAAGGAGGACGTTTTTACATAAAAAAGACGAGTATTTTTTGCACAAACAGTGAATTTCTTTTTGTAAATGGATGGATTGGAGTTTAAGGAAATATGAGTCATTTTGATGAGACTTTTTGAGCTTTACTTAGTTGAAAAAAGTTATGAAAGAGTTTGTCATTCATCAAGATACAGGAAGTGACTTGCACACAAATATGTGTAAATATAACAAATCATGTGGTTACACATTGTACCAAAAACCAATAAAAATAATGTTTTAGTAATCACAAAAGTAGTTAAATTAAATTATTTTCTCTGAGCTTCACTAACTGCCACTCCCTCCTGAACTCTAGTAACCTCTGTTCCTGCCATTCTAAGCCCCGCCCACCTGCTCACCTGTTCCCACTTCCTTCATCAGACCTGCAGGTTAAAACAGCCTGTTTATACCTGTTTACCTGTGAGATGATCACTCCACTCACCTGCACAAACAGCCCTTATATTCAAGAAGATAAATCATTCCAACAGCTTTTTAACTGAGTGACACCTTTTCAAATAATTGTGTTAATATTAAAGTTATGAAACAATAAAATGTTCTTTCATCAAGCCACAGTAACAAAAACAGACACACAGCCCATTAAATCAAGCCAACTTCAATTTGTTTCCCTTATTTTCTAAAATGTTTCGCTTTTATTATCAGTCATTCAGTCGTCATTTTTCAGATTATTAATAAAAGTTAGAAGAATTTCTGTGTCTTGGTGTTGCACCAAAGTTTTATGGATCCTTGATCCAAGCTGCACCCTTCCACCAATTTTTGTGAAAATCGTGCAGGTAGTGTTTCTATAATCCTGCTGACAGACACCTGAACAAACAGACTAAACACTAAAAACACGTATTTAGGACACAGCCGCCAGAATCACCTGGAATTCTTCAGCTCATCCCCAAAGGAAGCATTTCAAACCTGTGTGACCCCGATGCTTCGAGTCATTTCTGTTACATTTCAGACGCTCCGCCGTGTGTTTTCTCCACACAGAGCGCGGCGGCGGCCTTCAGGCTCCGCTGGCGGCCGCTGAACCAGATGAAGTTGGGACGAGTTGTTGACAAGGGAACACATCTGAGTTCATCATCTCCGTTTGCTGAGGCGGAGGCTGCGGAGGACCATTACCTGCCACAACACATCCATCACGCCTCGACCTGGCCAAACGGTAAGCACCATATAATGACTTCCATTGATCCGTTCACTGACTCCTGCCCCCTCCCACACACGCTCCTCTCCTCCATCCATCGCTCTGCAGAAGAAGAAGAAGAAGAGGCGGCCGACAGAGAGCCTGATCCGCCGCCAGCCGGGCCGGCCGCCATGTCGCAGCTTTAATCTAATTGTGGACACGTAAAGATTCACATTAAGATGCTCAATGAGGCTTGGCGTAACAATTCTCTTCACAAGCTTCCTGTATCATAAGTTACAGGAAAAGCCCGCTCCTCTGATTAAAGCAATTTATCATCTGGGCCATTATTAAAAGGCATCCTGTGACACGGCGAGTTATCTCGCATCGCTGCGTGCGGCCGACACACGGAGCTCAGAGGCTGCCGGGAGCTCGAGCACTTCACTTCTGTGTTACACTCCAGTTTACAGGTTCAGATACTTTTAATTTGGAGCTTTTTTTCTTGCATTACATTTCAGAGTCGTTCCTCTACATTAATCTGACGGGAGTTGCTGATTATTCTGGAGATTCATATTTTACTTTATCATGAGTTGAAAAATGTTGTTAGTGATTCTTGGAGCATTTCTTCTAAACTTGATGGTACATGACTCCTATTGAAATGCAGCAGTGAACTGCCATTTAATGGCAATAAGGAAATTAAGCCAGCACACATTTGCCAAACCAACCACTTAAGATGCTTTAAAATGGGAAACAGTCACCGCCATCACTTCCAAACACCTTGGAAACATTTCATGAAAGCTAATTTTACTTGGAACGGAGCAAAAGGAATACTTTTCACAGATCTCTATGAACTGAACTTTTACTCATTTATGCTAAGTTCAGTGTTTGACTGCAAATCTGAATGTTATCAGTGGTTATTATTCCCATAATAATGGGTGATTAGGGGGCTGTTCCACCTGCTGGCAGGTTGAGAAGGTCGTTATCAGCCAACTTAATGGCCATTCGCTGAAAATGTATTGAACAGGCAGCAGTTTCCTTGCAATTACGCTACAAAACTTCTCTTATATAAGGGCAAAAAACGTCCTGGTTACGCATTACAAAGTCAGTTTAAAAAGTAAATGAAATAAGTGTAAATGCTAGAAGTAGCAGAGTCACAAATGGGAATACCGGATCGCCGACGTTGACTATTTGAGGGTTATTTTTGCTTGGACTTTGCTTTCTTCAAAGTGACCTCCTCAGGCCGGTAGTGTACTTCAAATAATTTTGTTTCCACATGGGACACGATTCTCTGTCTCCTGGGTCAGAGTCTTGGGTTTGTTCGACACCCAACACACGTTCAATTATCAGCCCATTTAGTGGGGTGATAACAACCTACTGACCTGCCAGCAGGTGGAGCAGGACTCAACTCACCCATCAGCCGTGTTTCCATTAAAGTCGAATTCAAAGCAAAATGTTTAAATGTTGCATTAAAGAAAAATTGGGTATTAGGGACGTTGTGTCCCTAAGCTACCTAAACGTACTTTGGTCAGAAGATAGTAGAAGAAGAAGAGATCGAGGAAGAGAGAAAAAGAAAGAAGAGAGAAAAATAGGTTGCTAGTCAGACATCTTTGGCCACCCATGACAGAAAAGATGTCTTCAGGAATTAGATGAAATTGGACAATTTATACTTTTTTCCTGTCAGAGGAAACAGCTGATCAGTCATGTGAGTTAAATATTCGCTATGTCAGAATTTATTTAGAAAAAGTTTTTCCATCTCCTGTTTAGCACATTTGTTTTGAAAAAGACAACAAAAAAATAGCATATTTTTGACGTTTTTTTCATGCAAATCTTCAAAATACACTGAAAATCTGTTGATTAGAACACGACTATAGTTAGGAGCTGATAATAGCTGATAGTGTCCATTAAACAAGTCGTTTCTGTGCTGTTGTTGTGTAGTTTGGGGCCTCAACATTAACAGCAGTCGTTTCTTCTATAAACTCACAAACTTTTTGAAAAGACTTTTAATAAACATAAATCTCTGTTAACTCCCTGCTGCTCCACATCTGCTTCTCTTAGTGCTCACAAACCAGTTGCGGTAAATGTTTTATTTCAGCGTTTGACCGCTGCCCGTCTGACAGCATGTGGACTCCTGAACGTTTCACCGTGTGACTGTCACGTGTTCAGCTCCGCCTGCTTTAAATGTGGAGTTGTGACTCTGAAAGGTTTCATCACATTTATCAGATGAGTTAAGAAGCACAAATCTGGCTGCTGTTTACCAAGCTGTTGAAAATATTTTTACATAAACTGACACATTAATGCTCCGAAAGCAGCTCGGCTGTGGCAGGCGAAGCTGTGACCTCACCATTTAACTCCAGACGAAATCAGCACTCAAATCTTACATCAGTGTTTTTTCCAAAGTGAGACGCTCGATTTCATCTCGTGTCGTCTCTGCTGTGTGTCACAACAAATAAGAGCAATTACTGCAAACCAAAACATACTGAGATATGGAGAGCGGCACGAGCGCCGTCACCATCCAGTCACTTTCTTGGCAGATCGAAGCTCGCCATGCGGACGGCTCGCGCTCCAAGATCGACTCGGAGGTTGGACAAGAAATGAAAAGCGCTTTGCCAGCCGACAGACAGACGGACACAGCCGGGATCTGGACGAGCTGTCAAGTAGTTGGTGCTTCTTCATACGAGGAGATGGTTAATTTGACCCAGGAGAGCACAGAGAAATTGATTTTAACTCTGTTAAATTAAGTCTACTGAGGGACTCGGGGGCACCGGCCTCATGGGTTCATTTTATCCCGATGTGGAGATGATGAGGAGCTGCGCTGCCAACGGCAACTTTGTCAAGAGTCTTCTGACACGCCGTACTCGCTCACTTTCTCACTCTCTAATTGCACACACACATGCTGGAGTTCGGCATTCACAGTCAGAGTCTCGCTGTGAAGAGCAGAAACTGTCCACCTTTTGAAAAATCATTGCAGAGTCTCGACCGGCGAGACGTCAGTCAGCTGAGAGAGCCAGAGAATTATTATCAGGTGAAAATCCTGAATCCTCACTTCATCAACAAGTATCCAGAGTTAAAGTGCTCACTGTGGAGAAGTTATTTAGCTTTACTCTCAGGTACAAACTTAGAGAGAGAGATGGAGGAAAGGAAATGCAAATTTTGGAAAATAAGTCAGCAAAGACAGAAGGAAGGAGCGAAAGAAAAAAGTTTGTGCTGCAAATTATTTGCAGAAAAAAGGACAAAAAATTAAACCAAGAAATGGAGAAGAGGAGGAAAATACACAAATCATGGAAAACTAAAGAAAATCTGGAAAGAAAGAAACTCAAAACTAGTAAAGGCAAGGCAATAGGGTCACTTAACATGAAACCTTAACATGAAAGGAATGAAAAAAAACATGAAAAAAGGAAAGAAAAGTCACTGATTCTATTTCTCTCTCTCGAATCCATTTAAATTAATTCAAATATTAAATGTGTTCCCTTCTTGTTCTGTGTGACTCTCGACCTTCCAAAGTCGGTACATTGATAAATAAGGTTTGCAGTACGTGGGCCCTTTTCTTTGCCTGGTGTTTATGTGTCTGTCCGTCTTTCTGTGGACAAAACTCTGCAGTGAGGAAACTTTCCGCCCGGGTCGTGTTTGGCGTCGTGCCTGCTGTGATTCCATCTGGATCGATAGAAGATCTCCAGTGAACGCTGCGAGGACGGTTCCTGAGCTTCTGTGGGAATGTCTGCTTCCTGTGTGAAGATTATTTAATGCTCCTGTTTGCACAAAATCAAAGTCCATTTCATTCGACATAAACACTCAGGTAAACATGTAGTAGAACAGATGTACGGCTCATCCATTGCTCTCTATTAAAATCCCAGTCTATACAGCAAAGATTTGTCTTTATTTTGAAAAAAAGAGAGAAAAGGAAAGCAAAATAGAAGATACAAACTACAAAAAAACACAATTTAATGAAAGTGAGACATGCAAATAAAAGTAAGGAACAGAGAAAAGATAAGAAAAAGAAAATAAAGAAGGAAAGTGAGAAAAAAGTAAGTCTTAAAATAGCAGAACTCAAGAATCGAGCTGCAGAGAATGTACTCCTTTTTGGGGGAAGACGAGGGTGAGGAGGAGGGAGAGCAGGGCGAGGAGGAGGCGCTCCCTGTGGAGACGCGGCCCTGGCTCCAAATCAACTGTCTGGGAACGACAGCACAATCCGCACATATGCTCCACTAATGGGGCAAATCAGCGGCGAGCGAGGCGGCAGAACAACCACATGTGAAGGACAGGAGGAAGACAGCGACCACGAGGTCGAGGCGACCACGATGTCCTTGCAGAAATTGGCCGCTGTCGTCGCTTAGCGCCATGCTAAATTGTGTTTTAAAGCGGCAGATGAGAAAGTGTGTTTTTGTTAATGTGTGAAAGTGTTTGTGTTGTGACCTACAGAGACAGCCGGGTCGAGTCGGGTCCTGTTTGTCTCACGGAGAGACGTGAACGTACACGAGGACGCTCACATGTTACAGCAGCAGCACCTGTCCACCATCGTTTACTTTCTGCTGTCTGTGACCTTTAGTTTTAGCAGGACGGTCTCCTGAGATCACAGTCTCTTTCAGAGCGTCCTCTCCAAAATGGCAGCGCAATTATGTTTCAGAAAGAACACAGAAGGTGACAGGAATAAATATACCATATATATATAAGATAGAGGTTACTTATTTTACTTATGGTCAACAGATTCCTTTAAAAACCAACAGAGAATTGATCCGTTTTCAGGCTGCATGGATTCAGTTATCCTGTGATGAAGTGAAGTGTTTGAGGTGATTTTTGTGCCGTGTTTTACATTCAGATCTGCAAAAAACAAGCTGTTAATGCAGCTAAATTTAAAATATATTGATACTAAATATAATTTCTAACTGTGGAAAGGCCAAACACACAACACTAATACTAATTTTATGCAGCTAAATCTGCGTAATAACACTAAATTCCTGCATGTATCAAAGCAGAATAAAGACAGCGGCTTGTTTCACTGCAGCCTCCTTCAGTTTGTCGACTTCTGCGAGAGAAGGAGGCGTTGATGGTGTTAATATTTACCCCGCTGAGGAAAGGGCACAACACTCTGCAGAAGCTACAGATGACTTTAAAATGTCATTTTCTAGTTCACTGCCCTGTAACTCTGCTGCTGCTTCTTTAAAGGAAAACAAATACCAGCATTTAAATCACAGCCGCCGCCTCAAACACTCAGAAACACTCTGAGCTGCAAAATGTCACCGAGAGAAAGAACCCTTCAGATATTTACAGGATAATCCAGTTTATGAGAAATTATTTCATGAGAAATCCAGCTGTAGTGGAAGATGATTTATTTCTGATGATTGCTTCATATAAAAGACATTTTTTTCAACCTTTTGATTATTAAATAAAGATAAAGAAGTCCGGATTTAAACAAATACACTCAGGAATCAGACTTTATGATAAATTGCAACTTTATATCTTTAAACAGCGTTTATATATGACACCACAGGAGGAGGAATATATATGCATACTGTAGCTGCATAAATCAGGTCTGACTGTGATCATGTTAGTCACTGACACTAGATTTCCTGCTTTATTTCAAAATAAGGGGGTTTCTCAGCAGTTTAAAGAACAGAAGTGCTCGTCATCCAATCGCCAAAAAAATGCAAAAATCCCTAAAATGTCTACCTAAATAGTTTTTGAAACCAAATGACAGCATGGATTTTCCTCTGGTGTTCCTATAGGTCTCAGAGTATTGATGTAATATTCTGGGGTAATTTTTGCACATTTTTATCTATTCTCAGTATTAAAAAAATACAAAGATTCTGCAGCAGGTGTGTGTAAAAATTGGGATCAACCCAAAAATTGTTGCACCAACTTTTGAGACATAATGGCGGGTAAATATGTCCTTCTTGTTCCCGCTTTTTTCTTTCTAAATCCTCCAAAGGCTTGTTTTTAATGCAGGGTGTTTGGTCTCCAAGTGTTGAAGCAGTTTTGAAGCTTCATGGCCTCGTTGGAGAGCCGGTCGCTGCATATTCTGCAGAGCGTGTTGCTGCGTGGGAATCACCTGTCGCCATAAATCCATATTTGAAGTCGGTCTGCTGGTGTTTCTGTTAAATGCAGCTTTCTGTTTCTTAGTGGTCAGAGGCTCTTCTTCTGTCTCCTCACTGGGCCAAAGAAACTTTACACAGACGTCTGTTTTTACTCATTTTGCAGTTGTGGGTTTAATATTAGCGTTGGAACAGAGAGAATTCGGTAATTTTTCAAAATAAAACGTTGTTCAGACTCAGAAAATAAATAAAACGTAAATAATGTCAGTTATTTATTCTTTCTGTGCGGCCCGGTACCAAATGACCCATGGAATGGTCCGGGGCCGGGGGTTGGGGACCGCTTTTTGAAAGGGTTTTAAAGACAAAGAAAACCTACAACTTCATATAAAAAGCCAGCGAGGCCGAATCCAGAGCGTTTATTCCCCACTTTCCCTCCTCTCAGCACAGTCACAGTCACATCTGTTCCACATCACACCACCATCGCTGCTAATTGTGCTCTAACAGTCTCCATGGTGAGAGCTTCAGTCACACACACAACACACCTTTTTATACCCACCATGCACATGTGCAGGGTGTGTTTTTTTTTTGGAGGGGGGTGTAGGACTCCCAGGACGCCACACCTCAGTCCGGCTTTCTGTCCAGCTGAGTTCAGCGTGTCAGTCGGCGCCTCACGCCTCCCAGCAGCCGCCGCCTCTGAGGCTGAACGCCGCATCCTGCTGTGACTGATGGGAGGTTCAGAGTGTGTGTAATATCTCTGAGAAAACCTTTCACTGGTCAAGCAGAACATGTCGCACTGATCCGCAGCAGAGGGATTTCTGTCTGGCTGCTGATTGGTTCCAAATCCTTCCCCCTTATTTTCCGGTAAATCGATGACAACCTGCAGGACGTGACGGAGTGAAACCAAGCAGAGACACCTGGAAGAGACTGTAACGCCCCGACAGCCATCACACTCAGAGCATTAACATCATTTTCAGGTCTGGTTCCTTCAGCAGAGATGGGACCTGTTAGAACTACCAGCATGAAGATGTTGCACAGAAGTTTATCCTCCATGACGAACCTGTGCAGTATGGTTTTACATGCACAAGAGAAGAGAACACCTCATTTCATAACGTGATGTCCCGCCTCTCTGCCTGCTGACCTGCTGCGAGCGCTCGCTGCGCTTCGTGTTTGTTCCATCTCTGCTTTAGTCTCCCAACTTCTAGCTGCTGTAACTTTTAAAATACCTTTAAAAAGTCACAGTCCTCATCAGGAGATGAAGATCCTCTGCATATTTCTTACCTTCACAGTTAAAGGGGCTGCACACAACATTAAAGTTTATTAAATTACCATCGTGAACGGAGAATTAAATCACAAAACCAACAACAAATTGACTAAATAAATCTGTGCATGTGACGCCCTGAATGTTTAACTACTTATTTGTGTTGTTTAATCCATATTTAAGCGAAAACGTGTTTTTTGGACTTTTTTACTGCAAGAAAAATACCAAATATGACTAGTTCCTCCTTTAAAAGGGGTCAGGACTTTCTGTACAAAGCAGTCCAGCTGCACAATACATATGTTGACACTATATATATTCCTCTTTATTAAAAGAGATTCTGCTGCCCCTGTAATGTGTTTTTCCTGTCTAGTTTGTGCATTCTGAGCCAGTGAACGCACTGGATATGAGAATTTATTTCCTCTGCTGAATTTAATCAGTCTGTGCTCTCCAAAGGCCAACACAGATGCAGACCTGAATCACTCCTCTGCCTTTAACTCCTGAATGCTTTCCTTGATTCTCCTTCTTTTCAGAAGCTTTAAGAGGGCCAGAACAAAAATACAGAGAGCTAATGAGAAGACTCCTGTGAATATGAGGAAAGCGTTTAAAAGCTTTGAGACGGCGCCAATGTTTCTGTGTACCATTGAGATTCAGAGGAGGTGCAGTGTGTGTGGAGGTGTGAATCAGGGTCACATTCTCCGCTCTCCATTTTCAAAGATTCTGTTATGCTGACAGGAGACCTTCTGGTTTTTCTGCAGCGGGTACGGAGAGCTGGAAGTGCTGGTGAGACGGGCCGAGCTCGGTGAACCCCGACCTTTAGCTGACTGAACACGATCAATGAAAAGCTACTGAGAAAGTCAAATGGTCACATGGTGTAGATCAGAGCTGGGCTGCCTGATGCTTTAAGGATTCATATTCAGGTGTTATCACGTTGTCTTAAGTTGACGCTGGCTGGACATAAAGCACTTTTTTCTCTCCTGTGATCCTAAAATAACCCTTTACATGCTTTCTCATGTTCTGCATGGAAAAAACGCTTTGAAAACCATTTTTATAAATGGTATGAAATGCTGAAAAAAGACTGTGTAATGAGTATTAATCATGGAAAATAAAAGCTCACAGTCACACATTAAAGAGCACAAAGAGAGAAAACCCTCTGAGTGTGAGAATATGAGGGCTTTGAGAGAGACAGCAACATGTCAGGATACCTCAAAGATGCCAGATTGTTGCAACTTTATTTCACAGCCAACTTATCCCAACGCAAGTTGTGGGAAGCTGGAGCCGATCCCGGACACCCGGACAGGTCTCCAGACTCTCACAGGGCTGACACAACGAGACAGACAGCCATTCATGCTCTCATTCACTCCTACGGGCGATTTAGAGTCACCAATTAAACCTAAACTAAGGAGGAAAAGTAGAGAACCCACGCTGACAAACTCCACACAGACGAACTGCAGAACTGCGTCATTTAGCAAAATTAAAACCAAACAAATTTATTTTTTTAACCGTTTCTTTTTC
>CAFUXE010000072.1:145852-162038 GCA_903364295.1 Serranus cabrilla | reverse complement strand
ATACCTCAAAGATGCCAGATTGTTGCAACTTTATTTCAGAGCCAACTTATCCCAACGCAAGTTGTGGGAAGCTGGAGCCAATCCCGGACACCCGGACAGGTCTCCAGACTCTCACAGGGCTGACACAACGAGACAGACAGCCATCCATGCTCTCATTCACTCCTACGGGCGATTTAGAGTCACCAATTAAACTTAAACTAGGGAGGAAAAGTAGAGAACCCACGCTGACAAACTCCACACAGACGAACTGCAGAACTGCGTCATTTAGCAAAATTAAAACCACACAAATTTATTTTTTAAACCGTTTCTTTTTCAGTGCGTTGACGTCTTTCATCTGCACACAAACGGCGATTCAAAACATTGATACTGAGATTTTTAAAAACTGTCCACCACTACCATTTGTCCAAGGGCCGGACTTGCCTTGTTAGCTTATCTTTGTTTGGTATATTCACCATCTTACTAAATTAATGCAGTTTTTATTTGCCTTTATCAGTATGAACAGACTCTGATCCTTCATGATAACTAGATACTTCACTAGAAAATGCTTCTTATTTCCACTTTAATTGTTTTCGGAATAATTTAAATTTCTCATGTTTTTATGGTCCATCTTGAATTCTTAATGTTATTGTAGTTTTTTCTGTGTAAATTCAATAAGCCAGCCTGAAACACCCATGTGCCAGCCCTCCTTGTTTACCTTATTTATTTATTCATTTAAATGCTTCCAGGCTTAGCTAATAACTCTGTGTTTTGTGGATTGCGGGTGATTCCCTCCGGCAAAGGCTGCAGAAATGCAGGCTGACGAAAGGTGTTCACAAAGGGCTCAAACGGATGGCCCTGAGGCCTTTATGCACCATAAACACACAGACTTACCGGGACAAAAGTTTTGGCCTGTGTGTCAGCAGCCACACGAGCCTCTCTGAAGGTTTGAGCTCGTAGAAAAGTGTCTGTTTGTGTGAGGTATTTCCAGTTATTGCACAAGTGCCCATTAAGATGGAAAAGTGTGTGTAGCTTCTTCATGAATTGTTCACAGGGACACACTCGGTTAATGAGGCCGTTCTGTCTGCTGCTCGGCTCACTGAGCTCTGATGCTGTAAGTTGCTTAAGGCTTTAAAGCTGCATAATTGATACGCTGATTTTTTTATGGCCACTGGGGGGCAGTGCAACACGCTGTAAACGCAACACTTACATATTATGACCTTATAAAGGAGAATGTGTCAATACACGGTTGTATTTTTCCATGTTCAGCCAACATATTTCATGGCAGACGTTTTGACTTGATGAAACAAATTTCGTCGATTGCTCAGTTTCCAGTGAGACGTGACACTGTCTGATTAACAGAAGAATAAGAATATTCTCTAGTTCCGACTAGTTTCTAACTTTAACTTTTAGCTGTTTTTGACTACAGGCACTAAGACTGTCTAAAAACATTAACACTGCAATTAAAACATTTTTCAAAAAGAGCTGAAAGATGTTGAACACTCTGTAAGGCTGACAGGAAGTGAAGCCAGGTGACAGTTTCTCCAGAGCAACCCCTTTACATTACGGGTAGGGATTAATTTATTTGATACTCCGTTAAATACTTACCAAAACCACTGGATTGGATATTGGAGGTAACCAAAAAGAGGGTATAATCTAATACAATTCATTTGCGTTTTTCAGGCCGAGGATACCCAAAATTATGGTGAAATGGAGCGGGGACCCCTTATTATATGTGTTGTGTAAGATTGGGTTTGTAAGTTAGTGCAAATTTTCTTATGTTTTTACTTGTTTGAGTGCATTGTCAAAATCAAAGTCAAATTCCTTGTATGTTGCACAAATACTTGGCCAAAAAAGTAGATTCTGCAATCGAGCAACATGCCGTAACGAGAAGTGTCACGACCGCCATAGATAAGAAAAATAAACAAACAAGCAGCAGTAAATCTGAATCATCTTGTGGCTGATATATTTCTCCCTTTACAGGATTAGAATAATTGTTAAAATATTAAACATGTTCTGGTTTGTTTAATACTTTTCTTTATCTACATCATTCATTACATGTTCCATCATAGTTTAGATGTCTTTAATATTAACCTACAATGTTGAAAATATGATAAAACTAAAGAAAAGCCATTAAATTAGAAGGTGTGTCTAAACTTTTGACTGGTACTATACGTGCACATCTTAGGTTATATGAAGAATTTACTTATTTTAACCCAAAGTATGGTCATTTCTCAAACTTTGTTTCAGTTCACAACATTAACCATGTGTTTAAAACGATGTACCTTTTGCTGGTTCTCTCCAACAGTTTTGAGATTCATTAGAAAATGTTTTAGTAAGAGGACATGTTTATATTAACACTGCAGACCTTACCACTCCATCACCTACACACTCTATATTGCACTTTAAATGAGTTGATCTCCTCATCAACGCTCGACTCCTCCGGTTTGCCGAGTCACTCTCATTTTAAAAAGTTGACCCAACTTGTCATTTCATTTCCCACAGACATGCAGCATATTAATGTCCTCACTCTGCATTTGCCTGAGGATGATTACAAAGCTTACCTCTCAATCACGGGACGCTAATGACGGCGGCCAGGCGTGATCAGGTGATTGATAGGTGGCATTTAGCCGTGATGGAGCCCGATGTCCTCTCGCTGGGGGCCCCGCGGGGAAGAGAGCGAGCCACAACCTTTCAATAATCGAAAGCCTCTCGCCCGGTGGAAGGCTGATCCTTTTGTTCTAATTAACCCATGAAATGAGTTCAGCGGCTCTCTCTCTACCTGCGGCGTAAGCGCTCTAATAGTCTGTGAACGGCCAAGTGAGGAGAAGAATGCCAAGAGGTGGAAGGTCCGCCGGGCGATTTCCAACAGATGCTCTGTGTCTCTGATAGCATTAGCATCAAGGGAGAGGAAGAGCAGCCGCAGTGCGATGTGAAGGGTATTAACTCTGGAATGAGAGGAGACGAAATGTCTCGTGGCACAAAAGCAAGTCGCCGCTGAATATTACCGACTTTAAGAAACTTCCTGTGTCCTCCAGCAACATTCAGGGGTGAGAGGTAATTAAACAGGTGCTCCCATAAGTTTTATTCATGAACTTTATTCTTTCTGAGATTAGTAATCCTGCTTCTACTTACAGTGAGTCAATGTTTCTGTAGTTATCAAGACTTATGACACTAGACATGTATTTTTAAAACATAATAATAATAACTGCAACATCAACTGTTATTTTCCCATTAAATACACCCAATTCAAATGTTATCAGATGATTAAATGGCAGTTATCAGCCCATAAGTAAGGGCGGAAAGAAGTATGCTCCACCTGCCAGTAGGCCAGTAGGTTGTTTTCAGTCCTTTGCATGGGCAGCTATTTTAACATGTTGTTAAGTTGTTGTGAAAGCAAAAGGGGAAGCAAAGAAGATGTTGTCACATCCAGTATATTGAGTTTTTTAACACTTCCTGCTGATAACTTGAGGTTTCCTCCTTTTATCTAACAGCACACATGCGCACACACAGAATCAGCGGCAGAACAGGAGTTTACTAAACCATAAATCCCTACTCATCCTTGATAGTTTTGATATTCTGGTGTTTTTCTGCACCACCAAACCCCACTGAGCTTGTGTCTATTTCTGCAGACGGGAAGCGGCGAAGGACTCGCAGAGAAAGAGACAGGAGGAGTGAGGTGGAAAAACAAAACAAATTCTCCGACATGATGCCTGAGGCGGAGAGGCTCTGCAGGCGGACCGGCTCTCCTTCATCTTCCTGCCGAACTGAGGAGAGGATTTTCAAACGCCGTCAGAAGCAGAGGGCATCCCCGCTAACAGGGAAGAGGGCCGGCGGCGGCGCTGTCAGTCAACATGCGATCCGAAGCGGCTCATCTGTCCAAGAGAACGGCTTTATATTTATACCCCGTTACTGTAGGAAGGCCTGTGGGTCCCCTGACAACACTACAATATGTCTAAGTTTGGCGTGTGTGTGTGTAGATGATAAAAACAACATCCGACCAAACTGCCTCCTGCATGTTTCCAATAAATGTGAAACCTGGCACATACTGGTAACCATTTTTTTAAAATTTGCATTAAAGATTTTTCAGCAAGTCCTAAAAAAATACTTACATGACTGTTCTGTGACTTCCAGAACTACACAGATGTTTTCTAGCATCGACAGGATGATGACATTGTTGTTAAAAAGCAGGAACACAACTTAACCTCCAGCCTTACTAACCCTCGTCTCCTCTTTCTGCCTCTTCCTAAAGGAATGGGGTTTGTTGTGCCCAAGGAGCTACAGTGGACTCGGTACTGAACCTTCCCCACACGCAGACAGCTGGCGAAGTGACATCCTCGCTAGTAAATGGTAATGTGAAACTTATGGTGGGGTTACTCATGGATAAATGGGTCCAATGAACTAGCTCTAGGCTAATGGTCACCATTGGCATCCGGTCCAGCTGCTCCAGATTGTCCTTGTTCGCTAACTTCCTTACAGATGCTAAAACAAGGGTCAGACTGTCTGATATGAACATCTTCCTCTTGCCTTACAGACTAGAGGAGTCCAAGGTTCAATTAGATCATTTTTGTCAAATTATGACCTTTTCAAGACCAACATAAACTTATATTTATGACTGTAACTTTTTCTGTATGTTTACGTCTTTCGTCTGCACACAAACAGCGATAAAAAAAACCCCACTGAAACTGAGACTTTTAAGACCAGCGACAGTTTTTGTCTTGTTACTGTTAGAACTGAGGCCCTTAAAGCCTCCCTGCTCTGCCCGGATCTTTATTCTATACTTGGCTTTTACATAAAACTCAAAAACCATTTATTGACAGAATAATAACCAGATGTAATGAGCAGCTGGACCCTGCAGTGACCATGCCAGAGTACAACACAGAGTGAAGAACAATTTCTCTTACCACAGTTTTTCTTCTGGATTTTGGTTAAACCCCCGACAATAGGTTGGACTTAGCAAATGGGCAATTTGGGACCCAGCAGCCAACCAGAGCTGGTCACCTGATGTTAAACTTCATTACAGGATTTATGGTGTTTATGCAGATGTGTGTTGGTCCTGGAATAGCTCTGCAGTCTTATCTAAATCTAGCCAGCTCACAGGAGATTTACAATGTAAACCATTGACTTTTATGACCTGAAACTTAACAAAGGAATGTTGCCTGGAAATGCTCCTCTCCCTTCAGTTAAAACCATTCATTAACCCTATCTTCTAATATGCTGACTTCCTTATCCTGTCATTACATCAGCGTGTTAACTACTGTTTTCGCCTTTGAGATCCTGAAATGACTTATTTAACTTACCACCACTCTAAATGTATATATATAAATGTATGCAGTATGCAGGCCACTATAGCAGATGATCATCAAACACTGAATATTCAAGCCTCTGCTGTGGACTTTCACACTCAGGATCAAGTCTTCAACGCTCTCTGTCTTAACCTGCCGGGTGTTTATTTATTGCAGCGTTTTGGGTGCCTGATGAAGGTCTAACACCTGAAATGTTGCAGGAAATATATGTCTTGAAAGTTAGACAGTGTGTGGGAGTCTTCTCTGCATTTTTGATCCTTCTCCTACGCTCCTGTCCATGAAATACATGTGCATAGTTTTACCTGTTTTGAACACTCTCTATCCTCCCAAATACCTGATTTTCTGTGATTGTCGCTGTAGAAAATGAGCTCGGAGGTCGAGTCAAATTCTGCCTTTTTCCATACTGACCATGTCCATAGGGTTTTAAACCAAAGAAAGAAAGAAAGAAAGCTGCTTTCCAACACCTACAACACCATAAAAATCTCTTTACCTTGTATAATGGCATGACATACAGTTCAGGATTCAAACATTCAGAAAGACAAACCTTAACACACACATATAATGTGGCATTGTATATATATACAAATGTTAAACACTACAAAATGTGCTGCTAGAGAGTGAAATGAGTTTGTTGATGTGAAAGCAATGTGGGATGATGGGAAGGTGATTTTCAGACTTTTACACGGATCTATTTCTTCTCTTCTAGTTGCTGCTGCTACACACACACACACACACACACACACACACACGGACGTATTATCGGGTCTTTTCTAATCACTAATACCCAGGGCCGTCTCGTTAACATGCAGCTCTGCAGCGGGTTTGTTTTGAGTCCAGATGCGGCCGGCGATCCACCGATTTCTGGCATCAATCTGCTGCTGTTGGCAGCTCGACCAGCCAAACAGAAATATAGATTTCGCCCCCAAACACACACACAGTCTCTAACATTTACACTTGCATGCACATTACCTTTGGCTGTTATTATCACACCGCACCCACTCAGTGATTCGGTGTATTGGTTGAGTGGCCAGGGGCTTGAAGTATTGAGTCCTATTACAGCGGTCCGAGCCGAGCGGGATAGCATCAATGTAAACTTGGTAAACAGCGGGGGGGCCTCTGGCTGTTTCTGCTGCTCTCAGCCAGGAAAATGAGCACAGACTTCAAAATGTCATTTGTGGTTGCTGGGCAGATTAAATGGAATTGTATACATTTGTGAGGAGGAAAAAAAAGAACAAATCTGATAGCAGTGGGAGCCGCTCCTGGCTGTTTGGCTGCAGTTAATAAAGCAGGTTGTATTCCTGTCTGGATTGTTGAATGGATAAACAAGCACAAGCAGCTTTTCTCACCTCCACCTGCACATTCGTGTGAATCTGCCTTCACACTCTGACCTTTGAAGTTTTATCTTCATCTCAGTTGATCTTAAAACCTTTTGATCAAATGTCCCTCTAGAACTTCACTTTCATCCAAATCTTATTCTGAGCCGTAACTTTTATCCAAAACTCCGCCTCCATCCAAGACTTCAACACCAACCTTTGAACTTGTGTCCAAATCTTCACCTTTATCCAAGCGTCCAACCAAATCAGCATTAAAAATATTTCCTTTGTTACTAACCTTCGCCATTGTCTGTACCTTCACCTTTATCCGTCTTTCACCTTTATCTTCTTTTAAATGTTGTTCCAAACTTTAATCTTTATATAAAACTCTCATGTCCCATTTCAAACCTCAACCCCAGCCTTTAAACTTCATCTCACATCTCATCTGAACTTTACTTTCATCCAAGTCTTCTTCTGAGCCTTAACTTCCACATAAACTTCACCTCCATCCAAGACTGCTCGCAAACCTCAACCCCAACATTTAAGCCTTCGTGTCCATATCTTTGTCTTTATCCATGTTGTTCTCTCCACTTGATCCAAACATTCTTCAATACCTCTACCTCTGAATCTTCAAATGACTCTTCCAGACCTCCACCAAGGTCTGTACCTCCAACCTCATCTAAATATTGTTCCAAATGCTTTCTGCAAAGCCTTTTTTTTATCCATGTCTCCTTTCAAACCTCAACCCCAAACTTTAAACGATTGTCCAAACCTTCATCTCAAATCCCATACGAACTTCAACCTCCATCTATATTCTGAACCTTAACATCTTTCTAAAACTCCAGCACTACCCAAGATTGCTTTCAAACTTCAACCACAACCTTTAAACATGTGTCCAAATCTTCAACATTTAGACTTGTATTCAAACTTCCATCTTTCTCCAAGTTGTTCTCGAGAACTTCAGATCATCCAAACATTCTTCCAAACCTTCACCTTCAACCAAGCTTCCTTCAGAATTATCATTTTGATCTTTTCACCATCACATCTTCAACCTGAATAAACACACGATGTTAAATATGATGCAAACATTGCCTTCAAACTAGATCCCAAACTTTAAATTGACTGATACTTTCCATCAAATAATTAACTTTAATCATGTTCTAACTTCATCCAGGGTTTGTTCCAAATCATCTTTCACCCTCTTCTTTTATTATCCTCTCATCCAAACATTCGGCTTTACTCAATTGGTGTCATCCAAATTTTCTAAACCTTTATTTGTAAACTGTCAAAAAAAACCTTTTCAAGGTTTTTCATTCATTCATCGAGATTAATTAACACTCTGATTGCATCCAAACGGGCTCCCAAACATTCAGCTTTTTAACTCCTTTCTTCTAATCACTTTAATCCAAATCTTCAAGCTTTAACCTTTTTTCAACAATGTTCACTTTGACCTCCATTTCTATAACATTTCAATTTCAAATTTTAACTTTTTGTCTTTTAAATCCTAACCGTGTTGAGTTGAATCCAAATTTTATCAGTAATTTGACCCTCAAACTTTTTAAAAACCTTTTCTTCCTTCCAACTTTTAACCATTTTCCATCTCAGACCTCCAAATTTTTTGTTTTTTTCACCATCTAACTTTGCAGCCGCTCTCTGCCTGACTGTCATTTATCACAGTGTGAAACACAACAGTAATAGACCTGCAGCTGTAGGCTACATCATCCTCTCCTCCTCGCTTTACACTCTCTCTCCCAGAGGTTTAACACATCGACAAATGCTCCAAATGTCCTCGATTGACTGACAACAGCTCCGGCATCAACCGACGGTCTCCAGAGATCAACTGGGTTCGAATGTCGACTGTTTAGCTGCACGGAGTAAAGCTTGTTAATGGGCTGCTGGTGGAAAGAAAAAGTGCTCAATTACAGCTAGGAAGAGAGGAGAGAGAGAATGTAACATAGACAGATGGAGAGAAATAATAATTGAAATGAACAAGACCAAGTGAGGAAGGTGGAGAGTGAGGCAGAGGGAAATAATGAGAGGGAGATAATCCCAGGTAGAGTCTGGGAGGAAGGTGAAATAAGAGGAAAATAAAGAAAGGTGGAGTGAAGCAGGAAAGTAAAGCGAGCCAGTTAAGCACTCGCAGTTTGCATCAGGGAGCTGCAGGCCTGAATGACAAAGTTCCCATTAAACCAAGATGGAGTCTCCTGCCTGCAGCAAAGCACAGCCAGCGCTGAACTCGCTCAGGTGGATCCATTACAGAGGCGTAATTAGAGGGAGAACACAGTGATTTCCACTGCCGGGCCGGGCTGCAGTTTACAGCACAGCAGCTTCACAGGAAGCTGCATGCTTTCTGTTGGGGGGCGACGGGACGGGTTCTTCAAGTCTGGACTGCTCCAATCTGATCCAAATTCATTACTGTTTGCAGATTGACATGTTGAGATGTTTAGTGTCACCACAGACGGATCAACAGTCTAAAGCATTCAAATGTAGCTGAAATGAATACATTTCTTCAGAATTTCCCCCAATAAACACTAAACCATCTTGAACACACTGATCTTTGAGAGATAAACCAAAGAGTCCAAAAATACCTAGCAGGCTAATGTTCGTGGGCTAGCGTTAGCGGGCTAGCGTTAGCGGGCTAGCGTTAGCGGGCTAACATTCACGAGCAGTCGTGTTTCACGTTACATGTTGTTTGCAGGAGAAGAAGAATAATTAGCAGGAATGGCGGGAAAATGCGCCACTTTATCACAGTTTTCTAAACATATATGTAGCTCTTTGTTTCATGGTGTCTGCTCAGAAAATAGTGCTTTTACTCTTTGTGATTTTCATTTGTGTGCTGGTTCAGCTGTAGTCTACTTTTAAAATCTTTGTTTGGACCTGGTCTTGCTATTTAAACGGATATTTAGTCTGTTTTAATCTCTTTACACCTGAGTCGGTGATATCTTTCAAGTCTCCGAGCCTTTCCTAATTTTACTTTAACTTTCTTTGAACTGTCTTTTAATTGAACACAACGTTTTCATTTTATTATTAGTTAGCTTTGGTTTTTATACACTAAAATTACTTTTTTGTTTTTAATTTGCCTTTGTGAAGCACTTTGTAACCTGAGCTTTCAATAGTGCCATATAAAGAAGATTATTATTGTTAAACTATTATGCTGAATGTTTTAGCAGGTTAATACAAAGTCTACCTTTTCGCTTTAGCTCGTTGTCAGCAGCACATTCAACAGCATTTTAAACTGTTTCTTACTGAAAGGTAGAAGTCGCTGTAGTTGACCTCCCTTCTTCACCTTATCAGAAAGCTGATATTTTCTAACACTTTCAAGTTCTTACATTGTTTAGGAAAAAGGAGAATTCCCTCCACTTCCAAACTCCACATGAAATACTTACAAAATGATGACTTTATATTATAGCGCATCCTAAGTTTCAGTCTTGTTATAGTCGAGTCTTATCTTCTGTCACTTGATAGATTTGATATTGGATCTGAACTGAGATGAATGAGCTCAGAGATGTATGAGATGTGTTTTGCTTTGATGAGAGGCTTCAGATTTTTCTTTTTTTTTTTTTTGCCAATAAGACACCTTAGAATTGAAAATCAAATAAGAGAGCGAGAGCGCTGTGCAGATATAATCATCTCCCTGTTTTTTATTAACTGATGGATCTGCCATCGGGCCGCACCATTGGTTTAACCTTCTAATCAGGTATCGCCTCGCTCGCCCCCGTTGCTACTGCTTCAATTAATGTTGAGAGGCTGAGAGAGAGAGAGAGAAATAATGAAAGATGGTGAAGGAGATGCAGGAAAATGAAAGTGGCTGACAGAGACAGATAGATGGAGAGATTCTTTCATATATGAAACAGCCCTGCAGGATTATTGTTTATATTTTCATTTATTCTTTTTGTTCTCTAAACATGTTTTTTTTTTATATATATATTGGCTGTTTTTATACCTTCACATACCTCTAATTTAATCTCTGTTATCAGTGCAGGAATTCTCACTGCACTTTTTTTGACAAAACGTGTGTTTACACACACTCATTATGGCTGTTAATCTCCGGCTGTTTTTATTATTCAACGTCTCATTTCCTGTGATTATCTGCTTTTACTCAATAAATGTCAGACAGCTTGTAGTTCTGCACTTATTCGCTTTATTTCCAAGCACGAAAAACAAAAAACAAATATTCTGCATGTCTTTGGGATCTCTGAACTCATAGCAAGTTGAATATCAGGTACTTAAGTGTGCTTATTGTAGTTAAAGTCATTTTATTATATCTAGTTTTTTGGGTATATGGGACGTTTTTTGTATTTCTTCCCCTAAAATATAAATGGAGCCTTTTACAAAACCAGTAATGAAACGAGCCCAAAAACTAGATGATAGTGTGATAAGAAAAAAGTACTTTTTAACCAATAAAATGGTTCATTACAAATATTAGTCATAAAATAGAAGTTGAAATCATTATAGATTTTTTTATGGTATTATTCAATTTCTTGATTCTATGCATAAATACAAACAAACTTTTAATTTCATGTTCATTTTTTCATTCATAGATTCATTTTCTTTTACAATATTATTTATTTGCTGAATGTTAAGTAAAAGAAAAGTTAAAAAAAAAAATAATAATAAGTAAATAAATACAAGAAACAGCCTCCATATTGCAAAATTAAGACAACTTTGTTTTTTACAGCAAAACTTTGAAATTAATTGATTTGAAAGTTTTAATAGAATTGAAAATGTTTAGAAATCATTAAAAAAAACTATAAAAAGTGTGAGCAAAAGTGACACACTTCCTGTCATACTTTATTTATTTTAAAGATATACATTTTTTTTTTTTAAATACAGATAGTCACTGTTTATTATCCCAATATTTAGAGAAATTATCTGTTCAATAACTTACGGTTGTTCACTGTTATTTGGCAACTTTTACTGCCAGACTTTTTACAGTTTTTTTTTTACTTTTTTTGTTTGTTTTTTACAGTGAATCCAACATGTGTTGGACTTCGCTGATGCTCTTGTGTCTTAAGGTGAATTTTTAAAAATGTAAAAAGAAATAATAATAAAATCAATCAATAAAGTCTGGCAGCAAAAGTTCGAACACCAAGTCGATCACTTACTGTCAATTTAAAAGAAATGATCCGTAAAATAACTTACAATTGTTTACAAAAAGTGAAAATTTTGCTACCAGACAATTCACAATTAATTTATTTTTGTTTTTAAAATGTATTGAGACGTCCATCTTCCAGCATGGTGAAAGTCTCAAACCAGCAGAGTTGTGGCTGTTCTAGCAGCACATAAATGTTCCTGATTTTAGAAGAACATGTTCAGCCGTCACATATGGGTCTAATATCTGCATGTCCACATCGTTTTGGCTGCGTAGCTGCATCGCCACTTATTTTGGGACCAAAATTTGCAGACCAACTGTTCTCTCCATCTTTCTCCGTCCCCAACTGGGCATTGTGCTGAAGCTCCCGGTCCGTCCAAAATGAAATTCTGCTGTCTGGTCACTCCTCCACACACACAGGAAGTGATAAACCCAAGAGTCAAATCCAAATATTTCTCCTAAAACAGCCGCACAGCCCAACTGTTCCCTCTTACTGCCGTATGGGGCGGACAAACAAGTTACACTTTGTTAAATAAATGAGAGGATCTGGTCACCTAAACTGTGATATGTGTGTGCTGCAGTCGTCTTTTCTCTTATAAAAACATAATGTGCTTTTTATTTTTCAAAATAAATGTGTTGTATTTCTACTCTGGGAGTTTGGGGGTTTCTTTTGTTAAATCAGTTCCTACAACGCTACAACTCTCTCTCTCCCTCTGCACTGTTGTATTAATGGGGTTTCTCACAATATGCATGAACACACACACACACACACACACACACTTATTGCTGCAGCCACTGAGCTCCAGGTCCCTCCCCAGGTGTTGCAGAGCTGCTCATAAAGCTATATGAGGTGTGGGATTAAACTTCAGCGTGTTTGTGTTCATGAAAAACTTTCCAAAATGAAACTTTATATGAAAATGTAGAGAACACACAGAACATTTTGGAAGCAGCAGACTGAATCCCTACCTGCTCCGGGCCGTGACCTCTGACCTCTGGCTGGTGTAGGAGTGGACGGGTCACACATGCACCAGGTGCTGCAGGCTGACACAGCTGCACTGGGGGTGAAGGGAGATGATGATTTTCTTGCTCGTTTCAGGATGTTTAAACAGGCAGGAGGGTGAGCTGAAAACTGAGAGTTGATCCGCTCGTCAGTGTCATTTTTCTTTCTCTTTTTGGTTTCATGTGGTTATCAGAAGTCAGAAGGAAAACATGGATTTCTACCTTGATGCAAATTCTGTTTGGGCTCATTTAGATCAAACCAGGTGCTTGTGTTGGTTCAGTTTAGTTAAAAAGCTGCAGTTCTCTTTTGTTTACATATAAACAAATAGCATAAACTGAACTTTACTCATTTATGTTCAGTGTGTGACTTCAAATCTGAATGTTATCAGTGGTTATCAGGCAATAAGAAAAAAAAGTAAGAGCCTGCTGGCAGGTTGAGAAGGTTGTTATCAGTCCATTTAATGGAAGCTCGCTGAAAACAAAGCAGTTATGTTTAGTGAAAATGCTGCAGTTTCCTTTTGATTATGATACAACACTATTTCTCTGAGGTTAGGGGGAAAAAATTACAGAAGATAGTTTAAAAAGGAAAATAAATGCATGTAAATGTTTGATGTTGAGGTGTTTTAAAACATGATGCATGCCCGTCCACCTCCACGTCCGAAGAGCAACTTTTTAAGGTTTATTGCTTTATCTTTATACTCCATAAAGTTACTTTCACCTTGCTGTCATTCAGAATTCCTACGGCCAGTAGAGGCACCACTACAACAATAGAGCAGCCCACTCAATTGGCTGATAACAACCATCTTGACCTGCCAGCAGGTGGAGCAGGCCAATTCTGATCAAACCTCTGATAACACCCATTCAATCATCTGATAGCAATCAAATCGGCTGCAAATTTCCGGACCAACTTTTATCTTCTCTGGTTGTGAATTGACAGAAATCTTGAATCACCATATTTCTCCATTTAACATGACAAATGATGGCGTTTGCTAGCACAGAAAGTGATGGATGCTCAGTGAGATGTCCGACTGAGTAAATATGTCGATACCCTTCAAATAATCAGAAAGAAACCCACAAATTCCCAACATCAGACATATTCAATGCAGTGATAAAAAAAGGAAAACCTCTTGGGGGTAAAAACAGCAAGTGTTGCTCCAAATAAGCACAGAGGGATGAAGGGAGACAAAGAAAGGAACGAGGACTGAGCAGAGGATCAGAGAGAGAGAGAAGTGAACCTGGAAGATAAACCTCCATCAGCAGCCGCAGCTTAGACTCTAATAAATGTTTGGTGTGGAGTAAATTGCCTGCTCGCCGCTGGTGTTTGACCACAGTCTGCTCTGTCACTGAGCTTTACAGCCTCTGAACTCACATCTGAAAAAAACCCATCTGGGCATCTCACACACACTCTCCACTGCTGAGGCCTGGAGAGCAAATAAACATTTATCTGCACTGTGGAGGCTGGAACACAGAGGGGGGAAACATGCTAATTCTACAAGCTAGACATGGTGTTGTGGCCAGGAATTCTTCATCCTATTGCTCTGCTCGTTTTTTTTTTTATTCCTTCAAGGTTTAACTTGACTTTTATTCCATTTTATTCACACATTCTACTCATTTCTGTGGCTGCAGACGCTCTCACACAGATACAGAGAGCTGTTTTTGAAGGTGGTTTATCTCCAGCTGCGCTTCTTTGTGCACAACCACCAAAAAGACCACAACAGAGTCCTGAAGCCGACACAAAGCCGGCTCTCTGCGTCGAGTGAAAGGAGCATTTCAAACACAGGTAAGTCGGATTGGTTCTCCCTCTGAGGCTGAATGTGTGTTTATCAGTGGAATCACCTGGTGGAGGACTTGGCAGCAGTAAAAAACCTGCACATTTTTGGCTCCATATGGCACATAAAGGCCCAGGAAGTTGCACGGGAACAATTCAGTTTTACATGGAACACAGCAAAACAATGGGAGAAATGAAAATAAAGCAACACTCACAGGAAGAACAAATGCTTTCAGCATGTAGTTCACTATTTATGGAAATTATTTCCTTATTTATTTGATACTTAAATGTCTCTAGACTGCGAGCTGGGGGAAACAACGAGATTGGATATTTCCAAAGTTCAAAAATACACCTGGCAACAGCTCTAAAGCTCTTTAATTAACAAGTTGTTTCGCAATTGTTTCCTCCACATACAAGGAGATTTGTAGAAATTATGATTTAGTGGTAGTTTTAGAGAGCTTTTTAAAGAGGCTAATTGCCTCTGAGCTCTAGCTTCTTATTTAACAATTAATAAATAAATAATAAGTTGGACTAATGCTATAAAAACTTACCAGCCAAACTCCAGAGGGTCATTGTTCAAATTCATGTTGTCAAACTTTAACTCTGGCTTCTCTAATCCAATACCAGGAGTGTCTCCAACAGAAACCACAGAACATATGAGCGTTTTTCTCCTCACATCATCTCATTATACAGACACAAACGGTTCATGGTTGTAAAAGAAATGCTGCAGTTTCTGTGAATTTATGCTACAAATCCACTGAGCTAGGTATAGGGTAAAAAACGTCCCAGTTAGACGTTATAAAAGACAGTTTAAACAGGAAATAAATGTTGTATTTTTGTTAGTTTCGAGGTGACTTGAGCCACGGAGGTTGCATAAACATTGGACACAAACCTCATTCTGATTTAAACTCCACATCACCGTCAATCATTACTACCACGTCAGCAAGATGGAGCCGGAGGAAAGTCGGTTTTTCTTATTTTTTAAGTCCATTGCTATGGATGGAGGATCTAAATGTCAGTTTTTCTAATGAAATAACCAACTTATAATGCATCCTTTAGATTATGTAAACAGAATACACAAATCAGGAGACTTTGAACACACTTTTCTGGAATGTATTGATTCATTTCCTTGATAAGATATTATTAAATATATATGCAATATGTTTTAAATGTGAATTTACTCATTGATATGAGTCCACCAATCATAACAAATGGGTAAACTTGAAAGAAAATCTCTTAAGACTATTTGTTGTGTTTATTAAATAACACACACTAAAGTTATCTTCATTTTTTTAGAGTAGAAAAACACAAACCCAATATATTTTTTGTCTGTTTGGAGCATAATAACGTTCAGAGTGGGTTAACAAACCAGGATTTAGTTCAACATTTTAACAGACTTCTCAGTGTTCCTGAAGACGCCACATGTCAGACTGAACTCTGGGTAAAACGTGTTTAAAGTGATGGACAAGACAGAATATTTCCATTTAATGGAAAGGGGAAATCTGGGCTCAAGGGGTTGAAATGTAAAGCTCAGCCAGATAAATGTGATGTATTTGAATGAGAGCAGAATAAGTGGCTGAGAAGACGGACGTCTGGGAGGAGAAGTGAGCAGCGTCTCTCCCTGCAGCTGCAAACACGGCAGCTAACAGCTGATCTGTGGAGCGTAGCAGCCATTAGCATCCACGGCGTTCCAGGCAGCGAGCCGTTTACATCTGTCGCTGCAGTTGGACAT